>MU204386.1:3087578-3104288 GCA_017309775.1 Paedocypris sp. Pulau Singkep
GCAGATAGACAGACTGATCAATTACAGACAGACAGACAGGCAGATAGACAGACTGATCAATTACAGACAGACAGACAGGCAGATAGACAGACTGATCAATTACAGACAGACAGACTGATCAATTACAGACAGACAGACAAGCAGATAGACAGACTGATCCATTACAGACAGACAGACAGGCAGATAGACAGACTGATCAATTACAGACAGACAGACTGATCAATTACAGACAGAGACAGACAAGCAGATAGACAGACTGATCAATTACAGACAGACAGACAGGCAGATAGACAGACTGATCAATTACAGACAGACAGACAAGCAGATAGACAGACTGATCAATTACAGACAGATTTTGTTCAGAAACCACCCACACAAACAAAAAGTAACTAGGCGTGACTGGTTAATGGTTCTGACTACATGTGGTCTACACTACACGTGATCCTCATATTTAGCCGATGGTAACACTGGCATCAGCGGCGCGCGGCGTGTCCTGACGGCATTAGCACATTAGCCGCCGCTCTTGGGTTTCACCGCGCGCTCTTTACATCACACTGGCGCCGAGACGTCGGTTACACCGGACCAACTTGGAACCCGAGTGCCACGAGTCTCCTAATCAGAGCTGAGGAGACTCCAAATAAAGACCTGCACACCACCACCAAAAACACTGACTGAGCAGCAAATATGCTTCAAGACGCCAAAGGACCATTATTATAGCCACATTTTTATTCTTTGCTTTTAACTTTTGAACTTTGGAAAAAATAGAACTTTGAGGCTAGTTTTTTTTCTTTCAAAACTTACATAAATTTTTTTTTAATTACAGTCATTACCAATATTTTCTGATTTATAAAGAATTATTGTTTGAATTTAGGGGGCCTTGGAACACATTAGGGTATTTATAACGTAAAATGCGTTTCAACTTACAAAATTTTCAACTTACAAAACGGCGTTCGGAAGAAATTAACTTTGTAAGTAGAGGTACCACTGTATAGTTAAAACGGTCAAAATATAACAAATAATTTCCTCTCGACGCCTGAGAGTCGTAGATTTAGCACAAAAAAACGGCAGAAATGACCACACGTTCATGTTCTTTTTATAAAAGTGTTTAAATGTATTCAGGAGAGCAGAAAGAATCTTCTTTGGTCGGGACCTTCGGGAGATATCACCACTGGGTCCAGCTCGACTCTTCCCGACACGTTCATCAGCGTCTCCTCTTCCTGTTGCATCACCGGCTGCTCAGAATTCCACAGTGACACGAGGAGCTGATGTAAGAGTCGAGGGTCACGGTCGAGCCTCCAGAAACACACACACACACACACACACACACACACACAGCTCCGGATCTCCAGTGAGATTTAAAGAGCCAGCTCAGCTAAAAACACAAGGTCTGGCATTGAGAACCTAAGATACATGACCACCATAAGAAAAACCACATATATAACCACATAATAAAATATATAATATTCATTTATCAGCATTCGGTCGTAATATTTCACCACAAATCCAGATATTCTTCACTACCCTCCATTTAAAACACATTTTCCACTTACCATTATATATGTACCACGTCAACTTATGCAATTTCTATCCTATAGCACGTATTTATCAATACACGCGTTCCATCGAATGAGGCTTAAAATAGCATTTTCCAACATATGGATGCTCCTCAGTTCTTCTGCCAAACTTTGACATTTACATTTGTTTAAAAGAAACAAATGAAACGCAAAAACAATGAGTGGATCAATCCTCGTGCTGTAATCTATGGAGTGATGAACGCAGACGGACAGATGGCGTGTAATCTGGAGAGCTAATGCGGCGTGTGGAGAGGGTCTCGTGGAGCGTCAGGAGACCCTGCAGCTACTATCTAAGCTGTATAAACCCTCGGCTCAGCTAGTTGTAGAGTAATAGTAGTGGTAGAGTAAAAACTCAAGCTCGGGAGTGAGAAATAATCCTGGTTAAAGAACGTCGGGTTTTTTTGCCGATTCATCACGTCAAAGACAAAGCTCTGAAGGAACCATGAGCAGAAACCAAAGCTTGAGGACCTCAAAACTGGACGTTTGCGTTTACATCGGCAAAACTGAGGTCACATGGAGAGATCACATGACTATTGCGACCACACTGATGACAGTTCCCACATTCTTCAGGTTTTTAGAGGGAAACGGTGGAAGTCAAACCGCACGAGTGTTGATCCACATCATGAACTTTTCACTCCGAGTGTGTGACGTGGTACGTGGCGTCTCCTCGTTCATCTTACACGTTCTCTCCAACCCGCTCATGTTACCTTCTGGTCTTCTGGTCAGATTACAATTTAGTGGCCAGAGAGACTGGCTCAAGCCATGTTCAAGCAGACAGATGCTAAATAAAAATAAATCTACCGATATATTTTTAAATAATTTTAAATAATTCTTAAATAATAATTAAAAATATAATTAGAGAGACTATTAAAGATATTTTACTCTGTATTTAGTATATAAATCTTATATAGTAAATACAGAGTAAAATATCTTTAATATTCTCTCTAATTATATTTTTAATTATTATTTAAGAATATGTAATATAAAACAGTAAAATGATGTAATAATATATTTCATATGTTTTTGCTATAATATTACTGTATATTAGTATTATACATAATGTAATATCATACAAATACAAAATGTTACATTATATTTTATATGTATTTTTTAACCACACACACCATATTACAATAACTGCTATCATGTTACAAAAGTAAATAATGCCAAAAAGCCAAAAAAAAAAAAATGTAAATAATTGACTGTATTCTTAATTGTAATTGAAAAGTAACATTTGCAAATGTTTACACTGTAAACAATAAATCTATGCTGCCAGTCCGTCAGCTTCACTCCTGCTCTTCTTACAGTCGTATCACTTAAACACTTTATTTGTGTCGCTATCTATTTCTATTGATCGTATTGAAGCTTTGGGTAATTGATTCACGATTAACATATATTTTGTGATTAACACATAAAACACAAAAACTAAAGTCACAATTAGGCAATTAATATTAAGATAAAACACAGAAAAACAAAACACTTGTGAATAAAAACTAAATAATTGGAATTGATTAAAAAATGAAATAAAAACAATAAGCAATAAATGATGTGGTGACAAACAAGGAACGTGTTAAACTGCAGCAGTCAACGGAAACAAATCCCCGTGTGTTTGTGTTTAGGCGGCGGTGATGCTGACGGGCGTGGCTGCTGGAGATGATGATGACAGAGCCTCGTCCCTCAGGGGCCACAAAAGAGCCATCATCATCATCATCATCATCATCATCATCACCACCGTCACCACTCTACACAGATGAAAGGAGGTGAGAAAAACAACCACAAAGACTCTTTCCAGTCGACCTGAGGCGGGGAACATATGGAAGAGCTTGTGTTCAAACAGAAGAAAACCACCTCTGATGAGAAGATCACTCGTTTATTACCGGAGAAGCAGCTCGTTTGATGGAGTGGTGCAGTGAAAGTGAACGTTTTTATTCAACGTTTTATTGCACGTATTGTTGGTTTGAAACTTATGAACTAGTGTCATTGAAAAGCCTGGTTAAGAAATCTGATTAAAATCAAAACAAGATGTTTTAACAAATAAAAAAAACAAAACAAAAAAAAAACGATGAACGACTTGCAGTATAACACATTTCCTTTAATTTTATGATATTTAGACATGTTCTTTTTCTTTTTGACTGTTATGACGCATTATATTTAGGTCAGAAGTGCTGATTCATGTTCTCGAATTGACCACACAAAAGTATCCACTTTTCAGACAGACTTGTCTTCATTTAAATCACAAATGTACAAAACGTTCCAGTATGGAGAACAGACCAACTCCTCATGTTCAGCTACTCGGCGTCAAGGAAACTCGTCCTTATCAAAACACATCACAGGGTTTAAAAGCGTAGAGATATTACTCTGATTTCATCTACAGAACACGGCAGAAGTGCAGCGTCTGGAAGTCAATCGTGCGTTGGCGTGATCTAGCAAGAATTTACATCTTTTTGCCCAGCAAACGCATGAAAATGTAGGTGACCTACATAATGAGCTGGAAATAGCGTTGAATAAATGCTGTTGTGTGTCTGTACAAACAGATGGGATCTGGAGAAGTAAAAAAAAAATGAAAAAAAAATAATAATCACACACACACACACACACAAGATGGGAAACATCTCCAACACACTTCTAAATTATTTTTTTGGTTTAGACGTATATTTGCGCAAGTCATTTCACCACAATTAAGTCAGTTCGAATTTTCGTCAATTTAATTTCCCGAATCAAAATCTCATCTTAATACAGTTGGTTCATATTTATCAAGCGTTTATTTTCTTCTCGGTCCAAAAACATTTGCGCAAAATAAACGAGTTCTATTGAAAAAAAGACTTTTGACAGAAAATGGACATTTAAAAATTCGTTTTATAATTTTTTTAATTCAATGAGTCGCCTACACACTCTTTTTAAACATGCAGCGTGACTTGCAACGTGCCAAGACTTTGACAGGCTGCTAAAGGGGGAGTGGCCTGTGAAAAGATTTAAAATCGAGAGGTGATCCACTGTAAATTTAATTAAGATCAAATGTAAAATGCAGCAAGATATGAGAGTTTGGCACACGCAGGTGAATGTAGTCTGTCCAGGCCGGCTCTACTCATATCGATAATTCATTAGAAAGGACAGTAGCTTAGCGACTGAGAACATGGCGGGAGGCCAAAATACAGACGTCTATCTTTTCACGCTGGCTCGGCATCTCCCTGACCGTTCTTCTCGCCGCGAACCAATCGTCCGAGCCAAGGAAAGGGATTTAATGACACCAAGTTCTACTGAAGTCAGAGCAGGCGGACAGCCAGAAAAGTCCAAAAGCTAAAACATGAATTCGGCCAGAACGCAAACTGGAGTCATATTTCTGCACAACGCTGTCAACACAACCCAATATCTCAAAGAACAGGCCGTTGGCAAAGGCATCTCAAAGAATAAAATGGGTCTGAAACTACCACGTCACGTCATACAGTACAGCTTGAGTAAAACAGACCACTACTTAGGTCAAAGAAAGCACTTAATCAGGTGCCTACTCAAATGAATTGAAAATTGAATTGAAAAATCCTTTATTAGTCCCACAGCGGGGAAATTTCACAAATGAGAGGCTACGATAACTACAAAACGTTGAAAATGTAAAACAGTGGAATCACAATTTAATAAAATGGTCAATAGTAATCATCAGATTATACTAAGCTCAGACCATTATCGGCCAACCATCTGACAGACCAAATGGAGAAAGTTCTTCACTTTGCAAAGAAAAAAAAAACAAACCTCCAAAACAGATACAGTGAAGTCTCGCTACTTCGCGGCTCGATCATCGCTGATTCACGACTTGGAGGATTTCATTTTACTATGCATGCATAAATTATAAAATAAATATTTCCGATTTTCCGTGAATTTCGAAAATAGCCGACTGAAGTAAGTATTTCGAAATATGAAGACTGTGTACGTAACTTTGACCTGTGACAGTTTGAAGCTTGAACTACGTTTAACTCCTGCGATGGCTCGTAAGCATTCATAAGCTCTACATGTACATACTGTAGATGTAGATTGCTGTACTGAGTGGTTTATTAACAGAATACCCTACGTAAAGGGAATGTTTCGAAAGTCTAAATAAATGTTAAACAATTACGTAAATATGGTGTCCCTACTCCGCAGATTTTCAGCTATCGCGGCCGGGTTTGGAACCGATCTACCGCGACAAAAAATACTACAATAAAAACACAAAGTGATTTTTTGATTGGAATGGACAGCTTAGAGTCCCAAATGGTCTGACAGTGAAGAGTTTGAATGTTCTGAAGCTAAGAAGAGCTTAAAAAGAAGCAAAAAGCGCAAAAGACACAAAGTGTGAAATGGCCAAAAACAGGCATGTTGGGAAGAGACGAGGAGTCAAAGAGTGCAAAAAGAGCTGCTTTTGGAAAAGAGCAAAAGTGAAAAGCTCCAAAAGCCCTGAATTTGGAAATGACAAAGAGTGAAGAGAGTCAAAAAGAGCTGATTTTGACGCACAAAAAAAGTTTAGAGGCGAACAATCAGAGAAGAGAGGCGTTAACTCATTTCTCGTTGGCCGGCTAAGTCGTCATTAGCACGGTGGGGGCGGAGCAGCTGGCACACAGGACGCGGTTAGGGGGGACGTTTACGGGCGACACGGAACAGACGGTGGGGCAAACCAACCCCCCCTTAATCACAGATAACTGCATTAGCCCCCTCTTAGCCAAATGCTAATAAGCCAGACCCCAACTGGCTAATCAGGCGGTGCCAAGAACTAATGCAGTCCAAATCTAATGGTGGGTAACCGTTTGACCCGCACATCCTTTGGGACGACGGGAATTTGCCGAGGAGGATCAGCTTCATTCCACACAATTGAAAACATTGTGACGAGAACATGGTTGCGACATGATGTTAGCGTGTGCGCTGCTTTGTGGAGCCCGCTGGTGTATTTACGGACGCCCGGGTGGAATCCGAGGCACTTTTCCAGCACGTCTCGGTCCACCTCTGTTTATTCTTGGCTGGTAAAGTCATTCAACTCGGGTTTCCTTTCCAGCAAGACGACACCTATGCCTAAACATCATTGCGTAAGAGCGTGTACCAAAGTACTTTGAATACATATGCAACTGACTTACACTGCGTTATTTTCTCTCAAAAAAACGGCAGACTATTTTTAGATAAGAGAGTCTACTGAGCTAAATAAGTGTGTACATTAGAAGCATAAAAAAAACTAAAAAACGACACCAATAATTTTTACTGGCTTCTCCATAGTAGGGTTTAATTCCAATGTTTAACTGTGATAAAAACAACATTTTTTTATTCGTTTTATCCAACAAAACATGCAAATTTAAGGTGTGTACATTAGCTATTACAGAAGCTTTTAAAAAAATAACAGGGAAACAACCAAATATTTCACTGACTTCTTCATAGTAGAGTTTAATTCCTTTACTTAACTGTGACAAAAAAAACAACTAATTTTTGACTTTATATCCAAACAAACATTGCAATTTAAGGTGGTTATGTATCACTCATTTGAACTGTTATTTATTTTTGAAAGGCACACACACACACGCACACACACACTCTGGGCATGTTGGGCTCGGTGTTTTACCCATTAACACTCATTTGTAGAACCTACTGAATCAGGATTCGAACCTTCAGAACCTGGGTGGCTGGTTCATCTCCCACAATTGCCCCATATTTGAGGTCAGCTGTGGTACTACCACCATATCACTCAATAATTCCCCAGTAACATAAATAGAGTTCCGGTAAAAGACTGGCTCCTTAAATGGAGCCGCGGGCCCTGAGGAGTTCTAACCCACAGAAAGGTATAATTTGGGTCAGAAGGCGGCCTGGTTCAGAACCAAAGGAATTTCCTGTACCTTGTTCTGGGCCACAGAGCAGCGGGTCATTTCAGAGCGAGAATTCTGATCCGCGGGTGGAAAAAGTAGGGAAATTAACCGAAAATAGTAATAAAAGAACGTGAAGTACTTAAAACTCCACCAACCAGAAGTAGTTAAACTAGTTAAGATAGAGTAAAAGCGTCTGTGGTTGTACAGCAGCCGTTTTAAAGAGTTCTAAAGTTCGATAAATAATGATGCCAAATAATTGACGTCTTAATAATTGAACATACCGTAAAACCTCTAATAGAACACCACCATCTACTAGAACACCCCCTTTAATAGAGCGGCCCACTGACAGAAGAGCTGTAATTTTTCAAGTTTCCTATTTTTCCGTCATTTTTTCCCCGATTGCGCAATTCGTAAAATTCACAAACCTTTGAACGGAACACAACACCAGATTTCCGACCCATTTCATTTAATTTCTTCCACTAAATGAGTAATTGTAATGAATGGTTGAGCATTTCCAGACTGTTGTTTGGCGTTTATTAGTGATGGTTGTGGTCTAGCTGGGTTGGGAGTTGGATCTTCAACCCAAGTGTCGCAGGTTCGAATCCCAGTCCAATGGGAACGCTCCCCTTGACACTGACCCCCACATGCCCCCGGGATGCCAAGGAAACATGGCAATCAGGGTCTCACGTGTCCCTGAGACTGGGAGATTCACCCTCGAGTCGACCGTAATAAGGCCATCGACTAATAAAGGAACTCACCAGAGGAGACTTTCCCATGGCGTGAAACCTAAAGGCTGGAAAATCCTGGACTAGACCATTTCAATCATTCTAAAAAAAAAACCCTAAATGGAACAACAGCATCCGTCAGGCTGGAAAAAACCCTGCGAGTTCAGTGAAGAACAGAGAGAAAATGAAATGGAGACGCAGCACCAGACACTCGCTGTGCAAGAGAGGGATTCCTTCTCCTGTGCACTCCGCTCATGGGGAGATTACAACAAAGAAGCTTATTTTAAAGCATCATTTGTAAGCCAGTCATTATCAGATTTCCCCGGTCCAATCTGACACGACATTGTCTGCAAATGTTTTAAAAAAAGTGTTTGTCTTTAAGAAAACAGTCGCATTGTGACTACGGCAGTTAAAACTAAATTCAATTTATACTTCTTGAATACAAAAACAAGCTGTTTACTTGGCACTAGAAAGCCTAATCATTAATAATTTGATCATAATTTGACTTGATTTCTCCATAGTAAGCCTCTCCATAGTAAGCCTCCTCTAGATTTCCACTCTCTTACTGCTTTTTAATTTTTGTTGTTTCGACTATGGTGCTCAATTATGTGCAACTTTCATCCATCCTGTTTTGTTTTATTGATGTGTAATGGTGTAGTATTGTGGTGTGATACTGTACTAATCTGCTATATGGTTTGTACAGCCCTTTGTCCAGCCAAAACTGCCAAAAAGGGCTTTATAAATAAAGTTGAGTTGAGTTGAGTTGAGATAGTAGGATTTATTAACCTTGTCTAAATACTCATAAAAAAAAAAGATGTTTCAAACGTGTCATCCAAATAAAATTTTATGCAGGATTTGTATCAACCGTATATTAGATTATATTCAACTTTATTGTCACAAGACAACGAAATGCAGTTTGATCTATCCTGAAGTAGCAAAAATGAATCATAAAGTGCAAAATAGCGAGGAATGAAAAGTGTGAATATGAATGAGTGAAGTAAATGGTTTCCTTTTCGAAACACATACAACTCGTGTACTCATCCTGTTGTATTTGACAAAACAATTTTCAATGCCGTTTTGGCCTTCAAGTCCAATATTTATCTCATGAAGGTTAAAGTGATAATAATTCTTAAAAGTAACAATTCTTCATAAAGATAAAGTAAGAATTCTTCACACAAAACTTGAAACATCATCGAACAACAATCGTCGCACAATTCCGCATCTCTCCTTTTCCACATGTGAATTATTCTGTCTGAGTTACGCGTCTACCAATTATCCACGGCATCTGGCTGTGATGTCACAGATCTCACCCTACACCATGATTCCAGTCGATTCCGCGGGGGTTCTGCCCTAATTCCGGATCCAGCTCACACTGGCAGCATCCAAAACAAACTGGCACGCAGCTCATCCTTAAGCAGTTTGGACTCGACTGAAGCTTTTCATGAAGAAACGAGCCTTTGACGAGCCAAATCAGAAGATGCGCCGGAGCAAAACCCGTGTGTGACCTTGATCTGAGGCGGACTTACTGACCGGCTGATAAACAGATCATTTACACGGGAGGTCGATAAGAGCCTGACCGCGGTCACCACGACCGTTCCTCAGGCCACTCCCTGCGGACCACCACAGTGGGACAGGAAATGGGCCGAGAGACGCAGAACTAGAGCGCTGGCTGGAGAAATGTGGGACAGGCCGATGTGCCTCCAGCCGGAGACAATACGCTAGCACAGATCTCCAGGCCTCCGTTATTAACTCGCGGCTGCGTCCTTCACCGTCTGACTGTCTGTCTGTCCGGTTTGATGATTCATGCCTTTATGACTTCAACCTTGGAAAATCGACTAAAACTTCACAAAAACCAGTCGGAAAACCCTGACGGAAGCCATCTTGGAGATTCGAGAAGGTTTTTAGTTTAACTTTGGGATGAAAGAAAGCAGTTTTGTGTAATGACTTTTAGTACGGAAAAGGAACAGAAAAGGGAAAACAAGGAAAAGAAAGGAACAGAAAGTAAAAGGGAAAAAAAGGAACGGAATGTAAAAGGAAAAGAAAAAGAAAGGAAAGGGAAAGTTATTGAGTCACAGGGTTACAACCAAATTAGTATTGCTACTCTGTTTGGTGCAAAAAGAAAGATAACGTTAAATTATACACACTGAAAAAACAAATTAAATAATTACAATATATTAAAATATGGTCCAAATTAAAGAGGGCAAGAAACCCTAATTATATTTAAATATTTAAATATAACACAATATATAAGAACAAAGAACACAAGAAAACTAGCGCCACAGAATAAGCTTCTGCTTTTATAGACCGTATTCACGTGAATAGAAGCACCACGTGAGTGTGCTGCTGACCTCAAAAACAAGAAAAGGTGAATTCAAAGGCAGCAACAATTATATTATTGTTGCAACAATTATTGCAACAATTATAACTTTTGTGCCGCATTAGCACCAATGAAAGCGGGGCAAACTGGTTTATCGAAAAAATGTAAATGTTAAATTTGACCGAAATCACAGAGGCATTCACACACACAAAAGCAATACCAATAATCCTACAGTATTCAAATGATCAACCAGCATTAAAAATCAAGAAGAAACCAGCTACTTTTTAAAACAAATGTATATACAAAACATGACGGCAACCACCAAATATCTCCGCAAAACCTCATATGAGCCATTTATACAGTAAAACGTTCACACGTGTACAGCACGACACACAGAGAAAACGAGATTGACTATTTGGCTGCACACGAGAAAGAAAAAAAAACACGACATTTATCAGTTCTGTGCCACAGAACGGCATCTGCTGAGAGAAAAGACTAATATATTTGACACTACAGATCAACGTCTAATCTCTACCCATAAGCCACTGCAAACGTTGACCTCCATACACTAAAAACATTCGCCTTACTGGTTGGATTTCAAAAGAAACAAACCAATCAATTAACAGCCATTTTAACCCCGTTAAGCAATTACGATCGTCTGCAGGTCGCGGTGAATTAAAAGCTTCTCCGAGAACCTTAAGAGGTTTTTGTCCGAGTCAGACGAAGCTTTAGGCCTCATGACATGAAGCTGCTGTCATAATGAGCTCCTCCACCAGTCAGCCAATCAGGAGGCTTCGCAGCATCCTCAGCATCCCGTTAAAGAAAGACTCACCTTCCACGCTGTCGGAACAAGACGTGCCGATGCCGGTGTCGCCGCTATCCGAGGCAGCGCTGTGACGTCGCCCGCGGCCGCTAATCCCGCTGGCGGAGGGTGAAGCTTGCCATGAGTCGCAGCCCGGGACCCATCCAGGAGAGGACGAGGAGGAACCTGGGGAACCACACAGAAGCGTCACCATGGCAACAACAACCCATGCAATTCACATCTTTATTACCGCAGTTACGCCAATATAATCGTATATAATCCAAAATACATCTTTTTTCATATTTGACGCTCAAAAATGTGTGCTTTTAATCGCCAATTTCAATTACCCATTTTTCCGTATTTCAAGTCAGTAAAATGACAAATAAGCGGAAACAGATCGTCTTTATGCAGCGGTGCGTCTTTAAATAATGCATAGGCAATTGTGCATAAAAGCTATTATTAGCTCATTAACAGAAATAAAGAAATATTAGACACGCAGACTATAAGTTGATTGATTATATTTATTGCCAATTCAGCTGCAGAGGCTATTTCATGGCATAAACAACACTTTACATGTATTTATGTACAAAAGAGAAAATATGCAATATTATTTTAACAAGGTGGGTCTCGTAAAAAAAGTTTCTTAATTATATACAGTCCATAAAATATTTCAATATGCTTCATAAAATGTATTTTTTTTTATAAAAACTCTAAAATATTTGATGGTAAAACACATGGAAATAGTTAATTCAATGTCTTTTGAGTAAAAAAAAATGTCTTATGAATTTAAAAACAGGGCATTCCAAAAATATGTTTAACATTTAAAATCAACTCCACAGTTCTGGCATTCCGACTATAAGTTGAATACAAGTGTCTTCTGACATCTCGCCAGAGGTATAAGACAGTTTTCTCCGCTGAACGTTTTAATCAGGCCAGCCAAACTTGTAAACATGAAATGAAAGTCGGAATTTTCCCCCCGATGTAAATACGGTTAATCCGTTATGAAAGTCTCTTTTCTTTATGGACACCTTTTCAAAAGCAGAAACATATACACAAAATAAATGTAAAAGAATCGTACTTGTATATTTTTATACAGCCCATTCTTTTGCTGAGATTTCATAAATTTTGCATTCGTGAACCGAGGCAACACTGTAATGTCCATATCCCAAACTGTATATTTGTTTCCAGCACGCTCCCCTTGTCAAATGTTAGAACCCAATGCAGCCCGCAAATCAAAATATATATTTGGGTGAAAACTACTTCATCCAAAATGTATTTATCTGTTTGATTTTTTTTTACACCATCTTAGCTTCAATGGCTATATTAATGGAAACATGGTCTTTGACAATTTTACACTTTAGAAAGCAGAACATCTCTATAACAGCTGATAAGTAGCAATAAATGCACAACTTTTCGAAATGACTTCAACAAATTATATACACTCTATCGTGTTCATTTCTGTTAAAAATTGTAAAATATCTTGTGGTAAAACGTTCTTAAAAACATCTGTTAAAAGATTTTCTGAATAAAATTGTTGTCTAATATCATACAATTGATCACAGTCAATTAAAATATGCTTTACAGACAAGGTAGCTTCATCCAAAATAAACAAACACCAAGACTAGAAGACCTCTAATGGACGTGTCCTCAGTATCTGCAGGCCTGATCTTTTCTGAGGTTTAATCCGTTTAGTCTGTCATTAAGTGTGTCCTCCGAAAGTCTGCCAGGACGAGAAGGGGAACATACGATCTGTTGATGAGGGCGTCCGCCACGTTTGTTCTGATAAGAAGCAGGTGTGGAGAACAGGAATAAACGGTTATATAAGAAGCCGCTACTTTGAAGATGCCATCATCACCAAGCAGAAGTAAACTGGACCGGCGATTCGAGAAGCCTCATGAAGTCCAGACTCGTGGACGCTTTACATAATAAACACACACACACACACACACACACACGCACACACAGCAACCTGCTTTCCAACCCAGTTTGGTTAAGGGTTAACAGACTTTTTGGATGAAATAAACGCACACGCACCTCAAAACAAGAGTATAACAATGTGCAAAATAAATGTACAACTTTTTATACGTGTTTTGATAATTTTTTCCTTATTTTTTAAATCGAAATTTAATTTAGATTTTTTGTGGATATTTTTCTGTGAAACTTCTTAGTGTGTAATAGTTTATAATCTATCCGATTATCTATCTAAACTTACATCTACCTAACTATCTGATTAGCCATCTATCTATCTGCCCATCTATCCATCTACTGTTTATACCCATCTATCTATCCATCCATCCATCAATCTATATTTCTTCTATCCATCCAATTATCAATCAATCTGAGAATCTCAACCGACCCTATCATTTAGCTGATTCAATACCAAATGGGAAATCATTAGAAGCCATTACGAAACACATTGTGTAAACACGGCAAACAATAAACACAAAACATGCCACTTGGCACCGCGAATGTAACAAACACACAAACTTGAAAAAATAAATAAATAAATAAACACGCGCGCGAGAAGAAAGAAGCCGCAAGACGGTTCAAAATGAGAAGAGAAAGCCAATTTGCGTCTCTTTCTCTCCTCAAAGACGTAATGAAGGTGACTTGACGATGCCGCCACTCCGGGAATAAAACGCCGCCGTGCAATATCGCCATAAATCTGCTCGAGCCAAAACGACAATACACGCGCCGCACGCGCCACATCAAACATGGCTGTTCCGAATTCCACGCATCTCGCTCGTTGTGTGTCGGTGGAGACGGGGAAGGAAGGATCTTACCAGTCTTATACGCGTCGAGTGTCTCCTCAAAATCGTTTCTGGCCCACATCGCGCTCGGCGTCTCACACCAAACCGTTAATTCCAACACGACGAGAGGAAAGCGCGCGGGTCCGTTTACGTCAAACCGGGTTCCATAGTAACCAACCGCCGAGGGGAAACCTGCACGTCGAGCGTTAAAAAAAACTCGTCCGGACGGTGTGACAAAAGCAGCCGTTTGTGTCGCAGATTTGCGCGGCTCTGGACGTGTCGTTCTCCGGTCGGACTCGTCTCGATGAGTCGCTGTGATCTCACCGCGCAGAAACACACTGACTCCGCCCACTCCATAAATACCGCGCAGGCTCTGACTCCGCCCACCCGATCCACGCCGCGGGAATCCGTCACGAGGGATTTTCTTTCCGTTACTAACGACAGGCGTAAATAATTTAAACATGGTTCAAAAGCAGCGGATATTCGCCGTTTACGAACTCGCAAAGTGCTATCAGTGTCGAAAATCAAATACACACGCATTTGTTTATCAGATTTAATGATTCTGTTCTATTTTACTAGTACGAAACCACCACTTGTCCCCACACGAAAACCTACACAATTATAATCCCCACATACAAAGTATTTCCCTAAACCTTCTTGAATTTATTACCACAGGCTCAAATTAAGCAAATTGACGTATAATATGAATAATACGATAAGTACTTCAAATACTTCATTTACAAATGACTTATTTTAAAATATAAAATAAAAGTCCTTCAGATGGCACATTCTTTCACAGAGCTGAACTATTTATATTTTACGGTGTTTGGTCTCCACACCTGCTCGACAGACTGTGTTAGATGGTTCAGACTGCAAATGGAGGATTCCTTTCTTCACGTTGGTGGACGCCTGTGGTGCCATCACACACAGACCTGCTCATGTCAGGCCCAACAAATGCCAGTTTGACGTAACGTTCAGGTCAGGCCTTGTCTGGCAGCTGGTTTTGTGTCTTGGCCACGGCGTGTGTAAATTACTGTTATTCCCTTTGACTTCCTTGTTACGTAACATTTCTTGAAACGGGGGCGTAGAGGGGTTTCATGACAGGATCCAAACTTCCATTTTCATTCCACACAAAAGCAGAACGGAGCGACAAAGGCGGACAGGCGAGAGGAAGCAGGACGGGATAATGGAGGGATTATTCGGATTCAATCGCTTTCTGTCGCTCAATTAAAAGTGCATTCAGGAGCAATTATTCGATTTTGCATAGACACGTTTTGCAATTATTTAGGAAGTTGAACAAAGGCTTTGGATTCACGGATTTGATTTACCGGGAAGTTGCAGTGGATAAAAACATTGGAAAAATGCCAAACTGTACAAGCGTCATTGTCTAATTAGGAATTTAAAGTATAAAATACAAAAGTATTAATTATTCAATGAAAAAAACATACATAGATCAAGATTTAAATAAAATTAAAGCTTTCAAATAAAAAAGATAAACAACTCAAATAAATACATATTTTAAATATGTACGTATAAATACATATACAAATAAAAAAATAGACAGATTTAAGATTTAAATAAATAACTAAAACAAGATACATACATTTTTAAAGCTTGCTAAATAAATACAGTTAAAAAAAAACAAATAATTAAAAACAAATAATTTCAGCATTAGTACTAAACCACAAAAGGTCTCCACAGGGGAGTTTTATTTTTTAACAAAGTAAATAAAAATTTGAAAAATTGATTTGGATTCTGGACTGAACAAAAGCTTCATTCTGTCACAAAAGATATTAAAACAAAAACTTTGATGTGCCTTTGACACAAATAAAAGCCCTTAAAGGTAAAGTGACACGTGCAATTCTTTCAAATCCTCTTTTTGTGTTTCACCGAACAAAAGCCGCACTTTTAAAGAAGGAACTCTCCACAAACCCATGGCTTGAAACAGACTCTTATTTTGTAATGACAGCCACCTGTGTATACAGACACACATGAAAGAGTGTGTGAAGACTTTTACTGCTGAATGCACAAAGTCTTGGTACGGAATGACACGGCCTGTTCAGAAAGTGTCCCCCCACTCAGGGGTCCGCAGACAGAGCCGCTTCACTTCCCAACACAAAGACCCTCACACGTCTGCTCTCACTCCGTCTGCATTGCAGATTGATTCATAAACCCGCAGATTTCAACTACAATTAGCTTATTTGCTTTGTGGATGAAAGCAAGCCTGTCATAACCGAACGTTTAGATGAATAAGTAACCGGTGGGCTTTTTTATTTTATGGGGTGGTGCATGGGGAACAAATTGTGTGTGTGTGTGTGTGTGTGTGGGGGGGGGGGGTAGGGTTGGGTGGGTCAAAAAATAAATAAATCCAGTATAATAACATAAATAATAAATTATAACAATGATGTCATTTCTTTACAATAAAAACAATTTTTTCTGACAATATTTGTGGATAGTTTTTCTTATTTTTCTATTTTAGTTTGAGTCTCTTTGCCAAACATGTGTATTTTTTAACACGTTTTTTTTTTTTTTTTTTTTATTGTATTTGTTCCTATGTCTTTTATTGTGTCTTTTGTGTTTGGCGACTTTAAAATTAGTGAAAAAGCACTTTAAATTAAATGTATTATTTTTATTATTATTAACAATATTTTTATATTTGTGATTTATTCTGAGAATATTTGTTGTATTGGTCATATGGACGAAATGACACAATTATGATTCTTAATGTTCAG
>MU204386.1:3104388-3127779 GCA_017309775.1 Paedocypris sp. Pulau Singkep
CATCAGACTTCCCCTCTTCACTTCCATCATGGGTTCATGTTTTAATCTGAGATTTGCGGGAGTGGGACACACACACACATACACACACGTGGAGAATCAGTGTTTTACACACGTTATCGAACGAGCGCAGACCGTGCCCAACCCCCACTTCCTGTCACGCTGCCCGGAAACCAACGGCTGCGTTTGCCCATAGTGAAGCCGTTTACATGCACATGCTGTTCTAGTTACAGACCATTACCACCATTCAGAACATCACACTTAAACCAGCTTTAAACATTAGAAACAGAATTAAATGTTAAAATGATCACTGGACTGTACTTCCTTTCCAGTCACAAAACACCACCAATAACAGTAATAAAAACTATTTCAATTTTCAATTTTAATAATAATTACAAATGTAGAAAAATCTAATTAAATAACAAAATTAAAACATGATTTTTGTCTTATATCAGCATAGTGCATTGCCGTGGAAGGCGGGAAAATCCTATTTGAAATATCAAACTACTCTAAAACTCCTGAAATATGCATTTTACTGCACAGACGGGTATTTATACTGATTATATACACATTCTCGTATGTAAAAAGAACATGATTAGATTTGAAAAACGCAGCAGACTTACAGTTGATGGCTGACATGGGAAATGCACGTTTGCAGAAGTAGCGGCAGGAAGTGTTCGACAAGCTTAGGTTCACTTGTGCCGAACCGTCAGCCAATGAGATCAAACAGAAGTCGTTTCAAAAGTGTAGATGGAAAAAAAAAGTAAAAAAAAAAGGTCAAAAAAAGAAAAGAAACATGAGGTCAAAATAGCATAATATGCATAAAAGATACAGCATATTTTATAGCATAAAACAAGTAAAAAACGGTTTTAGAATAAAAAAAAAAGTTCAGAATACTGTAGCACAAAATAAAATATTCAAAATAAAACTAAAATACATTTTATTACACACAAAACAATATATACAAAATATTATAAAATATTATACTACAAAAACAGGAAATTCTCCATAGCCTAACTGGCTTACAACACAACAAAAAAAAAATAAACAATTAAAAAAAAAAAAAAAAAAACGGAAAAGAAAAAAGGCTATTATCACCTGTTTGACCTTAAAAGGTCACAACCCCTGCCTTTGTAGATTTTTCAAGTCAGTCCATTGGCCGCCTTTTAAACGCATCCCAGCAGGAAGTGTCGGGTCCAGGCCAGTCGACATCACACGGTGTTTATGAAGTGCTTGTGGAGATAAAGCAGTCGTTCCTGTTGTTTGAACTGCTTTAGGTGCCAACTAAAAGCACCTGAGAAGGGAATATTTCACGATAAATTATATATAAATAAAACTAAAAATAAACAAATAAAATAAATCCAAGGGCGGGCAACTTAAAAAAAATAAAAAAGCATCTAAAGAAAAAGACTGAAATAATAAATGACAAAAAAAACATTAGTATGGCTTCACAATAAATTATATACACATACAAGTACTATATTTTATTAAATAAAATAAAAAAAGACTAATAAAAACTAATTACGATTACATTAGTTTAAAAAGCCATTTGGCTTCAGAAGTGAAATGAAGAAGAGCTCATGGAAGTCAACAAGTTCAGCTCATCATCTATTAATCAGCACTTTTCCAGTAAACACGACGTTTCTTACCCAACTTTCATTTCAGAACTAACTTTGCTCAATCGTAAAAACAGAATTCTTGCAAAACATCAAGCACAACCCCCATGATCCTTTTCCCCTTCGGCATTCCGACTGAAGAACTGCAAAACAGCCTCGGAATTATGCAACCGAGCTACACCCAGATCCACACACACACACACACACACACACACACACACACACACACTGACATGATCCGACACATATGTGGGTGTAACAACCTCAGGCGAACCATTTCAGATATGGAATGTCAGGTATTTCAGATATTTAAAAAACACTTGAAACGTATCAAAATCACCATCTAATGGCCTCAACATAATTTACGTGAGAAGCAATTCCTAAAATAAACCAAAAAAATCAAAAAGTGTAAAGTCACAGGAAACCAACCCATAAGGGCTAATGTTGAATTTATGGCCCGACTGATCTTGGCGGCGCTTTCAGACATGTCTAATCAATAGCGCTTCATTATTGATACGCACCACGATCTGTCTGCAGGAAGTTTAGGACCATTATCTTCTCAGCTTACCTCGGACAGATGTAAGGAATACAGGATGTGGGATTCGACCTTGACCTGGCAGACCAGAAGGTTAGTCTTCTCCGCACTGTTATTAAAACCATTGGCACAAACCGGCTCTGGTCGAGGTAAAATCTCCGGGAAAAGCGGCAATCTGTCCTAAAATGGAGAATTCACACAGTAGAGATTATCCAATAAGATTATCATTCCCACTATTATTCAATTATTCAATGTATTCCCATTAGGACTGTCAATCGATAATTTTGTTTAGTAATTAATCGCACTTCTCTGACCAAATTGATCGCAATTAAATGACTGAAGATTAGAATATTAGATATGTAGGTGTATTATGTAAATTAACGAAAACACAACACTAAAGAAACACTGAACAAAATACTGTAATATAATTCAGTATCATTTTTGTTCAATGTGCAATATATTTTCTTTGCTTTTTAAACCTCCGAGGTCGAGTCACACTTTTTTCAAGATAAAACACACAAAAGTCAATTTTGGTCTGAATATAAGTGTTACTTATTAAGTCTGAAGTACCCAATTCAAGTACCTATTTTTTTAAGTTCGCAATCCAATTTTTTAAGTTCACCTTTCCAATTTTTTTTAAATCCCAAATATCCTTATGAGAATGAAGTAAATAAATCTGAATAAATTACCAATTGGCTTTTTCTTGCCGTTTATGACCATGAAATAAGAAGGGAAAAGGAAAGAGAGTCTTCATGGCGTCTGCTCGTTCTGACACTATCATCATCATCTCTAAGCTCCCAGTGGAACCTCGCTCGCCCTGGAGAACCTTATTCCCCAGAGCCGGTCTGGAAAAGCTGGAAAACATGTTCGGCAACAACGTTTAGTGGCGTCAACCTCAACAGCATTAGCAGATTAGCATTGCGTTTTTGTTCACACAAACGTTTTAACTTGTAAAATGTATGAATTGTAATATTGTGTCCATGCTTCGGCATTCAAAGATTCATAAACTTTGCATGTTTGTTTTTAATAAGCAAAACCTGAAAGGAATCAATCAAATGTATTTGTGAAAATGATGGTACTTTTGATTAAGTTTAATCATCTCCACAACATCAGAAACTAGTCAATAGTGTCACGATCCAAGAGCAGTGTGTTCTCACCTCTTCCCTACATTACCCACAATGCACTGCAGCCTGACAAGGACAGCGCCCCCGGTGGTTAGACTCTGAGGAGTGAAAAAAAAGCAGAAAGCGAGTTACAACACACAGAGAAACACTTCTCAGAGTCAGTGTCAAGCATTAAACACATTTTGAAAAAAACAAAAATAAATTAAATTAATTGAAAGCTTTTATTAGCAGTTTTGGTGCCAATGTCGCAATGCCTCTTCATCTTCCAATATCACAGGATTATTAATACATTTTATGCAAGAGGAAACGTAAGCTCTGATTGTTTTCTGAAATACAGTATGTGTTCAGGAAAATAAAAGTCTGATCCGCAGTTTAAAAAAAAATGGCTTTAGCGACAAAAAGGTATCGCAGTGATAATTATCAAAAAAAAGAAAAAGTACACTGTTAAGTAGAAAACACATATTTTTTTACACACTAAATGTGTTTGGGAAATAGGATTCACAGACAATAAAAAACAGTCAACACAGAAACACAATGACTCCATTAACAACATCTTAAAAAAATTATTTTTTAAGTTAAATTATCAAAAAAAAAAAACAAAAAAAAAAAAAAAACCAAATGCCTCAAAAAAAGTGCAAAATTCATTTCAAACTGAAACTTTCTTTACAAAGCAGGTTTTGATTGGATGAAAAAAAAAAAGCCAAAACAAAACAGGTTCAATTGGCCCATTTAAGCTGGTGTGTTATGCTTAAACGGGCAAATTGAACCTGTTTATAAAAAAAAACATTTCCTCTTGAGCATCTCTCTCGATTCAGTCAGTTCCAGTCGAAATCCAGAGCGTCGTCTTCCACGGAGAACAGAGAGAAGATTCCAGGAGGGCCCAGGGTGAAACATCTCCGCTTTGAGGCTCCGTCCTGTCCGCCAGAAGATTCCGCCGGTGGATTGGTGGTCATGTGATTGTTGGCGGCTGAATCGGTCACATCACTTAAGCCACCATTGAAGGCCACGTCGGAGCCAGATGGAACGGTTTTCTCCGCTGAGGCTGTGAAGGAGAACCTGGAGAGTTTAGCCAGAGTGGACCTGGCAACCTTCGCTGTGGCGTGGTCTTGCTTTGGCGAGGACTCGGGATTCTCGGTGACATCATCATCCTCACACTCTGTGTTGGCTCTCAGTGAGTTTGTGGGTTTGCTCGCTCTACCGCCCTCTGCTGGCACATCTGCACTGGACGAATCAGACGGAATCTTCTCTCTCGGCTTGAATGCAAAGTCTGTGAATTTGCTGTGATGTTTCTCAGCGGGTTCTTGGTGCGAGTCGGTGGTGCTCTTCCTCTTTACGTGTCTCCTGTCTTTCTGGACGTGTGGGGTGACCTGGCTGGAGATCAGACTGGCCTTCAGGTCTTTCAGTCGTTTGCTCCTCAGCTTCTTAGGAGCGCTCTCTCTAACCGGCGCCTCGTTCTTCTCCCACGCCTGGCACGCAGAAGAGTGAAGGATGGGGAGCGCTCCGGATGGTCCAGATAAGGTGTGGAACCAGTCCAGGCCCGAGTCGGATTCAGACTCCATCTGTTTCCTGCAGGTTTCAGACTCGGGTCTCTCGGTGCTCTCGGACTGAACCGCCACTGGTTCTTTATCGGATCGCAACCTAGAGAGTCAAGAAAAATAGATGTATGAACAGGGTTCCTACACTTTCTGAAAGATAAAATTCGAGCACTTTCAAGGTCCATGTTCAAGTTTTTCCAGCACCAAGCGGTTTTGATAAAATTTATATTTAAAGCTACACCTAAATCAAAAAGAAACATTTGGGGAAATGTTTCTTAAAAAGAAACATTTTTACATTTCTGTAAATGTAAAGTTCACTAAACGGTCATGTTATGGCGTTTACTAAGTTTATAGGTTCTACAGAAAGCTGTAAACATCAGTAGTAGAACTGCTGTAGACCTTTCTTTGTTCAAGGTATAATGTACTGTATAATCAAGTCTAATTGTAAAAAGGAGTCTGACATTTTAAAATAAAAAATAGACTTTTTTAATGCATGTTTAATCACAAATAAATACTGTTTTACACATCTGGCTCAGACAATTGGCCTAACATACAGTGAAATAATTTTGTAATGAGAGACAAGATTTTCTTATTGTGAAATTGGCATTAATGGCAGACATTGGTAAAGTGAGGCATGGCTCTCTAACTTTAATTTGTTATTAATGAATTGCTTTGCCTATATTAAACAAGATGTGATATTAAATGAAGCTGTGATGCTGCAGCCCGACGGTCAGTGAAGCCCACTGTGCAACCATTTATTACTTGTACACGTAATGCAGTTAAAACTATTTTTATTTTACTGTATTTATCTCCCTCTTTGTTGAGGTTTCAGTATCAAGAAATGTTTTTCCAAATAAGTAAGATCATTGAATATATCAGTAGTGGGCAACCCGTGGCTCTTGAGCCTCATGCGGCTCTTTAACTAGTTTCATGCGGCTCTTCAGGAGCTTTATCACGACATGACTCAAATATGCACACAATGGTAACTGTTGAAAAACAACTAATATTATCATGTTGGTGTGGTTTTATTATTAAATCTGGCTGAGCAGAGCTCTGTGTGTGTGTGTGCGTGCATACAAGATTAAGGAATTGGATGATGTTTATGTGTGTCTGTGTGCATGATGCGGCTCTTTGTGGCTCTTAGTTTCTGACTGGTTTACCACCCCTGTCATACATGTTCATAGTTAACGACGTATTCAGATTTCTTAGACATGGCAACTTTAGTAAACATTTCGAATATCAAGCACCTATATTTTCCTTGACTAATTCTATACTGTAATTTAGTCGACCAAAATGTTGTGGTATTTGGTCAACTAAAATTAGACTAAAACAAAAATAAAATTAAGATGACTAAATTGGGACTAAAACTGAGTTTTAGTCAAACGACTGTGACTAAAACTAAATACAAATCTTTGTCTAAAGTGAACAGTGGACGCTGCACCTGGACAGTCTGAGGAGCTCTTGGTTCATGATGTCGGTCAGGTCCAGCTTCTCCAGCACCACTTCACACTGGCTTTTATACTGCTGACTGGGGTCTTCAGGAAAAGCGGTGTGGAGCGTGTTGACCTCCCCGAGCAGAGCGCCCCCCTGTGGCCAACAACGTCCACACAGTCAGACTCTCCATGCTGAGGGAGGACGAGCAGATCTACCTGCATGGAACACTCCATCACGGACACGGCAACAACAGCGTCTTCCACCGTCACCGTCTCCCGGAACATCAGCCTGGCGTGAGCTGGACATTTTAATAAGATGGTGAGGTGGGATCTTCCCCAAGGGTCAGAGCTGCACCATTAATCGTTAAAAGATTCGAAATCTCGATTCTTCTTCACGATCTGAATCCAGCATTTATACAATTCTATTTAACATAACTCTCTGATCGATGGGCTGAGTTTCATGTCCATTCTTTATGAGTTCAGAAATTTGGGGTAAAAAAAAAAAAAAGTCAGTTAAAAAGAAAAAAAAAACTCCAACATTTTACTACCTGAAAAAGGATTTTATTCTGAAATGTGAGTGTTTACACGCAGCAAACCACATACAGCAAATATCTACAGTTGAGGACAAAACTATTAGCCCCTTAAAATAATCATCGTTTGAAAAAGCTAATAATTTTAATCAATTCTAATAATCCTCAACTGGACATGATACTGTACTTGTTCATGTAAATGTTTATTGTCATTACGTTTAATGGTGATTTTTTTTTTCCTTTTCAACATTACTTTTACATTACGTTATATTTTTCATTTCATTTATTTATAATTAAAGCAAGTAGTAATACGTGTTATTATATTGCTGTTTGACAACCTGATTTTCAGGGTTGAATATTTAAAATAATAAAATATCCAGAAAGTAGCAAACCACATACAGCAAACATATACAGTTGAGAACTAAAATAATCATCGTTTGAAAGCTAATAAGTTTAATCAATTCTAATAATTCTCAACTGCACATTATACAGGGTTGAATAGTTAAAATAATAAAATATCCAGAAAGAATCGTGAAAAGAATCGTGATCTTTATTCTAAGCAAAAAAAAACGTGATTGTCATTTTATCCAGAATGGTGTGAGGTTCTCACCCTCAGCGAGACGCCCGAGACTCTCCAGCATGCGGATGGTGGTCCGGGCGGCGTTGCGGGCATCGCTCTGTCTCTGCAGCTGGTAATAGCGGCTCAGGATGACGTTGGCTTCCGCTGTGACCTGAGGATGGAGACTCTTGACCAGACTAAAGTAGGCCCGCATCTTCTCCATGCTCCACAAACAGGAATCCTCGCTGGGAGCTCCTGTGGGGAAAGCATCGGCAAGGGAATGTGTTGATTCGGAGAGAAGATAGATGAATTATTCATATCGCAAGCTCAAAGAGACTCTCGTGTGGAATAGTGCTTGAGCGCAGGGAAATGATCGTCCTGTTTAAGTGGCATGACGAAAATAATAAGGTGGATGAGAAGAATCTTTTTGGAAAAGGTTTACAAAAACCCATTTAAGCACCGTGTTTTTTGGAATACTAGGCGAACATACAAACCTTAAAATTGTTTGAAAAACTACTTGGCTTATTTAAAAGTTATATATATATATATATATATATATATATATGTGTGTGTGTGTGTGTGTGTGTGTGTGTGTGTGTGTGTGTGTGTGTGTGTGTGTGTGTATGTACGTTTATAAAAATAGATTAGGAAAAACATGTCTATGTAAAGGTGGGCCTTATAATTCGGAATACACTGTACCCGCAGTACTGTAATAAAAAAAAACAACAACAAGATTGTGCGTCTTATAACCTGAAGCTGTACTTGAAGTTGTGTTGTGTTACTGATAATTTTATGTGTTAAAAAAAACTCAAAAATGTCTAAATTGTCTAAATAGGTAACACGGAGAAAAAGAGGGAGCTATGGCAAGCCACATTCACATTTAAACAGGAACATAAACATTCACATAAAATAAGAAAAGATGCACTTTATTAATCTAACTAGGGGAAATTATTGTGTTCTACATCAGCAAACAAAATCAGAGAAAGAAAGAAGTTTTTAACACAAAAGAATAAAGACAATTTAAATGACAACAGTGAAGGCAAAATTGCAAATAGCAAAGAGAACAAAAGAAACGACTAAAAATAGGTTGTGCAAAAATACAACAGCGCAAATACAATGGTGCAATTTTGAAAAAAAAAAAAACAAAACATAATGTGAGTTTTAATGAGTCATTACATTAGTAATTAATAAATGAGTTTTGACTAGTCATAAGTTATTATCACAAGTTTGAAATGCTGCCGAAGATTTTAAGAAGAGTTGCCGCAGAGCTTTAAATGTAAATTTTACTTGCCATAGTTATTTCTAGAGTGTGACAGATGTCATTATTAAATTGGAATTCCCCCCGAATTGAAAATTTCATGAACTGTTTAACTCACTAAAGATGATGAGTTTAATGAATTTGTTAAATAATGAATTGAAACACATGTTTTGTTTGTTTGTCTGTGTTGCAATGAAACAATGTCGAGACTGTACGATAAATGATACAAAAGAAATACATGCTTATTCATGATTTTATTATTATTATTATTATTATTATTATTATTATTATTATTATTATTCTGCCCCAAAATGTGGTATCGTAGTACAAACCCTTGTTCTGCAGAATAAAGGAGGCGATAATTTTGTCCCACTCTTGGTTGTTGGTGTCCAGCAGAACCAGCACCAGGTCGAAGCGGCTGAGCAGGGGGCTGGCGAGGGCCACGTTCACTGAGATCGACACGTTGGGATCGTATTGGCCCTTGGGATTGGTGGCGGCGAGGATGGTGGTCCGAGTGTCCAGTTTGCAAACGATTCTGCAGAAGATACAAAACCCATCAGTTCAGGGAAACATCTGTAGCTTTAAAATTAGAAAAAAAAAATACACCAATGTATTTTCCAGTATTGGGGCAGAAAAAGCTCATTTTGGTAGATCAGAGGTCAGACGATGTCAGTTCAAAATCATTTCTGTTATATTATATTTATCTATTTTTTCTTTTTTATCTAATACTCGGCACATGTTGTAAAGCAAGACAGTCTCTTGGTCTCTTGTTGAATCAAAGAGGTCGGTTAATCTCCAGTTTGATACTACTGAGTGTGTGTTTGAAGTTTATTTATATAGCGCTTTTCTTAGTCCCAGACCAACGCAACGCCGCTACGAGGAAACTGAGTGTGAGCATGTTTTAAAGATATGACTCTGTGTGTGTGTGTGTGTGTGTGTGTGTGTCTATGTGTGTATAAAATTGATCTAAAGTGTGTTTTGAGTTCATGTCGGTTCAGTTAATTGAGTTTATGTTTTGTCATATGCTAGTGTTTTTTGTGTGTGTTTGCAAGAGTATTTAGTGTGTGTGTGCGTATGTGTGGTTTGAGTGTCTGACTGTGCGAGTCTGGTGTAGTAGTGCGTGCATGTTTTGAATGTGTGTGTGCATGTTTTAGAGACATGACTGAATGCGTGTTTGTGTGTGTGTACGAAGTGTGTTTTGAGTTCATGTCTGTTTCGCTGTGGGCTAGTGCTTTGTGTGTGTTTACGAGTATTTAGTGTGTGGGAAAGAGTGTGTGAAAGTCAAATTATGAATCTGCATGTGACGGAGCTAAACACTAGATGACTGGGATCAGGGCATCACTAGTGTCTTCTCCCGTGGTCCTCACCCCGCTTTGGCCACGCTGATGGTCTGCTGCTCCATGGCCTCGTGGATGCTGGTGCGGTCGTGGCCCTTGATGCTGTTGAACTCGTCGATGCAGCACAATCCTCCATCAGCCAGAACCAGCGCTCCAGCCTCCAGATGCCACTCCCCCGAGTCCTTGACCGCTGCCACCGTCAAACCTGATGGACACATCTGAAATGTTTACTGTGTATCTGCCTCTTTTAGACACCCGTCTCCGATAAAAACCGGCGCGAGCGATTAGAGGCCTGTCTCCAATAGTAGCCTGTCTTCGGTGCAAGCAGATGTCATTCGTTAGAATATTATACAATAGAATAGAATAAAACGCCTTTATTGTCATTGTATCACAGTTACAATTAAATTAGTATTGCTACACCGTTTGGTGCAAAAAGTAAGATGCGATAAAGATAAAATATACACACCGAATAACCAAAAAAACCAACTACAATATATTAAAATATGGTCCGAAAATATAGAAGGCAAGAAATATTACATCACATTATATTATATTACGTAATGTTATATATATAGTCGACTCCACCTAATTGGGCCACCGGTTAACCAGCCGCTTTATTGCGTGAAAACAGCCAATTGGAGAAAACATTGGAGCGTCAGAAGTGAGTGTAACCTGCATTGGTGGATCCGATTCCGGTGGTGAGCACGGAGCGTGGCGTGATCTTAGCCGCATACTTCAGAAACTGAGACTTTCCTGTTCCTGGATCACCCACCAGCAGCAGATGAGACTCCCCTGTTTCAAGCACATGGATTTGGACATTTTAAGGATGTATTAACATGGAGAAGTCACAGAGTTCACTGGCTTTGACCCGGACAAGGCTGGTTTATTAAATTGGTGTGGTTCGGTTTCATACTGGGTTTTTTTGCAGGAAAAATCAAGTCATGTAAACCCAGAGGTGTTTGAAAACCTGAAAAAGTACAGTACCTGAAAACCATACTTGAGTAAAAGTACGGATCCCTTAGTGTAAAAAAGACTCAAGTAAAAGTCATAAGGTGTCCAACTTTATGAAACTATTTTACTCAAAACACAGTAAATAACCAAGTTCAAAAACACCAAGAAATGGGAAAAACAAGAAACTATTTGTGAGGTTTTATTTCATAACATAGAAATAAAATGTAACACTTCAATGCTTCAAAATGACAGAACAAAATAGAATAAAAAAAAACAATAAAAAGTAAAATTCAACAAAGTAGCCAAAAATACTCAAGTAACAAAGTCACTACTGTAAGGTCACTCCTTCACAAGACACAAGGCAACAAAAAAATGTAAATATAAAAACCTATGAAAATATGATTGAAAACAAAATCACAGTATATCGTTCTATTATGTACAAAATGTAAAACAAAACAAAGGAGAAAACAAGAAAACAAAAAAACAACCATATTTTCTTTATGCTTTTCTTTTGTTAGTTAAGTTAATATTACTATCATTTCCTTTTTTTTGTATTACAAATTGTTGTACTACTCTTAGCAAGAACTAAGAACCTTTACAATTCCTACATGCGTCTGTTCTGCATTTGGTTGAGACCGAGATTCAATTGTACTGAAACTTTGGACCAAAGCAGAACAGTGTCAAGCCAACCAAACCAAAGTTGGCCGTGAATTCACCCTAAAGTATAAAAGCCAATGATCACACAGTTGTAATGCTGAGCCAGACCCTGCTATCACGTACCTCTCACCTTGGTTCCCGAGGCATCGGTTCGCTGTACCCCACCTGCTAGAACCATCGCCACTGCCAGCTTCACCACGTACAGGCCGAACACTTGAGGGCAAAGGCTCATCAGGATCTCATTCCGGCCTAGAGAACCAGAGACAAACAGATCCACATCAGTGAGATCAGAGTATAAGGCCCTCACAATCCTTGAATCGCTTTCCAAAATCTGTCAGAAAGTTTCTTTTTGCCGTTTTGGAATTTTTCAGAATGTTTCAGAGTGACTTAAAGCTACAAAGAAGCCACACAAGATAACAGCGACTATTGGAGTAATAAATAACACAGAGAAAAAGAGGGAGCCACATTCACATTTAAGCCTCCATGACTTTTCGAAACAAGTTTTAACCAGTCAATATTACTAGTTTAAAGCGCTAGTACTGCATTAGTTACTGACAAGGTGGCAAACACACGGAAAGCGCAACTTTTTGTCACTTCAGAGGCTTAAATGTTATTTTGGCTTGCCATAGTTTCATATCTGACTTTTTGGGCCGAGTCATCAAAATTATTTGAAGCTGAATATTCCCTAGTGGATTAACCAATTTAAATATAGTAATATTTTTGTCAACATGTGTTGAATTACTATAAATTAGTTTAATAACGTTCATTTTCCAGTTTATTTGCTTTGCGTTTGCTTTGTGTGACAATCCAACGGCAAGGTAAAGCCAACAATATAGACGTTTAATAATAATACAGTCCTTGTAATCTAGTGTATAGTACTGAAATAATACTGGACACATAATCCACTTTTAGTCTAAAAAAAGCAGCATATGGTCTGCTTGACCTCTTCCAGCCCGTACCAGCAATGGGATCCTGCTTGTGGCTTTCCCAGAATTCCTCAAACTCCTTCTGGACGTCTTCCAGCACCAGGGCTTTGGTGGGCAGCTCATTTCTGACCTCGATGAAGTTCGCCTTCAGCACGATCTCCACATCACAGCGGCAGTTGGGAACGAAGGGCTTCCAGCGCTGACAAACGACGCCGTAGACGGTGATGTCATCGCCTGTGGAATATACGGGACGGCGTGTAAATGTAAAAATCACCAGCAGAGAAACGAACAAAAAGAGAAATTGTATCCATCTGTAATTGTTTGTAACCTGGTTTGCATCCGTCAACCAGATCGTCCTCCAGGATGATGAGCATGGAGCGAGGGATGCTGCCCACTGACAGTCTCTGAACCTGGTGATGAAGAAGATCCACTGGTCAAGATCACGTCCGGCTTTCGATCACAGATTTAAATTTGGATTATTTAAATCCATAAATAATTTAAAATGCGTCCATGCATTAGGTATAAATTGACAATGAATACTTTATTTGTGAGTTTAATCATTAGATGTGAATCCTTAACAAACGTGTTTTCTAAGTTTTGGTCACGCCTAATTAATACGTTATTGATAATGAATATTCAAAATATTCATTATATTCAAATGTATCTAAATGTTCAGATATATAATGAATGAATATAAGGAATAAAGCTATAATTCATGACCAATGAATGCCAAATATGTGTATTTATTATAAAGTGCAACCAAAAAAATATTGATTAGAACTGTGGTTAACATCCATCCATTTTCAGAACCGCTTATCCATTTCTGGGTCACAGGGAGCTGGAGCCAATCACAGCAACTTTGTGAGTTGCAACACACCCTTGATTGGCGGCCGACCAATCACAGAGCAGGACACACAGGCACAAATGCTCACGGTCACGAAAAAACTCAACTAGCAATTAACAAACTTCCAAACTCTTTATGAATTACAGTATCAATTACCAATTAATAACCAGCTTATTCATGAGCTTAATCGTTATATTTTATTTTTATATTATAAGTACCAGTTATTCCTAATTAATACGTCTTTGATAATGAATATAAGCTATTATTCATGAATAAGTCATGCTAAATAAGGTGTATTTATTAAAAAGTGCAACAAAAAAAAATGGTTGTAACTGTTAACATCCATTCAGAACCGCGTTTCCGTTTCTGAGTCATGTGGAGCTGGAGCCAATTACAGCAACTTTGTGAGTTGGGACACACCCTTTATTGGCGGCCGACCAATCACAAAGCAGGACACACAGGCACAAATGTTCACGGTCACGAAAAAACTCAACTAGCAATTAACAATTAAAAGATTAACGTCTAATCTCTTCAGGAATTACAATATAATTTACAATTAATCAATATCAATTACCAATTAATAACCAGCTTATTCATGAGAGTAATTGTTATATTTATCGTATATAAGTATCGGTCATGCCTAATTAAAACGCCTTTGATAATGAATATAAGCTATTATTCAAGTCATGCTAAATATATAATAAAATAAAAAAAAATTAATTAGAACTGCGATTAACATCCATCCATTCGCAGAACTGCTTTTCCATTTCAGGGTCACGGGGAGCAGAAACGTTTGATGGGTGGCCGACCAATCACAGAGCAGGACACACGGGCACAAACGTTCACGCTCTCACTCTCTCTCACTTGAGTATGTTGGATGTGGGACTGTTCCCCTGTGTGCTCACCTGCTCCTGGATCTTGATCTCCTGGTAGTCCCAGCAGGAGTCGGGCGCTCCGTCACTGGGCGTCAGGCAGGTGAAGCGGGAGGAGGGGCACGCGTCCTGGGCGGGGCAGCGGGTGGGAGCGCTGAAGGTGTAGTAGTGCTGTATGTCGGCCTGCACGCTGAACACGTGTCTGCACTTATTGCACATGTAGCTCTTCTGGTGCTGCAGCACTTTGGTCAGACTGGTGCGGACCACCGTGCCCGTGACGGACAGGAAGTGACCCACGTCTTTGGCTTTGGGAATGTGATCTCGGGTCAGCTCGGGACACATGGGCAAACCTGCAGCACAACACCGTCAATCGCCAAGTTTCATACATACGTGTGTGTGTGTGTGTGTGTGTGTGTGTATTAGGTTTGTGTTGAAGGTAAATTTTCACCTGCAAACTTTTATGTTGATGTTGTATTTAATTTGTTTATTTATTGTCCAATTGCAAGCTCTTGTTTACAGTATATTCTCCTATTGTTTTATTTTTTTATTACTGTTTGTATGCTGTTAAAACGGTAACATTTAATATTAAAATGATTCTATGTTATTCCTTATTGTTTATCATATTTATATCATAAATAGAAAATGTAATGTGTATACTATATATAGATAAATAGATAATTAAATTATGATGAAAATATTTCGTTTCTTTTTTTTTATTGTTTTGGAGATGAAAAATCTAATTCACCATAGAACCAATGCAGTTTTAGTCAACGCAAGTTTTTTTTTTATTAAAATATTATTTAAAATATTATTATATAATCATTTAAGAAAAGAATTTGCTATTGAGCCACTGCAGTTTTAGTCTACGCGACATTTTTCTTTCTATTTTTTTATTATTTAAAAAAAAAAATTCCTATAGAACCAGTGCAGTTTTAGTCAACGCAAGTTTTTTTTCTTTTCTTTTCATGTAATTTATTTTACTTTTTGTTTATTTATTTAATGATTATTAAATTATTTTAGAATTTCCAATTTTCATGACCCAGTTTGGCAACAAAAAGGCCACAGTTTGCCTTCCCTGCGGATCATGTTAACAAATAATAAATTATGACACTCAAAGCGTTTGTATTATAAACGTATATGTGAATAACGCAAAAATAAATCAAATCACATTTGTCGACACATACACTTCACATGTAGTGAAGCTTCATGAAAGTAGGAACTTGTGAAAATCAGCGTGTGATTAGAGATCGGTCAGCAGCAGCTTCAGCCAGCAGGGGTCGCTGTTTGACTTCCTCTGGTACGACTGGTTATTCCTGAAGTTTCTACATTCAGAACTCCATTAAAGTCAGACGCAGAAATAACCAAGCCGCGCGTTTCTTTTATGCCTTCTGAATGAGTCACGTCTGCAGATGAGGAGCGAGTAATTAAGGTTGATGGAGACCTGAGAGAACAGCTCTCGGCTTCCGTGATTCATCCCACCACCATCACGGATCAACACATGTCCTCACATTACTCACGTTGGCAGTCGGATAAAACCCATTTATTTACCCATTTGTGACATATTTGCCGCCTGCGTTGAGATAAAAGGTTTTATTAATGATTCCATTAAAGGTTGACGAATCAACACACAGCCTCTTTGTGAAGAAAACTAAACAAGAGACTTGGTGAGCTAATAAATCACATTATGTCTAATCATTGAATCATATTACCCAATGTAGTGTTCACCATATTATTCAAATTATCCAATATATTTGATAATAATAATAATAATAATAATAATAATAATAATAATAATAATAATAATAATAATGAGTATTTGTAGGGCGTTTTTTGAAAACAAAAAAAAAAAAACTAAAAAAGTACTGTAAACACCAGTCAACACTGAACTAGTTTAGTTAGTTCTATTTATGGGTTATGGGAGGTCTCTGTGTAAAATAAGTTGCATTAAATAATTGTATTTAATTTAAATGGCAACAAGTCCATCTGATTTCTGATTTGCCTTTTCTGGGTTGCTCGGAGCCAATCACAGCTAATCTGTGCCTGAAGGTGGGACACACCCCCTGGACAGGTGATCAACCAATCACAGTGCAGGATTCACACTCACTCACTCACACCTATGGACAATATTCCACACTCGGGAGGAAACCCACGCAAGAAGCTCCACACAGTCCCGACCTCGTCCTTCTTGCTGTGAGTCGACAGCGCTGCCCAATTTATGAAATTCCGACTTCCATTTGATGAAGCTCATTTCTCCACATGAAACGTCCCGACACGTGGTCGAATCCCGATATGACCAGCGCTCCGTGTCCTATTTTCAGGCCTTTCCGCGCTCACTCACAGCGCTGAGATCAGCAGCGTCTTCTATTTATAGCGTCTCGGTCCACAAACAGGTTGATCCCCTTATTTTTCCTGCTGACGCGGCGGTCTGAGACTATAGGGGGCGATGGCATTTACACGCGTTCACTAGCGTCTACCTGACAATCCGCCGCACAGATGTTCACAAACCTGCTGGTCAAAAATACACAACGATATTATGCAAATTAAGGCGCAAAAAATGTGGCAGAGGATGCTCTACTTTTCTGCAGTTTCTAAATCACAAGGCTGCAATTTTATTTAATTAATCATGTGTGTGCGTTTGTTTTTATATACCGTATATAAAACTATAATAGTTTATTATTAAATAAAATATTAGTATAAGGTGTATTAATAAATATTATTTTAGTAAAATACATTTGTTTAAATATTAGTATTACAAATATTAGCGTTGTTTGTAAATATATGTAATATATATAGTGCCAGGCATCCAAAGGAAAGAAAAACATTTATATATAATTTCACGTAGAGATTAGCTATTACGTATGATATCATGTATAAATACATATATTGCCAAGAAGTCCAACAGTAAAAAAAAAATAAAATGTAAAAATGTTTTATATATATTATATAAATACAAAAAAAAAAAGATAAAAAGTTTAGATTAAATCTAAAGTCTCAAAACTAATTGTAAACTTAATATTATTCACTTACAGTATTTGGAACAAAAACCCACAAAATCTAAAGGCCTGAATAGCCAAAATCGAAATTAGCCATCAAGTAGCAATTTGCAAATAACTTTTTAAAAAATCCGACATTGAGATTTCCTGGTTTTAGTTTCACAATAAAAAAAAAAACCCTTTGATATAAAACGAGCAGAAGGTCAATTTAAACTCCCCCACACAAGCCGTTTGAGGTCAGGAAATGTTGAAAGCTCTTCCTGTGCGTGCTTGTACACAACAGTGATGAAACACGAAGCGCATTAAAGGGAAACGAGGGAACGGAGTAGACGGCGTGATGGTAACTGACAGCATGAGCTGTGGGCGGGGAAAAGGTGGAGAAACAGTAAGAACACACCAGTGAAGGGCCACAAATACAACATTCATTCATTCACAAGACGCATTAAACCCTCTTTGAGTGTAACCCTCTCAGAATTTATACTTGATCAGCAAAGTGTGTACAAGTCGCACACACACACGCTTTACCGATTTTTCTGTGACCTAGTGGCTCGAGTTGGACTTGCAACCAAAAGCTTGAGGTTCGCATCCCCATCCGTTGTTGGATGGATGATCAAACATTTGGAGAGCAAACATTTTTCTATGATTCTAATCAGATCTGAACGCTTTCTCTCTCTCCTTCACCTTTGATGGTTTCATTAAATATATAGTCAACAGACAGACAGGTAGCCAACAGACAGACTGGTGTCTATTTATAGCCAGATAGACAGAAGACAAATGAGGCGAGAGATGTTTATATAGAGGGAAACATGCCCAGTTAAACGGGAAAAATATATTGAAAGCATGTTAAGATGGTAAAAATCTGGTTTTATTTTATGATTATGTCATCTGTACTAAACAATACTTTTTTTTTTTGCATGAGTTAATTTGGAGAGACAGACGCATGCGTTCATGCTTATGTGTGTATGTATGTGATCATACGTACATACACAAAAAACAAACAGAGTATAATATAAATGTACACAAATATATTTATATGCAGTATTTGCTTTTCGTAATCAGAAATTATTTATTCATTCAGTTGAGCTTGCTACACTCAAAACCTTTGATCAAGACAAATTTTAAAAGCATAAAGTAAACTAAAGCAACAATATTAAAAAAAAAAAAAAAAATATATATATATATATATATATATATATATATATATATATTTATAATAACATTAATTTATATATTATACATATACATTGTATATCAAATAAATGCTATCTCATGAAAAAAAAAGCGATTAAGAGAATGAAATTGTTTTTTTTTTTTTATTAAGATTTTTTTCATTCTCCTGAACTCCTCTCCCACTTCCTGGTCAAGCAACTGCCAATCACACTCTCACCAGCCAATCAGAGTAAAGGCAAAAGGCCAGAAATCCAAACGAGAAAGAAAGAAAAAAAAGAAACGAACGAAGCGAGAAAAAAAGCTTCAAACGTGAAGATTGCGGGTTAAAATGAAGAAACCAAACCTAGATGTCAAGCATTTTCGTTTGTGTCTTAGAAATTTACGTATGATATTTTCGGCCCAAATCTGCTCCCAAATAAAACAAGTGTCTGCGCTCACCTGAGACACGGACGTGCAGGTGATGCTTGAGGCTGACGCCCTCCTGAAGCGAGGCCTGAGCTGCCCTGTGGAGGGCGCTGTCGAAGATGGCCAGCACCTCGCAGGGGAAAGCATTGAAACACTCCGCCACCTCCATGTTATACTCAAACAGGGTCATGGCGTTCACCACCACGGGATGGTGAGAGTTCTCCGTGCCCTGCTGGAGGATCTGCAGGATCTCACGCTTGTGATGCTCCAGCACGTACGTCTGGAACGCCAGGTCTATCAGAGACACCTGGTCCGCACTCAGCATCATGGCCACCTGCAGGTGTCGGCACGCATTTTTAAGAAAAAATATCACCTACACATATGTGATCACTTGCTTTATAAGTTTTAAATGTGCACATAAATAATGACACACCAATTCAACTTTCAACCATTTTTGTCTACACACCATTTCAACTTTCAAAAGCATCCGTCATTCCATTTTTTTAATCTCTACTATCTGTCTATTTATTTTAAAAATATACAGTAGAGCATTATACTATATGAACGTTACACACACACCACATCTATGTAGATAAATGAAAAACATTTAATTCGTATTCATAAAGTATAAACAATGTTCGTTTTCGTATTTCTTTAATTAACAAACGCCATTCCAACCATCACTTACTTTTGCCCAATTGAATAACTAATTTAACTAATTTTTTTTTCAATTCAATATATGTATAATCTTCCACGTTATGAAATAACACGGATGTTATTGACATGAAAACAATATCAGTTCGTCCACTCGTTAACGCATTTAGCCAAACATCAGCAAAACTTTATCAAAATAATAACGTACAAATCTAAATACTCACTTCAAACGTTCTTTGCGTTCTGCGACATTTTAAACTTCATCTGAGATTCTCTTTATATAGAATAAAGGGTTAGAACGTCAAAGAACAGAAGTAAAAACGAGGAGCTCTGCATGTTTGTTTCGGAACATCACGATAGTGACGTAGGCACACGTGACACATCGAGCTTTACTTCCCGCCTTCCGTTTAGATTTGGCGCGGAATGTACAAAGATCCGCAAGGGGGGAGTCTGCATTGCTGTATTCGTTTTGTCCCAGTGAAATTGTCTGTGGATTTACACTTAAAGCATCGAACTTAAATGCAAATTATCATTTAATGAAATATATGATAAGTGTCATTGGAAAATCGATCGATAAAAAGAAAATGAAAAGCAAGTCATCAACGGTTGGCAACTTGAAATTGGTACAACCCGGTCAGTGAAGTGACGTCATAATCGCGCGCCCAAGAATCAAATGTACTTTTCATTTAACATTTAACGTTTGTTTAATTCGTTTTTCATAATACTTTATGGATACTAATATCAGAACGAAATAAAAACAATACAACTTTAAATATATCTACGTGAGGATGCAAAGATCTAGTGCAACACGTTTGCGAATAAAACAAATCACAATAAATCGGCACTACTAATATATTCCAAAAATGAAACGATAATATAGATCGATCCACTTTCCTTTGCTCACCTTTCAAAGGAGTGATACCTCACATACCGTGTATATACATTTTAATATTCGTTTTATAACGGCAACAAATTGGGGCATAATGTTCTCATAAAGAAAAAGCCAAAAGACATTGAAGTGTTTATTTGTTCCAGTGTGTGTCAAAATGTATGAAAATACAGAGATCCTAAATAATAACGTCTTTGCTTTCGACTGCTTGAATGATGATGTAAACTGGCAGAACAGAGACTGAGAGGCCACGGCGTTGTTTATTTCTTACGCATACACCAGTAATATAAATATAAAATATGTATTTATTTTTTTTAAATCAGTGAGACATCATTACATCTGTGTTGAGACATCAATACAAACGCTTGAATTCTACCGAAATCAATGATGCGGCTGTAACAAAGTCATGGCGGCATTCTAAAATCAGATACAGGAGACGATACCGTAGTTGTAGTTTTTAGTTGTAGTTCTCTCTCTCTCTAACAAATAATCCATTAGCAGCATAAGCACCACTCGATAAAAACGGCATTAAAATGAAACATCTCTATCGACACTGTAAAAACAAGAGACCCATTCAGCGTGGGAAGAAACCAACAAATGAAATGATGTGCTAAATAATAGCGTACTTTTTTCCTCGTCTTTTTTTATTTTTTCTTCTTTTGTTTGGTTTGGTCTACATGCTCTTTGCAAAAATCAGAAGGAGAAGTACTGCGCGAACCACTCTTGTCTCTGTGAGTCTGGAGAGGTGACGGGTGATTCTTCTGCTTCAGGAGGGCTGAGAAGAAACCAGACGAGGACAGAAAGGAGAGATGGAGGAGAGAAAGTGAGACATGTTAAAGCCCTCGACCCAGTGGACCTGACAAAATCACTTCAAATCACTTTTTTGTTTCTATGAAAGCGCAAAGAGTGTGAAAGGGACGAATGACTATTTGTCTAATTTATTTGAAAGCCCATGAAAAAGAATAAAATTTATCTCAACGTAAAAAGAAAATTATGTAACAGAACACGCATCAGTTAAGTCCCATTTAATTTAGCAAAAAAGTCAATTGAAAAAAAAATTATATATATATATTTATTTATTTTTATAATTAATTGTTATTTATTTAATAGTATAATTATTTTATAAACCTCTAGTAGACCACCATGGCTGTTTAATTTTCAACACGTCCGTTAGGGGGCGCTCTATTAGAGGGGGGCGTTCTACTAGAGATGGCGTTCTATTAGAGGTTTTATACATACTTCTCTCTGTTATAAATTGACCTTTAAAAATAACTTCAGTGACCTTAAATTTTCCATAAAAGTCTCATTTTTTAGTCTCCAAGTCTGACACATTCCTGAGATCCTCGAATCGGTGTGCTATTGATGCGTCCTTGATGCAGCAAGCTTCATTTAACATTCAGTCCATCACTAGTCCAGCCGGTGCCGTAAAAATGCACATGCCAGAAAAAAAAAAACATCAGATGATTGTGGCTCAGACCAGAGCGACATGGATGTCCGACAAGAAGTCCGAACAGGCTTCTTGTTTCATGACGGACGGTTTCTGGAGAAACCTCGCACGAGTCCACATCATCCGAAGCTCAATCAGTCCGGCATGCAGAGACACACACTGGTGTTTCAGACTAGGCTCAGCACGACATGCCAGGCCGAGCTTACAACAAAGTCTGAGTTAGAAATGATACGTTGAAACTCTTTATGTGACATAACTGGTCACATAAAACCTGATTGTCGTCACACAAACGCAAGATGGTGTGTTGAGGAAGTGTCCGAGAAAGACAACATACGGTTTTTAGACACGTCTCAATTGTTCAGATGAGATTTTGGAAGACGGGAAAAGACAAGACTGGCTGACAAAACAACACCACTCAGACACAAACTCCCAGCATGCACTGCGACAATGAGGTCACATGCTCCCATTTGCATTCCAATGCCATTTTCAAAGCTCATAAGAAGGACTCCGGAGAGTAATATTATGCATTACAAATACATCAATGTCAGGTGACGCTGCAGTATCCCTTTTCATTTGCCTAATGTGGAAAGAAAGTGTGGATTTGCCGGTCGCCTACGGAAAGGAACGTGAGAAAAGTCGGCTGGTCTGGATGGAGATAAAACTACAAGTCCAGCGGTATAGAATTAATGTATAAAACCTATAAAAAAAAAAAGTATAAAATATATTGCTATAAAAATTACGCACAAAAACTTGTAAAAAATATGAAACCAATGGCTTTAATATGCGTTGGAAAATGAAAAACATGGAGTAGCAGTCTTTGCTTTTTCAATATGTCACTGAAATAAAACTTGTTAGTACCACATTTGATATTAAGACTAATTTGCACAAAAAATCCTTTTACAATACTTTTTACAAAATTTGTTTTGTATAATTGGCCAATACATTTCGAGATATGTTTTGAAGCGATACTCTCCTTTCATTCCCGAAAAACAGACTGACACTGGCTTGTGGAAGAGAGATAGAGAAAAGCGGCATAGAGGGAAATAGAAAGAGAAGGAGAGAAAGATAGAGGGTGAGACAGAAATATGAGAGGAAAAAAGAAATATAAAAGAAAGAGGGAGAAAAAGAAAACGAATAGACAGACGTGTAGGAGAGGCAAAAAAAAGACAGGGAATGAGAAAGGGAGTGGTGAAAAGGGAAAGGGAGAAAACAATGAGAAAGTGAAAGAGAAAGGGAAAAAAAAGTGTAAAACAGGGAGAAAGTGAAAGAGAGAGAGAGAGAGAGAGAGAGAGAGACCAAAAGTGAAAAACAGGGAGAAGGTGAAAGAGAGAGAGAGAGAGAGAACAAAAGAGAAAACAGGGAGAAAGTGAAAGAGGAAGAGAGAACAAAAGTGAAAAACGGAGAAAGTGAAAGAGGAAGAGAGAACAAAAGTGAAAAACGGAGAAAGTGAAAGAGGGAAAGAGAACAAAAGTGAACAAAACAAGGGAGAAAGTGAAAGAGGGAGAGAGAACAAAAGTGAACAAAACAAAATGAAAGTGAAAGAGGGAGAGAACAAAAGTGAAAAAACAAGGAAGAAAGTGAAAAAAGAGAAGAGAAGTGAAAAAACAGAAAAGTAATATATATATATATATATATATATATATATATATATATATATAT
>MU204386.1:3135391-3179047 GCA_017309775.1 Paedocypris sp. Pulau Singkep
GTATAAAAATTCTGATAGCAGAAGGTTGAAAAATATCATAAAATAAGCTTTCAAATTATTTAAATTTACCATAAATAAAATATAAAGCTTATACACGTTGAAAAATATTTAATTCATATGTATAGTGTATATGGTAAATATGTTTACTTTCATTGAGGAAACTTTCATTTACTTTCATGTTTACTTTCAAGTGGGTTTGAGTCCCAGGATTGACAGCAATGTGATGCTAAACAGAAGCGTTCCCAAGCGCTCACCGGATCTGCTGATTGGCTTCGCTCCGGATCTTCAGCACCTCTTTGCCCTTGAGCTCAAGCTCCTTGGTCAAAGTGCTGATGTTCTCATTCAGGGTGTGGATCTCGTGGTCCAGGTCGGCGATGTGCTTTTTCCTGCGACTGACCTCGTCCTGCAGGTCGGAGATTCGACTGAGAATCTCACACTCCTGGAACACACGAGGCAGAAGTGAAGCGAGGCCGAGCTACACACCAGACGACCTTTCACCACGCACTGCGTAAGAAGAGCGACACGAGGATCTCGCGAGTGCTGTTTTCACTTTCACAACATGTAGGAATCAAGAATTAATGGAAGTGTTCTCCACTGAACATTCTCAACCTCACGTTGTTTCAGGAGATGAATAGCTTGGTATGAATGAAGAAGAGATAATGTGTTCTGTGCTTTGATTTGGTTTGTTTTGAAGAGATGTGGAAATGTCTCTAGCAGATGATTGAAGAAAAAATACTGAAAAAGAACACAAGTATGGATTTGTTTATTATTACTACTAGTATTACATAATTATATAATATAGTGCTCATATAGTATTATACACTTAGCATACAGTACATTTGATCGTTTTTTTGATATAGTTATTATTCTTGCCCTAAATACGCATTAGAAAAATGGGAGGTTAACATACAGTATTTATATTTCTAGAACAATCTTTTTTATTTATATATATGTTTTACATAAAAAAATGTGGGTGTGTGTGTGTGTGTGTGCTTTGTTGTGTGTTTAAAACAATATAAATAGAAAAAAATAATGCATTGTCATAATAACAAAATACAATAAAAATATGTTTTTATTTTACATGTTTCGAATCATTGCCCTTTTTCTTTCAAGTACTGATTTTCTTTTCAAATATATTAATTCTGAAAGTATTTTTAGAACTAGAAAAAGAGAGAAAAAAAAACTATTGCAAAGACTGAAGTAACATATGGCATTATCTCGCTTTCCATAATTTACAGAATTTAAAAATTACCAATAAGAAAGAATTTACTAGATCAATTCAATACATACATTGACAGAATTAACACATAAGAAGCAACTTGAAATTTGAAGTGTAACTCAAATGATTAGGCTTGTATTAAATAAGCTTTCGGAAATTGGGAGGTTAATATTCAGCATTTATACATATTTTCAAAGATTTCATTATTTTAATTTGTGTTTATCTGTGTGTGCGCGCATTTTGTTGTGTTTAAAACAATATAATTGAAGAACAAACTAAAAACGAATTGTTAAAACAACAAAATTACAAAACATTATTTACTAGTCATAATTAGCAATAAAATATCATACCACAGTTTCTTTTTTCCCCACAATAGAAATACAGAATAGAATAGAATAAAAAAATATTGTACACACAAAAGTGAATACATTTTCGTTGTAATATTTCAAAATTGTTGCGTAACAGTCTAGAAGTATTTCACACATTTACATATTTTTTTAAGATTTGAAATGTGTGATTGGACGTGCAGGTCAGGTGGTTCTGCTCCTCAGCCAATCGCAGCACAGCCGTGATGGATTCATTACACTCGCTCGTCTCAGGGGCAATTTTCCACTCCACTGACACTTTGGCTCTTAAATTCTTCTTGCGCAGGAAGTTGAGTCGAACTGCTCCTGGAGAACAACTGAGCCAATTTCCAGCCTAATGCGGTTAATGGCCGTCGCCTAATCAAATTACGATCTGTTCATCCAACTTCGCACGTCTGTAAATATCATTTGGCACAACAATTACATTAATAAGGGTATCAGTGTGAGCGGCAGAGGAAACCTGGCGCCCCGCGGGGATTCTTTCCCTTTCTCATTTGCATGAAAAGATGCCAATATCGATGCAAAAAAGTGAGCAAATATTTATATTCTACCCTATTTTCTGGACTATAAGCCGCTAACTTTTTTCATGTTTTGAACCATGCGGCTTATACAAAGGTGCGGCTATTCTGCAGATTTTTTTCTCGCTCTAAACCGTAATTAGAATAAAAAATAAGACAAAATAAATGCAAAGAAGAATACGCTACTTCCTCTTTAGCAGATGTAAGTCGGTCTGTCACTATCTTTTCAAATCCTCATCCCTTACTCTAAAAATACTGTAGATACCGTTTATTTTCTCTTTTTTATGTCCTGTTTTAATCAGCAAAGTTGCTGCTGTGTTAAAATACAAGTTAGGAAAGGTTACATACAATTAAAAATCGTTTTGTTCTTGTAGTAAATATCTAATCCAAAAACATACATATCTGTGGCTTGCAAAACTTTTTTTTAAATAGAGCGGATGCGGCTTATATTATTTTATTTCTTCTTTAGTTTTATACGGTTTGGGTTTTATCTTGTTGATTTTATGATTTTACTGTCTTTTGTCTCTTATTTGTGGTTTACACCTTGTGAAGCACTTTGTGATTCTGTCTGAGAAAAGTGATATATAAATAAAATGTACTTACTTACTTACTTATATACAGGTGCGGCTTATAGTCCAGAAAATACGGTAATCACATTCGCTTGACAAAAACAGCTTAACATTGATTTTGAATATTCGAGTCCCTGTAAAGCAGCAAAGAATATGATCAAGCATTTGCTTTTAAGAGAGAAATCCCAGTAATCTCCATTGTTGCTCCTGCAAACCAACAAATGCTAACGTCCTGCTAAGATTGTGTTACTCCATCAGTAGCCTTCTTGGTTCCACCCTAACTACACAGCTTGAGATCATGTTATGTCCATCCAGCCAACAATTTCCCCATTGATCCATCTGTCCATTCAACCATCCATTCATCCCCTTATTTACCCAACATTTTCTCCATCCACCTGTCCAACAATCCTCTTATCCAATCAAGAATTTGGACAATCAACATCGATTCTTCAATCCAACCGTTTATCCATTCTCTTATTCATCCATCCATCGGCCCATCTATCAACTCCTTTTCCATTAAACAATTTCTCCATCCTTCGTGTTCATCCATCCATTGCCTGATCCATCCAACAATTTCTCCATCCATCAACTTATCCATCAAACAATTTCTTCATTTTGTCCATTCCATACACTTATTCGTTAGACAATTTTGCCATCCATCCATCCTTCCATTCTCTTATACATCTATCCATCCCCTTATCCATCTAACAATTTCTCCATCCATCCCCGTATCAATTTCTACATTCATTAATCTATCCATCCATGCATCCCGTTAATTATCCGACAATTTTGCCATCCATCCATCCATCAACAACTAACGCATACATATCCATGAGACAGTAAAAACTGTGAAAAGCGCCTTACAAATGCTCAGAACTTGAACTTGAACATCAATATCTCCATTCTATGTGTCCATCCACCATCCTCTTATTTATCCAACAACTTTGCAATCCACCCATCCATCCATCCATCCATCCATCCATCCATCCATTCCCTGATACATCCAAAAATTTCTCCAACCACCCTCTGATCCATCAAACAATTTCTTAATCCATCCCCTTATTCATAAAACAATTTAGTTATTCCATCCATCCATACACTTTTTTTCTTTCGACAATTTTGCCATCCATCCATTCACTTACTCATCAAACAATTTTGCCACCCATCAATGAATCTGTTCATCCAATAATCCATCCCCTTATCCATCCAACAAGTTCTCCATCCATCGATCGATGTCTTCATTCATTCATCCACCCATCGATCCATCCCCTTATTTATCCGACAATTTTGCCATCCATCCACCCAATCCATCAACTTCTTACCTATCAAACATTTTCTCCATTCTTTGTGTTCATCCATCCGTCCAACAATTTTACACCCATCCATTCCCTGATCCATCCAACAATTTCTTCATCCATCTCCTTACCCATCAAACTATTTCTTCATTCCGCCCATCCATACACATTGTCATACGACAATTTTGCCATCCATCCATCCATCAACTCTCTTATTCATCTAACAATTTTGCCAACCATAAATTCATCTGTTCATCCAATAATCCATCCATCCATCCCCTTATCCATCCAACAATTTCTCCATCCATCCGCGTATCCATTGAACAGTTTCTTCATTCATTCATCCATCCATCCCCTTATTGATCTGACAATTTTCATTCCACCCATCCATCCATTCATCATTCCATCCATTCATTCCTTCCCTGATACATCCAACAATTTCTCCAACCATCCCCTTATCCATCGAACAATTCCTTTATTCATCCATCTGTCCCCTTACTTGTCCAAAAATTGTGCCACCCATCCATCCACCCTCTTATATATCCAACAATTCTGCCATCCATCCATCCATCCGTTCCCTGATACATCCAACAATTTCTCCAACCATCCCCTTATTAATCGAACAATTCCTTTATTCACCCATCTGTCCCTTATTCGTCAAAAAATTTTGCCACCCATCCATCCACCCTCTTATATATCCAACAATTCTACCATCCATCCATCCATCCATCCACACAGAAACAGCATTTGAAATGAAAGCGAGCTAAACAGGAGACTACTAATAAGAGCAAGCAGTATTGGTTGAGCGAGCAGATGATTGTCAGGTTTCTCTGAAGCGTGACCTCCAGAGCTCAGGTGTGAGGAAGCATGGCGGCGGCGTGGCTGGCAGACGCTGTGTGTGTGTGTGTGTGTGTGTGTGTGTGCGATGGCTCGCGGCGCCACTCCAGAGGGCCACAGGACCCGCACCTGGAGCACTCACACTTCCGGAATCATCCGGAACGCTTCCTGACCTCAAAGCAGGTTTGGGAAAACGTGGCCACAAACAAACGGCTGCAGATGTTTGAGTTGAGCGGCCGGAGTCGGTCCTCCGGGAAGTCGCGAAACACAGTGATGTAATGAATGATGTCATCACAGGAGACATGTGTCACTCCATGCTGCTTATGACATATTCATTTACTGTACTTGTACACTGTATAAATGATAAATGCCGTTTTGAAAACATGAAGACAATGCCAGTGTTTTGGGCGTGTGTTTGAACGAAAATGGTTTTTAACATGAAAAATAAAATTAGAAACATTTTTATTCTTTATTAAATCCTATAAAATTAATTAATTAACTAGTATACAATATTATGGTTTATTATTTTAAAGTCTTATTTCGTGAAGAATACAAATGCAATATGTAATATTGGCAACTTTATAAAATGTATTTAGATAAAATAAATACATAAATACATGTTTTAATGTAAAGCAACCAACAAAATCACTTTGGAAACGGTCAGCTGTGTTTAAAATGTTACTCACATGAATACAAAATTAGCATTTATATTACACACACACACAAAATATTTTATTAAATTAAGTTTCTGTTTTTTAAATGTATGTTTTTGAAGCTGTAATTGATTTATTTCCGCATTAATTATGCATCCACACTCCAAATATTAATGGAAACCATTTATATTAAATATAATAAATAATGTGCATAAAAACGAAACAATTGACATGCAAAGCAGTTGATTATCAAGTAAAGTGATTGGGTTTGTCAATATGGCCACTAGGGTATGGAATCAGATTAGTGCCAAAAAATAACACGTACGTTTCTAAGAAACGAACAAAAATGCTTCACATTTCCGCCCGTTTTTTTATTTATTTTTCACTAGCAATATTCACGTTTTAGCAACTTTTTTTTTTTTCTTCAGATATTTTTGTTTGTTTGATTTTTTAATTCATTTGGAATTCAATTATACCAGTGCTTCTGGTACTAGTTTTGCGTGGGGGCGGACCCTTACTCTGACTGGCTGGTGAAAATGATTGGCAGCTGCTGTACCGGGAAGTGTGGGATGAGTTCATCATTCATCGCTTTTTTATTATTAGTACCAAATAAACTGTGACTAAAGCGTCAATTATTTCCACAGCATTGATACATTATTGTGGTGGCAGACTACTTCAGAATAACAATAGACAATGTGTTATGAAACAGTGTATGTGCAGAAGTCTCGTTGTTGTCTTTCTGCTGCAGTGATGCGTGGATGGTGTTGGTCCAGAACTCATCACTACAAACAGATAAATACTCTGATGATGAAGATGCCCTGTTCTGGATGTGTTTAAGCACTCGCTAAACTCCTCCCACACTTCCTGGTCAAGTAGCTGCCAATCACATTCTCACCAGCCAATCAGAGCCCCCGCGTGAATCTAGTGCTCTAGAAGTCCAAACGAAAAACAAAATTGAACATCTGAAGCAGGAGGAAAAAAAAAAAAAGTAAAAAAAAAAAAAAAACGAAGATTGCAAGCGAAAAATAAAAAAACAAAAGGTATTTGGTAAGCATTTATGTTCACTTCTTTAGAAATTTGCGTTTGATATTTTTGCGTCAAGTTTATGATTGTGAATGTTAAGTTTAAATCAAAATTGCAATGCTACGTAGGTTTAACAACAATGTCGGATACAGGAAGAAGATTCTGACACGGGTGGTAAGCTCTTGTCCTGAAGACACCTTTAATAGAGCGGAGGAGAGAAAAGCACGGGAATCTCTCAGCTCGCGTCTTTGAAGTCGAACGGGGGCAATTTGTGAGATCTACAGTTGATGCTTCTGACCTTTTCTATCATAACCAGGACCCACAAATGTCTTGAAGAAGCGCTCAGTCGCCTCGGATAATATAAGCATCATTACACAAGGCCTAAACCAGGATGGCTGCAGAGTGAAACATCCAGACATCTGAGAATAAAATCCAGCAAGTCGTCGACTGAAAAGTCCTACAGGCGAGTCACAGCTCAACCAGGAATAATTAACGCCAACAACAACTCATTAATGTTGGCATATATGTTTTAATCTATACAATTATTACAAATACATACAAAAGGCAAAAATACAAAATGCGATATGAATATGTATTTCGCTGTATATTTGAACATCTCGTGTTTTGTATTTTGCAATATATTTTATTACATTGTGTTTTGTATTTTTGCCTTTTGTTGTATATTTAATAATTTTGAGTTTTGTATTTTTGCCTTTTTAGTTGTACTGTATATTTTATTTTATCAAATGTAATTTTTTCTGTCAATGGTTTTATGTTGTATATTTTATTAAATTGTATTTTGTATTTTTTTCTTTTGTGTTTTGTTGAATACGTATTTTATTATAATGTATTTAGTATTTTTGTTCTTTGTATTTTGCTGTATATTTTCTTTTATATTTTATTCTTTTGTATTTTGTTGTATATTTTTTATATTATATTTAAAATATTTTGCCTTTTGTTGTATATTTTATTATATTGTATTTTTGCCTTTTGTTTTTCATTAAGATTATTGTATTTATTTATATTTTATTTTTTATAGCATGTATATTTTTACATAGTTATTTTGATTGTTCATTCCTTTTTCATTTCTTGCACCAAATGGAATAGCTATTCTATTCTAATCTATTGGAAGTTGTGTGTGTGTATATATATATATATATATATATATATATATATATATATATATATATATATATATATATATATATATATATATATATATATATATATATATATATATATATATATATATATATATATAGTGAGAGAGAGAGAGTGAGAGAAAGCGAGAGAGAGATAGAGATAGATAGATAAATAGATAGATATACCAAAACATATTAATTACCAAATCATAATAATGAATACTTATCATAGTAATTCAACAAAAATAACAGTCACACAAAACTAAACCGTTTACTACAACACTACAACGGTTTTCACCAAACTGAGTTATGCGAATTCTAATTTCGCCTACCAGGTCCAGAAGTCGGGACTTTTCCTTACACGACAGGAACGATCACACTTCCTACTGTCGTGGCTGGAGCAAAAGGCCGGAGAACACGTCTGTCACGGCTCTTCTGTGACACGTCTGTCTGCGCCTTGGCATCTTAGGGGAAGGTTAGGCCTGGTTTCCAGCGTCTGCCAGTGCGTGAGGGTCCGGCAGAGTCATCTGTCTCCCCCAGACAAACACAGCTCACCACAAGAGCGTTTCAGCATCAACAAATCTGCTGCTGAACCACCAGGTTGGACACAGTCGAGTTTTAAAAACGTCTAAAAGGCGGAGGAGAAGTTTTCAGCCACTAGATTAAAAAGTGGGCGACACTGTGGAGCAGTGGGCAGCACAGGGCCTTGTAATAATAATAATAAATAATAATAATAGTAATAATATGAGTATTTGTAAGGCGCTTTTCACAGTTTTAACTGTCTCACAGCGCACAGAAATACAGTAAAAAAAAAACAACTGCTAGAAAATAAAAGTAGAAACGGGAAAATGGCCTGGGTTGAGTGAATTGGTTTGTAGCGCGTGTAATAAAGTTCTGGATCACAACAGAAATTAGGGTGATTAATTGAACATTTAGAACACAGTTACGATTAATGAACGCTTATTTCACTTGTCTTTTTTTCCCCTTCACAGACACGTTTTGTACAGAACATATGCTCACTCACATATTACAAGTGAGACATTTTTAAATAAAGTGTCCATTACATTAATTTACAATAAAATACGGAATGGAAACACTCACATTTCTTCTATAAGATTATTGTTTGAACATCAACAACTGCACACTGTCCCTAAATCATAGTGCCTACGTTTATTCCACCCAGTTTTTATCCGTCTATCCACATATCATACACCATCCGGCCCTCTATCCAATGATTTCTCCATTCATCACCTTATTCCTTCAACAATCTTTCCATCCATCCATCCATCCATCCATCAAACAATTTCTCCATCCATCCACCCAACAATTTCTCCATCCATTTGTCTATTCATTCATCCATGCATCCATCCACTTGATCCCAACATCTATCCACCCATCCATCCGGCCCACTATTCTTCCAACGATTTCTCCATTCATCACCTTATTCATTCAACAATCTTTCCATCTATCCATCCATCCATAACAACCTCTTGACTGCCACGCATGGTAAAATGGTGAGTATTAATAAAAGAATGTCGTACTTTGCATTTGCTGTTCTCGGAGATCACGACCTCTGTTAAAGCTAAATTCAGGGTGGATTTGCACTTTGACCTCTGCGGTTCTCGGCCCAGTCGACAGATCGGAGCTAAATATAGACGTTAATTAAAGCTGAATGAAGGCGAAACAGAGACGCCGCGGACCGCAGCATTAATGTCGCCGCGCTACTGTTGTTGCATAGCAACAGCAGAACATCTTAGCATGATTTCGTACTTTACATTTATTAAAAATGTTAAAGCTCATCGTTAGGATGACGTGAAGACTGACGCATGTTGAGAAAAAACACATTCATATTCAGATTATTCTGCCAGTACAGGCCAGCAGAGAAAAAATAAACTGTATAACGCCAGCAAACAGAAGCAAAAATGAAATAGCGGTTATTGTATATTTACATTGCACTTAACAATTTGGCTAAAATGACTTAATTACCGTATATACAGTACGCAAATATAAGCACCCGTTTCTTTTTCCAAATTTAGTGGCTCAAAACTTGCTTATAATCACAGATTTCAAATAAGCGTGTTTATATAAGCGCTCATTTTTCCACATTTCAAGTGAGGAGCAAACACAAATAAATGGAAATACTTTTACTACTTTTCAGTTTTATTAGCTCAATAACAGGAATAAAGAACCATTAGTCACGCAGCGACACTTAGAAGGGGATTAATAACGTGTTAGAACATAAAATAATTATTATGGGAACAGACCGAGCATCCGATAAAATTCCAGCTAAAGACTGGAAACAAAGTCCAAAAGCGTCAGAAAACAGTCAAAAACGAAGAACACGGGCAAGGAGTCGATAGCAGGAATCAAATGCAATCAAAACGCTCGGTCTGCTAAACAGGAGAAAAGTGCAAAGGCTCTTGGGATCGGCTGAGAATTGTGGGAGTTAGAGTTCTGAGCACTAGAATCAACTTTTTTTCATCTATTATTCAAGTAAAACGATATTGAAATTGATGATGAGTCACAAGTTAGGTTTGTTAAATAAAGAAAAAATTGTATTTTGAGAGAAAATTTACGTTATTAAGTAACGTTAAGCAGAAATATAAAAATTGTTAACTATACAAGTAATTAATGTAAAAACAATGAAACTACAAATGTAAAAAAATGTATGTATATATATTTTGGGATTTTATTTTGTGCCTGAAAAACCAGGGTGGTGCTTATATTCGAGTAAACACGGTAACTATGATTTTTTTTCCAAACTGACGTAAAACACTGGTATAAATAAAACACACACACACACACTCGGCCAAACACTCAAACACAAAGAGGCAAAAACACACACACACACACACACTTAGCTCACCTGCACTCGGCTCTTCTCCAGAGCGTTCTCCAGCTCCTTCTTGGCCGCGGCGGTCTCCTGCTGATGGGTCTGACGCATGTGCTCGATGGCGGACGCGTGGAGATGGTTCAGCTCGGAGCGCAGGGACGCTGACAGGAGAGAGAGAACGACATGGAGAGATGAAGCGCCGTCTCCAGTTAGAAATCAAAAATCCTTCATCTTCAGCTCTGCGTCTCAGGTGGGAAGAGAACCGGCTCCGTCTCCCCAACGCAATTTCCTCCCGCGTAAATACGCCGCCGCTTTCGCCCGTATGCAATTGATTCGGTGTTAGTGGGGTCCTGAGCCGTATACATCAAGCTTTATATCATACACATTTAAAGTCGTTGAACATTCCTGAGTTTAGACTAGAAAGGTCACAAACAAAAAGGCACATTTTGAAAAACATTTATACATTTTATACAACCAATTAGCAATGGTATACAGTATATACCGTATTAAATACTTGACATATATACATATACATATCTATATATCTATTGGAAAAAATGAGAATCAATATTTTTTTTCTTTCACAAATCAGAATATTTTTAAATTGTAACTATTTGACCCTGAAAATCAGGTTGTCAAACAGCAATATACAAAACATATTTATGTAATATGTTTTTATATAAATACATGTAGTTAAATGTATATAAATGTAAACTAATGGAATAAAATAATGTGTTGTGTAAAAGTAATGTTGTAAAAAAATCACTATTAAACGCAATAAAAATAAACATACCAAGGTAGAGTATGATGTGCAGTTCTGTACAGTTGTGGGCAAAATCATTAGCTCTGCTTAAAAGCACTTTTGAAATGCTTATCAAGCAATGATTATTTTGTAGGCACGTGGGATGAAAAACAAGCAGGTTTTGTATATACTAATATGCAATAGAAATAGATTAGTATAGTCACATAGTTTCGTTTTTTTACTAGTGTCTAAATGTATAAATAACAAAACCATCAGCTCTGCCTAAAAGCACTTTTGAAATACTTATCAAGCAATGATTATTTTGTAGGCGGGGCTAAGATTTTTGCCGATATAATAATAAAAATGCTGGATTAAGATTGCGAGGGGGGTAGAATCGAGATGGCGATCTTTTAACGATTAATCGTGCAGCTCTACGTTTAATACTTATAAATCTTTATTTAATAGTTTAAATAACACAAACTAACTGAAATAGTGCCCATGTGTTTTTTACGCTTTTGCCGGCTGTTTTACCCAGCATGGCCTTGCCCTCGTCCTCCAGCTCGAAGCGAAGGGTCTGCAGCTCCTGCTCCGACTGCTGCTTCAGGGTCTGGATGTTCTGTCTGTGAGCTTCACGCAGCGTCTGCAGCTCCAGGTGATGCTGCTGCCGGAGTCGCTCCTCCAGAACCTGCAGCCGCACAACAGCCAATCACTGCCTCAGAATCCAACACCAGTTAGGAATTACCTTATTTGCGTGAATACAAGCACCATTTTTTCAAATGATTGACATTTGAAAATTTAGGGGGTGCTTATACTCGCCAATTTCAAATATGCGCATACATTTCTCCATAATTCAAGTCAGGAACAATCACAAATAAACTGAAACACATCGTCTTTGTGTAGCGACACGCGTGTGCGTCTATACAATGTTAAACTATGGTCCATTGGCAGACGTGCTACAGTAGAAGCTTTTATTGGCTCAATAACAAAAATAAAGAAATATTAGACACGCCGCAACACTTAACAGAGCCAGAATAACACTGGTAAGATTAAAGTAAATACAATTATTATTATTATTACAAACAGAAACTAAAAACCACGACCAGGTAGCTTAGCTTAGTGCTAACAAATGGGTCAAATGTGTCATAGCAGAGTCAAAACAGTCGAAAATGAAGAACACGGGCAAGGAGTAAAAAATCCAAGAAACAGACACAATCAAAACGCTCTGTCTGCTAAACAGGGGATAATAATCCTTTGATTCTCTTCACAGCATCAGATAAACAGAGAGCTCAATAGACCTCATAATAATATTCGACACACACACATCATTATAAACCCAACCAAGTGAAGAACTAGAGATTAATAAAGGTAATTATTCTCTAGAAAAATGTGTTGCCCGTAAAGTAATTGTCTGTAATTGAGCTGACTGCCTTAATGGCATAATTAACTGTGTGTGAGTGTGTGTGTGTGTCTGAGAGAGAGAGATTGTGAGTATGTGCATGCATGTACATTGTGTGTGTGTGTGTGTGTGTGTGTGTGTGTGTGTGTGTGTGTGTGTTCATGGGCCTCACCCAAAACTGTGAAAGCCTTTTTCAAAAATAAAACATGAAATGAATCCCAAACCAGCCGATCAAAAGCCGCCGACACAAACAAACGCCGAACACAATCTTGTTTGCAACTCTATTTCTCCATTACACGAGCGAAGCCGGCAACAACAAGGAATCCTCAAATAACGGCCAATTAGAGAAAGTCGAGGTCAAAGAAGGCTGAAAGCTGGCGCGCCGCACAAGCACAAATTACAGAAATGTGATTCCGATTGAATCGCTGCGGCATAATAAGGGGTAAAGCGCCGTGTGGTACCCCGCTGAGTGGGTGCGGATGCGAGGGGAAGTAGTTTAGGGGACGACAGAGGGGGCAAATTAGATAACGGCGGCGCTAAACACTTCCTGCACCCAGCCAGTTGCCAGGACAATTGAGCCGTTTAGCAGAAAACATCAAAAGAACTTGATGTAATTACAGGTAAACGAAAAATATATTTAGAACAGATTTTTTTTTCTTTATAGAGCATGAAACATAAAACATTGGCATCATTTCGAATGGGGATGGAGGACTAAAACTGATGAAGTCAAACATAGCCGACAAAGGAAATTAAGGTACTTGCGCATAAATACATAAATACATACATACAAAATAAAAGAGAAAATACATACACAACATTTAGGTTATTCCAAGAAATAGGAAATAAATGTAACCATTTAGATTTTCCTTTTTCTTTTTCTTTTTCAATGAGCTATAGTCAATTTAATTTGTACGTATGTATTTTATTTCATTTTTCGAGTACATTTATTTCCTTTGTTTATATTTGATTTTGCGGTTTTGGTCCTCCATACATGAGAAGCTGCAGCCAATCAGCAGCAACTCTGGGCCTGAAGGCGGGGCACACACAAACACACTGGCCAACCAATGACAAATAAAAAATAAATAGATGATCAAGATATATATATATATATATATATATATATATATATATATATATACACAGTATATACTTTTATTGTATTTATCTTTTTATTTTATTTTATTTTATGTTTTTTTTTTTTTTTTTTTTTTTTTTAATATATAGCCATACACACACCTATATTACAAAATGTAATATTAGAAATAAGGCAGTTTTATCTTGTGAATAAGTGTGAAACTACGATGTTTTACCGAATATGCAGCACACTAAAAATCCTAAAATATGTTTTTAAAAATCGACTGCGTCTAATGATCAGAAAATCTTTGTGTGCCTTATATGCAAAAAATGTTTTCTTTAAAAATGCACCTTATAGTAGCGAAAAAACGGAAATGACAGAATGAGGCTTTTAATCTCAAAGAATACGTCTGTACACACACGCACACACACACACACACACACACACGCGTAACGCTGGGAATATTTCTTCCACACATTTTCCCAAGTGTTACGAGCGTCACAACACCTTCCAAATGTCGAGATGAATCTTGCCATCTTTATGAATGAGATCATAAAGAAAACACTGGCGGAGAATTAGTACATTTCACGACATTGCCCGAGACTGAAAGGCCGCATCGGTAATAGAGTTCAGACCTGCGGTGACGAGGGCCAATGGAAGCCATTATACAGCCGTATGATAAAATAAACGCTAAATCGATTCCCTAGTCGCCTTCAACCCGCCAGAAAAGCAATTACACACACGCCGCTTTGCACAGGCGCCTTTTCTGTGGTGGAAAAATGGACGAAATTGGGGCTATTTTCATTTAAAGTGCGTTGAGAGATCACGGCAGGTATGACGGGTTTACACAAGACATCACGGACACTCACAACGCCAAAAGGCTTTCTCTACTTCCTCCCGCAGTGAGGAAAAGGATGTCATGGAGCCGGGACAAATCTAATGTGCTGTCAATAATAATGAAAAAGAGCAAGCCACACTTCAGTTGTGCACATTTAGACGGAGCTGGAATAGACAGAATGGATGGAGGGACTAGAAAGTGATAATGGCTATACAGTCAACTCCGCTTAATTGTGGTAGCCATTTTATTAGGCCAAAGTTCCAAAACAAATCGCGTCTCATAATGCAAAATTTCTGCCGCTTTATCAGGGCAAAAAAGCCGCTTCATTGGGCCAAAATTTGACGGGAGATGGAAAAAAAACTATCCTTAAATCCCCAGCGCTCAGATGTGAAATCTGTAAAAACGTGCAAAAATACACACGCAAATGTGAAGCTTCTTTAGCTTCTTAGAAATTTGCAATTGATATTTTTGGCACTACATTATCAAACATACATTTCTAAGAAGCAAACAAAAATGCTTCACATTTACGTCAGGCTATTTATTTTTTGCACTTAGCTTGGTTTTACATTTTTTATTTGCAATCTTAACGTTTCGCTTTATTTCGCTTCAGATTTTTCGTTCGTTTTTTGTTGTGAGAATGTGATTGACTGGAAGAGGGGGAGGAGTTTAGCGAGCGCCGAAACACATTCATATACGGAACATCTTCATCTCCGGGCCAACATGGGTCTCAATCCCGACATAATCACTTAGTATTGGATACAGTTGTGCACATTATTGTTGTTTTGAACTCCACAGATGAATGAACAGTCCATATAGATTCCTGGCCTCTGCTTAACAAAAGTGAGCAAACTGTGTTTTATTCGCCCACATTAAAAAGCACAATTCATTAATAAACAGGGTTCCTACACTTTCTGAAAGATAAAATTCAAGCACTTTTCAAGCACTTTCAAGGTCTATTTTCGAGTATTGAAACACAGTCTTATAGCAGTATCTAAAGAAGTATCCACTTATCCAGAATCCACTGTTTAACTAAATGTTCACGCTTTTTCAAGCACTTCATTAAAAATTCCAGCATTTTCAATGTCTTGAAAACACATTATTGAAATTCAAGACTTGTCAAGGATTTCAAGTACCCGTAAGAACCCTGAATAAAGGTTAAAATAATCACTTGGAAGGCTAAATATTTAAAGATTAATTACTTTACTTTTTCAAGAAAATTATACTTAAAATAGTAAGCTATAGAAAACTACTATGTTAGTAAACTTATTTTTTTAAGTAGATCACATTTATTACAGCGTAGCGCCCCACTATTTGAGAAGCACTGCGCTATAATAACGTTACCTAGTAATGCGTTTCACCCAAGACAATTTACGTCTAGAATGAAGACGCGTCTCTTCAACGAAGCATTAACTGACCTAATAACTTACAGAATAAGTTAATATAATCGTATAGAAATTTAGTTTAGTGCTCGGAACTGAATCACACCTGCACCTCCTAAAACTGTCAAAAGCTTTAATTATGGTACTTCATGTTTTTCTAATTGTTTTTTCTGTGTTTGACTCCTCTCCTGAGCGCCCGAAGATGAGCGAAAAGATGAACCCGAAGCTCCTAGGAGATTCCGGTCGTACGACACTCGGCGCTCAGGAGAGGAGCGAAACACAGAGAAACACAGAGAAAACAAAGCAATTAGGAAAACATGAAGTACCATAACTAAAGATGTTGACAGTTTTAGGAGGTGCAGGTGTGATTCGGTTCCGAGCACTAAACTAGGCAGCCTTTCTATACGATTATATTAACTTATTAAAACAGGGCAATATATGCTATGTTGCAGAGACGCGTTTTCAGTCTAGACTTAAATTGAGTCTCGAGTTCGCGGTGTGAGTGCAGCAGTCATGAAGGCTGGCAGTAAGTGCTGACCTTGAGGTCGTGCTGGCGGGCGTCCTGCATGTCCTGCATGGCGCAGCAGTGAGCCTCCTGCAGACGCTGCTCCCGCCGCTGCTGCTCCAGCTCCATCTCCTGCAGCTGCTGCCCCAGGTGCTCGCGCTCCTGCTTGAACTGCGCCTGCAGCTGCTGCAGGGAATGCTGGGATTGGGAAAGCTGCATCTCCAGGCTCTGCTTCAGCAGGGAAATCTGCGGGAGAGACGTCACCTCATCACGAAAATGAGCCGACCACATGGTTGCTAACTGCTGCATCAGACATTATAAACACTAACTTGAATTAGAGCTTTTCAACGTAAAAAAAAAATCCCCACCAAGAAATGTTCAATTCATGTCGGTAAATGATGATCGACTCAACGTCAACCCTTGAGAGAGGTTTTGTTTTCCTAGCCACTGTCGCGATCTAGCTTGCTCTTCTGGTCATAGCCCATAGTCTGAACAATAGACATGTTTTTTTCCTTTTTAACTGACTCTTTTTTTGTTTCCCCAAATGCTTAAAACCCATATAAAGAATCAACATTTTTCTTTTTAAAGACTTTTTCACATAGCGTCTTTGCGCTGGTCTCGGACTAAGAAAAGCGCTATATAAATGAACTTGAACTTGAACCCTTCAGTCGGTTTAACTTATCCTGACTCGAAAGTGGCGGATTGTAAAAGTGAGACGAGTGGATATGGAGACGGCAGGTCTCAGACTGAGTCAGGTGGATTTCTTCTTGCCAGTGGAAACGATTCTATAAATATGACATCCTAATTTCTGTGGTCAAACTAGAAGTGGTGTAAAGTACTTGAGTAAATTGACATAGTTACTTTAAGTATTTTTTAATCTATTTTGTTTTGCCATTTTTAAATATTAACATGTTCAATTTAGTGTCACTATTAGAAATAAAACTTTTTAATAAATAAAAGGTTTCTTCTTTTTCACATTTCTTGTTGGTATTTGAGCCTAGATTCAAAAATCTGCGGGAGAGACGTCACCTCATCACAAAAAAAGAGCCAACCACATTTTTACGGAACATCTGGTTACTAATTGCTCTGCAGACAGATGTTGGTTTGCTGTATCTGGTGGTGATGATCATCTCAAATCTGCTGGTTGTGGCTCACGAGAGACTCTTGTCAGCACCTCTGCTGACGTTACTGTTAATGTCAGTCACTAATCACACGGTTTAACACTGGAGAAAACATACACACCGCAAATATCTACAGTATATGAACATAAGACACACACATGTTCAGATAAATGAATGACATGCATTCACATACATACACACGCATACTTAGACACATAGACGCATACATAAACAAACACACATACACACACACGTTTCAGATTCTCATATGTACACACATACACATGTGCATACATATATAAATACACACTGATAGACACACATACATACACACATACATAAACACACACTAATGCATACATAAATAAATACAACTTAACACACACACTTACACACGCATACATGCGTTTTATCATTAATAAATAAAAACACACATGCACACATACACACATACATAGACAAATGCATACATATATACACACTAACACACTCAGACACATGCACACACACATACAACACACGCATTCAGATACACACATAAACCTTTTTGCAAAACGTAGGAAAAGTTGATCTGCTTTTATCTACAGTAGACTTCATCTTTTATAAAAACTAACTTGGATTACAGTTTTTGTAATATAAAAAAAAAATTCCCACTCCCTCCAGTGAGAAGAAATGTTCAATTCCTCCTTCCCAGCAACGTCGGTAAATGATGATCGACTCAGAAACGTCAAACCTTGAGTTGGTTTAACTCATCCCGACTCAAAAGTGGCGGATTGTAAAAGTGAGACGAGTGGATATGGAGACGGCAGGTCTCAGGCTGAGTCAAGTGGATTTCTTCTTGCCAGTAGAAACTTCTCAAACCAACCCAACGATTCCACCAAGAGGAAAAACAGTTGATACGTCTCAGCCCTTGACTATAAATATGGCATCTTAATTTCCGTGGTCAAACTAGTGGTGCAAAGTACTTGAGTAAATGGACATTGTTACTTTAAGTACTTTTGGCTACTTTCTACTTTTGTGGCTATTTTTGGCTTATATTTTTGGTACTTGTACAGAGTACCAAATATTTAAGCAAATTTTACTCTCTACTTGACTAAATCTGTCATTGAGTATCAGTACTTTTTACTCCACTACATTTGAATGGACACTTAGCGTTACTTGATACATTGTGACTGTGTGCGACAACTTTTCCGTGAATTAGCGGCTGCACTTTTTTGCACATTTGAGTTTGACTGAGACTGACGTTTTTTTAAATCTATTTTGTTCTGCAATTTTTAATCATTGATGTGTTCAATTTCATTTCACTATTAGAAATAAAAAATTAATAAATCAAATGTTTCTTGTTTTTCACATTTCTTGTTCTAGTTTTTTGAGCCTAGACTCAAAAGTAAAGTATCTAAGTATCCTAAAAGTATCCTAAAGTAGAAAACTTCAGTTTCTTTTAAAACGGGATAGTTTACAACTTTTACTCAAGACTTCTTGAAATTTAAGTAATTTCTACAGTAAGGTATCCATGCTTTTACTCAAGTATTGTTTTGAGGTATTGTTTTTTTACACCAAACTAGCATGAGTAAGAAACCTGAGTGTAAAACCATCTGTGATTTTCTGTCTGGCTTCTTCCACGTACATGAGAAACAAATTTCGGAAATGAGGTGTAAAGTGTCGACATCAGTAACGGACACCATCGACACGTCAAAGCTCGAGGCGTCGTTTAGCGTACTCGCTGGCCACATTAGCATACTCGCTTGTGATTGGCAGTTGACAGGAAGACGTGTTAACATCCACTCGCCAAGATTTTCAGACTTGTAAAAAACAAACGAGTGTGTGTCGCATCAGCTTCGTCAAGCCGACTGAAAGTGGTTTCAATATGTCCTTTCGCTGCCAGTTTGTCACTAGGCCTACATATCAATGGAACACTAAATTGTACTAAAAATATATTAGAGAATACTGGGTGATTATAAATAGATTTTAAGGTGATTTCTTTTAAATTCTCACAATTGCCACATATAAAATAAAAATTGCTTGAAAAATGACATCTCAGTTTTCGAAGTTCTGTCAGATTATGAACATTTCGGTTGTTTTTTCACGTTTTGATTCATCGAATGCATAAGCATCTTTTTTCTTTTCAAAGCTGACGGAAACTGGCATAATATGTTGTGATTTATTTTACAGATATTATATTATTATATACAGATCTACGTTTTTACAGATTTCATTTTTATTTTATTACAGAAGTTAGTTTTACACCATTGACGCTTATAACCTCGAGAAGCCTGTCTGAATTTGTCTGGAGGCCGCGCCCGTTCACTTTTTTGGAAATCCAAATATTGTCACCCTATATTAAATCAAGTCTTTTTTCCAGCGAATTCCCCCCTGAATTGCCACATTTTTGTAGCAATCCTCAAAAACATGATCATCCACAAGCTGAATCTACTGTAGTACTTTCAAAAGGCTTGAAAGGCGGCGGCGGTGGCGGACAGGAGAGTGTTGTTCCTGTGAGCTCGCCGTGGATCTCACCAGCCAAGCCAGACTCACTTTGACACATCTAGAGCTCTGAGAGAGAAGGAGGTTCTGCTTCCCTGAGCAGGACCAGAACACACACACACACACACACACACACACACTGGCTGAAGCGCCGACGGGAAACCAAGGAGGATTTTAGCGGAAAACGTTGCAGAAAAAGTGTTGGAAAAAAGCTACACATAGGTAAAACTGCATATTAGAAAAGCTCCAAGAATGATTATTGATGCCTCTAATTATTTATGAATTATTAATAAAAATTAAAAAAAAATTACATTTTTACTCGTCACATTTTAGTTTTATATCACTTTTAGTTTTTTTTAGACTTCATTGGAATTTGTACCGCTTTTATATTTGATTTCCTTTCTCATGTTACATTTTATATTTATATTTAACAGTTACTTTTTTTACACTTCCTTTTGTATTGATTGATTGATTGATTGATTGATTGATTGATTGATTGATTACATATTTCATATTCTTCATACATTGAATTGTATTATTTAAATTACTATATATATACGTATATATAAATATATATATATATATATATATATATATATATATATATATATATATATATATACACATATTTTTTTCACAGGGGTCAAAGGTCAGAATTACACTGTAGTACATTTGTTTATTTCTCAAAGTCACTAGCCTCAATCATTCAGAGTATTTTAATTTAAAAGGGAAGATGTATTTGTTGCCATGTGCTTTTTTTTGTTCATTGAATAGAAGTCAATGGCACAGAAAATAAACCTATTTAATATCTAATATTTCTTTAATATCTAATTAATATCTATTATATTTTTTTATGTTTTAACTATAAAACTATAAAAAATTATGTTTTAACTATAAAAAATTTGAATCAACACTGGGGAAAAATCGATAAAACACAGAATTCCTAAGAAGAATCAAAATTAGAATAAAAATTTTAAAACCTGACATATAAACTCCCTGAATATACAACCTTAACCCTCATATTATATTAGTATCAGAGGAACATCAATAATGTCCGCGGGTCAATTTAGCCTTTTATTATGCATATAAGTGTCAGAAAACAAAAAGTTCCACAAAACAAAGTGTGTGTGTATGTGTGAGAGAGTCTGACACAGTGGTGTATTATGTCTCATTGTTGCAAAAAAATTAATTATTTCTTTTTAATTATTTTTAAATACGGGTCAATTTGACTTGAAAAGTATCTTTGTAGCATAAACATGTGGTGTTACAAATACGTGAACTGAATCGTTATATTATTTATATGATGATTACACCAAATAAGCCAAGCAGGAGAAGTTTCAAAGTGAAAAAATACTTTGAAAATGTGTCAGTTTGACCTGAGCATAATAGGAGGGTTAAGCAATCACCAACAAAAGTGGCAGAAAAGGGTGCATCTACTCCCAGAATGACAAAGGTAAAGCTTCTGACCTGCTCCAGCAGATCCTCCACCTTCCTCTGCCAGCTCTCTCGCGCCGTGACCATCTCCTGATCTTTGTTCTGTGCCAGCTGGGCCAGCGATGACCTTTTATTCTCCTCGTGGTCTTCACGCAGCTCCTCGCGCAGTTTCTTACACTCTTGCCTGCGGACACACACACACACATACATAAGCCACTAATTCCCCATCAGCAACACACTGATGTTCTCATACTGAAAATGTGCAGATTAGCTCAGATAAATACACACGTCTGATAGATTTGCTTTCTGGTCCGAGAGACGTAAATAAATGGAATCTCTTCTGACCCAGTAGATGTTGTGGACTATTAATGGCAGTTAAATGGTCCATTATCTGGTTGATGGGCTCAGCAGGTCTTTCTAATGGAGCTCCGTCTCTGACCGGACACAGGAGAGGTTAAACGCCATATAATGTGCCGTAACGGCCAAGATTCTGACAGCGAAGCTCGGGATTTTATTCTTTAAAGTTGACGGAATAGAAAAGCGTAGACGTCTTTTAAAGGTGTTGATTTTTCTTTTTTTCTTTTTAAGTGTAAATGAATGCATCATCTTTAATGGGGTCATCTGATTGATTGATTGATTGATTGATTGATTGATTGGGGCTGATTGATTGGTTGATTGGTTGATTGGTTGATTGATTGATTGATTGATTGATTGATACCTTGTATTTATATTTCCTTCATTTATTTCTTTTCACACTGAATTTTACTCTATATTTTATTATTTAATTTACTCTTTACTCTTTATTTTTATTCTTTATTTTATTCTCCTACTTTATTTTTAATTTATACTTTTTTTATGCTTCCCGGAGCTGTTGTGCAAACCATTTTTGACTTATGTTATTCATTCATATTTCAATTGTAGATCTTGTTTTTATTATTATTATTTTTTTTTTCTCTTTTATTATTATTATTATCATCATCATCATCATGACTTTAAATAATACATTATATTTATTACTAGGTCTGAAAAGAGAAAAATCTTCACATTAAAACCCAGTATTATTATTGTTTTTAAAACAGACTAATGCTACTGGTTGGCATTATGGGGTGGCACGGTGACCTCACGGGGCGGAAAAACCCGTTTGAGCCCCAAAATTAAAACCAACTTTGTGTAGAACATGATATTCTTGTTTTCTGACCATAGATCAAACACAAGACCAAGAACATTTGAAAGATCTACGTATATTGACCATACGTGTGATTGTGAATATATATCTCCAAAATGTCTATATGATGTCTGGAAATTGTCTATAATGTTCTGAAATGAATTTGAGAACCGGTTTAGAAGACGCATAACGCTAACGCAACCTCTGGAATACACAGGTCCACCTCACCTGAGCGTCTCGGTCCACTTCAGCTCCAGCTCCAGGGCCATCTTGTCCATTTTGAGCTTCTCTTCCTCTTTGGTAGAGATGAGTTTGGCATCGTGCTGTTTTTTCTGGGTCTCCATCTCACCCTGAGGAAAAGATGGAGTGAGACCATTAGCCACGATGAGCCATTAACACGCACGACCCGTAATTGCGAGGTCTAGCACGTGGCACTCGGCGTGAGAGCGAACGCTACCGCAATCAATCTGGCACAGTGCGGGATATTAAAAATCCACTTCTCTTCACTGCTCCACTCTTCTCGTTCTTCTCCACCAATAAATGAAGCCGCCACCTCGGCCTAATTCATTATGCATGGTCATCCAGAGAGCCCGGCGCCGGTCAAGGACACAGGAAGTGGACACCTTTAATGAAGTGTCGGCCACAATGAGCTTCTCTAGGGGCAAAGAAATGCATTTGTGTGTGTGTGTAAACGGCAAAATGATGTCTACTTTGAGGGTTTTGCGTGGAAAAACTGAGAGAACTGAGAACGGAAAGCCGATCACAACGGGTGGAAAACTAATAATAACGTTCTTTAATAGCTAAAAAACATTTTCTAAAGACGCTTTTGCTGTGAGATGCAGTGATGGAGTGATGGAGAACATGAGGAGAATTAACGTAGTTCAACATCAGTATATAATCAATTACTCATTTATAAAGCAGTGTTGCTATAATAATATACATGATTACAATTGACCATAAAGCTATAAAAGTTGTATGCGTGCTTTATAAGCATCTGTAAAATGAGCTAATAATTACATTTACGGAACGAGCTAATAGTTTATAAATCATGGTAATTATTTCTAACCTGGCTTTTATCCTAGTGCTTTATTATCGTTTCTATTTGTGGTTTTACCTTGTGAAGCACTTTGTGATTTATCTGTGAAAAGTGCTATTTAAATAAAAGTTACTTAATTTTGTGCATCTGGCCTGGCCAACCCGTGGCTCTTTAACTAGTTTAATTTACTAGTTTACATGCGTCATGGATAAGGAACGCCAATACAATGGAATACAATGTACAACAATACAATTTGCAGTGCCCTAACTAAATTAATTGCGATTAAATGACTGAATCTTGTAATATTGGATATTGACATGTAACATGTAAATTAATGCAAACTCAACACTAAAAAAACACTTGTTTAAATACTGTTATAGACTTTAGTAGACTTTTTGATCAATTTACAATTTATTTTCTTTGTTATTTAGCTCTCAGAGGTTGAGTGAGTCGCACTTTGGTTTTTTTGTCAAATAAAACTAAAACGTGAAGCGCGTTTAGGCCCGACAAAGTGCTAAAAAACACGACAGTCTTACACTAGATGCACTGTACTTTTATTGCGTTTTGAGGATTGCGCTGTATTTGAAGAAGGACTTCAGACGCTTTGACATTGAGGAAGAAGTAGACCGACAGATCGAGCAGAACAGTTGAACAGGAACTGCGTCAACGCGTTCAAAATAATTGACACCAATTCAAATTATTTGCATGCGTTAATGCATTAATTTTGACAGCACTAGTAGAAATCCAACTATGAGCATACTATACTGTTATTATTATGTGCAAAAAATCAGAAAGTTCTGACCTGTAGGGCGGCGAAGAGGTTGCTGGTCTCTCGAAGTCGTGCTCGAGTGGCATCCAACTCTTCTAGAAGCTTCTTCTGAGCATCCTTAAGACTAGAAATGTGTCCTTCAGCTGACCCCAGACCTTGCTCTCCCTGCTTCACCAGCTCCTGGAGTCGACTCATCTGAGGAACGCACATGTGAGTAGAGGGTTAGTATTCAAAAACAACAGGCTGCGTTCTGCAGAATATTTAAAGCTGATAAGGACAGAGAACTATTGATTTCATATCTACTGTCAGGGTTCCCACAGTTTCTGAAAAGTCAAATTCAAGAACTTGCACTGTCCGTGTTCAAGCTTTTCCAGCACCATACATAGAAAAAAATATTTTTAAAGGTGTAACTAAATACAACCAAAATGAAACTTTGGCATTTTAATCACATTTTTATGCAAAAACAAACAAAAATCAAGTTGTGCTTTGTAATTGCAAACTGGACACGTGTCACTGTCTAGTCGACTGTTAATATTAGTTTATGTGCTGTCAATATAGAACAAATGAACTGTAAATATCATTTGAAAAGATTAGGCCCTTGAAAACACATGACTAAAATTCAAGCATTTTAAAGGATTTCAATTATTATTTTATATGACATATTATACATTATAATAATACATTTTATTTAAAAGCGCCTTTCTAAGCACTCAAGGACACCTAACATACATATAAATATTGTAAAACAAATTCTAAAAACAGACATACCACAAAAACGGACATAAAAAAGAGAATAGTATAAAATCATAGCACAGTAAAAATAGTATACAAGTAATACTGAGTAAAAAGCTGTGTTTTTAAGATGCATCTTAAAATTTGACAGACAAGCACATTTGCGCATGTCTATAGGACCCTGAACTGTGTAGGTGCCTTGTACAACATCAGAAATATACAACCTTGCATTATGCTACTCAACTTCTAGCTTGGGCTCTGATAATCTCAAGGATTATAGTCAGATTTCACTCCACTGCTTGTCTCCTTACACTGGATACCAGTTGCTGCGGGACTCAGCATTAACTATGGCCTTCAAGAATATTACCAGTACTGTCCTACTACAACTCTTGAGTACAAGTTTATTCCCTCTCACGCCATCCAAGATCTGAGAACACATGGAGCTTAGTTGTTCCTCAGCAACGACTAGAACTTTCTCTCATTCCGATTCCAACTAGAATGTCCACCTCCTTCACAACGGAAAGCACTTGAAGGCCGAGCTCGCTCGAGAATTATAAAAAACAACCTCTTCCTGACTTTCATACAGCCTTATGTAAAGCATTTACACTTTCCCTCTATGCCAAATTGCTTCTAATGCTCCTCGTTTTGCAAGTCGCTTTGGATAAAAGCTTCCGCCAAATGACTGTAGAGTAAAATGTGCTTCAGGAGTTCTTCTAACATCTAAAGAGATGCAAATGCTCTCAAATACTGGTTTTTAATAAGTCGTTGGTTTCCAATGCGTTCTGGGAGAATAATCACGCGATGCTTATGTTCGGTCTCGTCCACCAAGAACTTCTGCACAACTCCATCATCGCAAAATGCAGATATAAATCCTTCCAAGCTGAAACTAAACAGGATGCAAATGGCTGAAGGTTTTGTATTTTTTGTCATTTCAGCTTCATTTAACGACATATACAAATTTTTAAATACACTTATGTAAAATAGAAAATAACGTACAATATTGTGTAAAGCCAAGAAGAGATAAAAAAAATAAATAAAATTTCCAGGAAAACAATACTGTAAATAGCACGGTACGCAAGTACGATAAATAAGATCAATATGTATTTTTTATATATATATAAAAAAAAAAAACAATATTTGATGGATAAACATATAGAAACACTTAATTTCTCATGGTTTAAAAACTTTCTAAAAATGTGTGTTTCACGTTTAAAACCACTTTGGAGTTTTGGCTGAAGACGTAACAGCATTGCGCACCTCGTTGTTTGCTACGTTGAGTTTGGCAGTGAGTTCTTCTCGAAGACTGTCCAACTGTTCTCGTAGAAGCTTCTTGTGTTCCTCCAGAGACGTGCGATCCTTGTCAAACTGCTCTTCCATTTCCTGGATTTGGAGAAAGAACACACAAAGGACGCCAGTGAGAAACATACCGTCCGTTTTACATCATCGTGTTATACGTCTACTGAAGACTGAGCGATGGGATTTTGGAGGAAAATCGACCGGTAAACACAAATTCAAACTGATATGTCACAACTGAGTCTTTAGCAATTCATCATCTGGGGAAAAAAAGTAAAAAGGTTGTAAAAAAAAAAAAAAAAAAACGGATGTACTGGCTAAATCACTCCTAATCTGCAATTTTCTTCGATGTGCCTGGAGATTGTAATGAAAGGCTTTTAAAGAAAGCAATCATATACATATCTTCTGACCTTTGCAGAATGAAATTACCTTCTAATGTTGATCCCACCAGGTAATAGAATTGTCATGGCTGCACTTAAACAGCCATACTTGAAATATTAACATTCACTGTAATTAAAATCCATAGATTATCTACTTGTAGGGCCGGATTATTGGCTGATGTTAAATAGCTTATTAAATCTTTATGTAAGAAACGTACATTTACTAAGTATTATCAAACCGTGGAATGTAGATAACTCAAAATTAGTAATAAAGTTCTAAAGACACATCAAAAGCCTTTCAAAATCAATAAAAACACATAACTAAATAAGAAATAGGAAAGTTGACTGAAAAAAAAAATCCCTGTTCTTATGTCGTCAAGAGCCTTTTTGAAAATGTAAAATGACAATGACAAGGGACATTTAACCCAATGACATACCGTAAATCCAATGACATTTTTTTTTATATCATACATAATAATATTGTGTATAATAATATAATGTGTAAAAATGATTTATACGTGATAATGAATTTTCTCAAAACGGGAGTCAAAGCGGGAAATTGATAAAAATCGTAATTGCTCGGCAGAATCACAATTGGAATTTTTCAGAATCAGAACCAGAATCAACTTTATTGGACAAGTTGCAAGTGACAACAAGGAACTGAGTTTGGTCTGACTCCGCCTTTTCCCCTCTATTATGCAGATATTAACATACAGTACCTGATTTTCAGATTTTCAAACTGACCTGATATTCAAGAAACAAAACATTCTGTTCCGTAAACACAAATACACACTACACAGTCACAAAACAGATGAATTGAAATACGTAAGTGATTCATATAGTAAATATGTAAATAATGAACCATTATTATGCAAAAATTATCCAATTCCATTCCAAGGTCTAATAGGTTTCATAGTACATCCACACGCATGAATTGCGTAATAGAGACGAGAACATCTCTCAAGCCTCTAAACACACTAAGACTTCACGCTTCTGTGGAATAAGTCTCGAGTAGGATGAGTAAAGCAGATCCGTTCTGCTATCCATGTGTGTAAAAAAAAACGTCAGAATCCTATTTGATGGTTTGAATACACTACAGTCTACAGTGGCTCTATTCTCAGGAGGTTCCAAAATAAAGGTTCTTTAAAGCCAAAGGGCCCGTCAACATCAGAAGAGTGAGTCACCGGTTCCGCCATGGAAACGACGGCACCTCCGCCAAAGACAGATAAAAATAAACGGAGAACGTGGAAGAGCTGCAGGCTTGAAGCGAAGCAGGACGTCAGTCGCAGGCGTCACGCTCCTTCTTCACCGGCCCGTGAGTCACACCCACCACACTCTCATCGATTATTCATCTGCGCCGCACAGCTCACAGTTTATATCCCTTTCTGAAAGACGCCGACTCTGCAGCATAGACACCACAAGTCCAAAACCTCCACGTGGTGGGGAGATTCAGTCACGGGGTTCCTACACTTTCTGAAAGATAAAATTCAAGCACTTTCAAGGTCCATGTTCAAGTTTTTCCAGCACCGTGCAGTTGTGGTTACATTTATATTTAAAGCTAGTAAATGTCGGACGATTAATTTTTTAACTACTTAATCGCACTGACCAAATTAATCTTGATTAATCACTATCTATCTATATGTATCTATCTATATATCCATCTATCTACACATAGCTATCTATATATAGCTATCCATCCATCCATCCATCCATCCATCCATCCATCTATCTATCTATCGATACCTATCTATCTATCTATCTATCTATCTATCTATCGATACCTAGCTATCTATCTATCTATCTATCTATCTATCTGGCGTGTCTGGTGGTCCAGCAATTTCTCCCTTTAACTCTATCACTCTATCTATCTATCTTTCTATCTATACATAGCTATCTATCCATCCATCCATCCATCCATCCATCCATCCATCCATCCATCCATCCATCCATCCATCTATCTATCTATCTATCTATCTATCTATCTATCTTTACATATCTATCTATCTATCTATCTATCTATCTATCTTTACATAACTATCTATCTATCTGTCTGTCTGTCTGTCTGTCTGTCTGTCTGTCTGTCTGTCTGTCTTTCTATATATCCATCCATCCATCAATTCAAGTCAGTCAGTCTGTCTGTCTGTCTATCCATCTATCTATCTGGGTGGTGTTTGTCTCTGACTTTCTTTATTAGGCTCTTCAGGCATTAAAGAGCATCTTGGCATGAGTTATCTTCTCCATTAGTTGTGGCTTTCAGTGACCTGGCGATCAACAAAGGAAACAACCGCAGGTAAAATACTCTCCGAACCCGGAGTGAAGAGAAATGTCTCCCACTGAATGTCACTCCCACGATCTGAGGCTCGTGAATAATTCCGTGATTTATAATTGCAAACGGCTGGGATGAGGAGGCGACGGCTGCCTGTTTCGGAGGAGGCTGACAGATTGTGATCTGACTCAGTCGGTCCAGCTTTCCATTCACACGCTATCGCCGAGTGCCATCAAAACAGACGCTTTGTGCTTGGCGTTCTTCTCCACGTCTCCACTGATGAGAGGAAAACAGATTTCGCTCTCGTGGACCTTTTCCAAGATAAAGGAAGGAATTAAGGCGATGGGTTTGTATACGGGACAGTAAAGCGAGCAGAGAGGTCTGAGTGGAGGTGTTTGGGATGTTGAGTCTAATGAGGCGTAGTATCGGAGGCTGAGAGATGCTCTCGGCCCGTCTTCAAAACCCCCTGGAGTCAGGAACCATGAGATGCTTTATGCTTGGTTTACTTAAAATAACTCATTAGAACCAGAAAGTACCAAAACAGACGAAAAAAACGACCCTGGTCAAACTAGTGCGACACTAAACTCTTGGGTTCGAATTTAAAGTTCCTTTACTGTGCGACCAAAGAATGCGTGCGATTGGCTGTTATGTGATTGGCTGACCACCAATCCAGAGTAGGCCACGCCTTCAAGCTCAAGCTCCCGTGACCCAGAAATGGAAAAGTGGTTTATAAAAATGGATGGATAGTTGATAAAGACGGGACTTTTTTATTTTTAAATCAAAACAATTGTGGTTAATTCGACCACCAGTTAATAAGAACTGAAACAAATCCCAGGCTATGATTATTTGCTTAATATGAGCAAAAATATTGCCTAAAAGGACCAAAGAACACGTACAGTTAAATTGCATTCAATGCTGTTTTTTAGGAAGTTTGTGAAAAAAGTTTGTTTGGAGTAAAAACAATCCTTTGCCTAGGATTTGCATAGAATGACGGCGACTTTCACATCAAGCGTGAAATGTGCGGTTAGAAAAATCAATGGCAAAATTAAAAGAAAAGAACTGTGGGACACCATTATCATAAAAACGAAAGAATCAGAAGCTTCTGGTTATAGCGTAACCCATTTTTAACATTTGTCCAACATAACAGAACGTGTGGTTTTTTTTTTTTTATATAAATTTGTGCTGCTGCAGACAAAATATTCTGGCAGGAAAGATAATTTTTTTCTCATAAAGAATTTCTTATGTATATGTGTACATTTATTTATCATTGTTTTTCTTTTTATTGGGCTATGCAAATTTTTTACTCAAACTGCTAATAATCATCCTGCAAATGCAATAATAGGCCGCTTAATGTGAATTTAGGCCGCCCCCACGTGAAGCTAGTGCCAGAAGCCCAAATGAAAAAAAAAACAAAAAAAAAAAAACGAATGATAAAATCTGAAGCAAAAAAAAAAAAACTTTTCAAACGAAAACGAAAGCATTTTTGTCCGTTTGTTAGACATTTACGTTTGATATTTCTGCCACTAATCGGATTTGATAATAATGGCTCCATTAAGTCCATTATGTGTAAAAATGGCATCTTCTGTCGCTCACAGTGACTTGTGGGAGTGTTTTTGTGTGTCTGCGAAGGCTTCAAACGTGACAGTGATGGATCACTCACAGCCAGGAGCCGGCTCTTCTCTTTCTCAGCCATGGACTGGGCGTTCTCCAGGGTCGCCCGGTGTTTTCTAGAAAGTTCCTCCAGCGCCCGACTGTGGGTCTCCTTAAAGTGAGCGGCGTCGTCTTCGTATTTGGCACGTAAGTTCAGAAGCTCCTTCTCGCAGAGTTGCTTTTCCTCTCGTAGAGACTGCAAGAGAAGGTGAAGCAGTGTTCATTCTGTTGACGAAATATTTTCATCATAGTTTTTGTCAACGACACTTTTTCCCTGACGAAAACAAAACGAGAACTCTATATAAACTCCTCCCAGGGACAGAAACTTTAACTACATTTATTGCCACTTTCGTCAAAAAAATAAAACTTCATCGTGCAACCATTTGTTACTTTAAAACGTGATGCAATATTCAGATTTCTTAGACTTAGCAACTTTAGTAAACATTTAAAATATATAGCAGATATATTTTCGTTGACAATCTATACTGTAATTTAGTCGACTAAAATAAGACTAAAAAAAAAATTGTTTTTTTTATAAAAGACTGACAAAAACTAAATAAAAAATTGTTGTCAAAATCAACACTGATGTGAAGAGGGAGTCGTATTTTACTGGAACAATTATGTAAAATTCAAAATTGCTCAACGGAAACGGCTGAATTTAAATATACCGAATTATGTAGGAAAAGTACTAGGTCCTATTAAAAAATAAACTGTGCAAACACAGGTCTGAATTCCTCTCCGTTGTGGGTAAAAGTTGTCATAGAAACGGTTCAAGGCTGTTCCCGAGAATGATTTTAATGGTGGTGTGGGTGACAGCACATCAAATAAAGTCAGCGTTATGAGGTCTGCGCAAAAACACGGAGCCGGAATTTTACTGAAGCTTTAGTATATCAGTTTGATTCTGCAAACGGCCGTGTTGCAGACTCTCCTTTATCGCGGTGGTTATGTTACAAAACTGACATTTTTGCGAAAAAAATGAATTGTAGTATTTTTGAATATTGAGTATTAGGCAATTTGACAAACTATTTAATGCCTTTGTGTTCGTGCAAAAGCTGTTATTCATATTTGCATCACCTCCTTCAAGAAAATTGTTTTTTAATTGTGATTTGCGCATTAAAAACAAAAAAGGTAAAACAAAAAAGGAATAAAAAAATCATCAGAACATGCCTTTACGCACTACATTACCCACAATCCTCTGTGCCCAGGCTACGATGGTGGAACCAAACAGCGTTTAGACTCTGGAAACCATTTCTTTTTAAAAAGATAAAATAAAATAATACAGCACAGAGACTTTCTTTAATACTTTTAATAAACGACTATGAGGACTGAAGGAGAAAGCAACTGACAAGCATCCACGACATTTCTCGCATCAGCAGCGATAAACCGAGCGAAACTGATGGAGAATGAAAGAGTTTTTCCATTTGCCGGATGTAAACTGACAAGGAAAAATGTGGAAGGATAACAATAAAAACCTGTTCTAAAATGTGTCTGCAATCTGACTAACGTGAAAAAGATTGCACAAAACCTTACAGTTTTAAAAAACTCATGTAGAAAATAAAGTGTTTGCACGAATAGCACATCAGCATCACATAGAAAATGCTGTTGTTTCAAGTTCAAGACCAACGCAAAGACGCTAAAACGTCCTGGAATAACCAATCAAAGTTCCGAAGTTGAACAAAGAAACTTAAATAAAAATAAGATAATGGAATTCCGTATACCGTATTTATGCCAATATAAGCACCGTGCAAATACAGTATAAGCAAAAAAAAAATGTTTTTATTATTTTTTTTTATTAACAATTCTGGTTCAATTACGTTAATATTTTGTTAAAAACACTATATTTTTGTATAACTTGTGACCCATATCATTTTTATATCGTTTTACTTTATTTTAATTATAGATAACAAAAAGTTGATTCTAGTGGTCAGAACTTCATTTCCCAAGATCCTTTGTTCTCCAGTCAGACTCGGCCTGTTTCAAGCTCTGTTTATCCCACACCGTGTAAAAAAGAAGGAATATTATCCACTGTGCAGTGCCCAAGCGTTTTGATTGTGTCTGTTCCTTGGATTTTTTTCACTCCTTGCTTGTGAAAGCTTTACAATTTACCATTATTTAACATAATGCATAAAGACGACGTGTTTTCTTTTATTTGTGATTTTCCAGACTTGAAATACGAGAAATGGTCGCTTATATTTACGCGCATATCTGAAATCTGCGATTTTTTTGAAAAGGGGTGCTTATATTTGCATAAATACGTAATTTTGAATACATTTGCGAAATGATTAAAACCGATCTATTTGTGCCAAGTAAAGAGAACATTTCCTCTAGTCAAGTCCTGGCAAATATTCAATCATCCGAAGGGAAAACTTGCCACGACACGCAGCCGTGATCCATATTCAGCGGCGTGTGGATCGATGTGTATTCCGTACCTTCTCCAGGGAGCTGATCTGCTGGCGATGCCTCTCATCCAGGGTCTGGCATTTGTTCTGCAGAGACCCTCGTTCCTCCTCCAGACGCAGCGCCTTGTCTTTCAGACGCGACTTCTCCGACTCCAGGTCCCGGATGACGGCCTCGTGGGTCATCTGTGTGGCCTGGAGGCTTCCGATCTGACCTGGAACCAGACAGGCCGTGTGTGACTGATGGGTAAAAAAGCTCACGAGTTACTGCCGATTACAAACAAAAAATCATAATCTTAATAATTGCTAAAAAAAATATAACTCATAAATCAACTGGGTGTGAGTTTGTGAGATCGCTGTGAGATTACATTTTTCTGCGCAGACAATTTTTTTGTAAAATGTGCTTCATATTTACAATAAGCAACCGACTATTGAAATTGGTTTACTTTAACATCAATGAAAATTATTGATTTAATTTGTTTAGTTTATGATCAGAGCATCTGTTTCCCTGGTCTACCCAATGCACTACATTACCCACAATTCCCCAGCAAGACGGTGGAACAGAACAACGTTTAGCAACTTTAGTTGTTGATGTGATCTAGCTTATTCTTATGTGATCTTTAGTTTAAGTAATGTGTTAAACTAAAATGTTTACGGTAAATTAAAGTTAGTAGTAGAATGATTTGAGTCACAATATATTAAAACCAGTAAAACAAATGAGAGTTTAAAGTAAAATCATAAGTAAAGTTCTTAAGTAAAGATCACATAATATGTGATCTGTCTTATTTTTATGTGATCTTTAATTAAAGCAATGAGTTAAACTGTATATATTTTTTAATAAATTAAAAGTTATTAGTAGCATGATGTGAGTCACAATAAATTAAAACCAGTAAACGTGTTTCATCCTCTCGTAATGTGGAGACAAACTTTGCTGGGAATGTCACAGATCACAGTTACTGAAAGTCAAACTGCAATGTTTTCAATTAGTCATGAGAAAAGAAATGAAAGAAAAAAGTTTTTTTTTTGGAACAGTGGAGTTGTTTTTCAGAAGTATTTACAATGGTGACAATTCTGCTTAAAACTAAGTTTGTCCTTCAGAGACGCTTGAAGGTCGTCTTCATTATAAAATTATTTTAATAAAAAACATTGATGGTACAGTTATAACTGCTTCATCTAAATGAACTACCGAAAGAACGTACATAAAACAAGTTAAATATGAATACACGTGGAGATAAAGGAGCACTGTTACTCCGTCCGTAAGGTTGGGCATCACTGCTTTAAACAGCAGAAATAAGCCATTGTAAGCGTTTGTGTAACCGAGTCAGTGTACAGTAAGGAATCTACACGTGTAGTGCGAGTAAGCGAACGCATCCGTCAGTAATGTCTGAGCAGTTTCTTCCCGCTGTGGCATTTAGGTGTGACAGAAGCAGCTGGTTTCTCCTTCCCTCAGGGAACATTCTGGAATGTGGGTGAAGAACACAGCTGCAGTTGCCTAGAAACTGGGAGCTGATGCATTAAAACAAACGTAACTTTTGAAAAGGAAGTCACCATTTAGAAAATCTCTCTTTCTGTCGGTCTCTCTCTCTCTTTCTCTTTTACTTTCTCTCTCTCTCTCTCTCTCTCTCTCTGCCTCTCCTGTCTCTTTCTCTTCCCCCCTCTTCTTTCTTTATATTTCTTTCTTTCTCTTTATTTCTTTTCTCTTTCTTTGTTTCTTCTTTCTTTGTCTTTCTCTTTTACTTTTTCTGACCTCTCTCTCTCTCTCTCTCTCTCTCTCTCTCTCTCTCTCTCTCTCTCTCTCTCTCTGACTATATTTTAGAAGAATGTCTGGTTTCTTTTTCCTTCTGGTTAACTCGCCTAAGAATTGCTGCTCCGAATTCTTCTGCTGAAAAGAAAGAGAAGCAGCAGCTTTGTGTGAGCGAGGTGAGCATCTCACTGGCTTTGAGGAGGATCTCAGTGGCCTGCTGCTGCACTCGGTCTCTGGACGCCTCCAGCTCGCACTCCGCCTCACGCTGACGGATCTCCACTATCTCCGTGTCTTTAGTCACCTCCTCCAGCTGCTTGTGCAGATCCTGCCGACACACACACACACACACACACACACACACACACAAGTTGCAAAATAGTGTTGACACAATACTAGAAATAGCAACTTTGATACGTTACAAAAGAATTGATTTTCGATACAATTTTCGACTGCAACAATGTTAGGGCCTTTTTTTTTTTTTTTTTTTTTGCTTTTTTCATTAAATAAAAAAAGACATAACAAGACTGGAACATGAAAATGTGTCTAAATCTCAAGACAATAGGGTGCAAAAATAAATAAAACTGCATTATCTTTTATATATTCCAGAAGAAGAAAAAAAACTCAACTTAAAGGCTTTTTAAAAGATTAAATTAAAACAAAACGAGTTTCGGTAGGAGCTCTCTATTCCAAGCCAAAAATGTATGTAAAAGTACAAGAGTACAATATTTTCTTTGTTTTTACAAAAGAGCAAATAGTGTGATTGAAAGACGTGAGTGAGTTTTCAGATTGATGGTCCACAGATTCCTTCTGATGCTTTAAAAACATTGATCTTTCTCCGGCTTCTCGTGCTCGATTTGCCTCCCAGACAAAACTTTTTCTTTAGCACTTTTCCGATTTAAACCGCTTGCGAAGACTCTGCACTCGCCATCTGACAATATTTACCACGTGTGCATGTGCGAAGGTGAGAGACCCGGAAGTTTCAATAGTATCGTTACTTTTGGTTCAGTTACTGATGGGTGGTAAACCAGTAATAACCGGTATTGAGTTGTGTCACAATTTGGATTTTGCAATACCTTGGATACTGTCACAGACTCATGAATTTTATTTTTATACATCTTTATAAACACTTTATTACAGTATGACAGGTTTTTTTTTCCGTTATAACTTTTAATGACGACACAGAGACATTGCTAATAGAACGCAGAGCTTTTAAGAGCGGCTCTACTACTCGTTTGTAAAAGTTTGTTTCACGCGACATTCGGATTCAAACTAACGTCTGAACACTAGAAAATAGTGATATAAATTTTCACTCATATCATCCACCCCTAATCAAAGTTTTGTTTTCAGATTCTTCAGTATCGATACTTTTTTTTGACGACTCTATTGCAAAGCGCATGAAAAAGTCCATAACTGATTTCTCTTTGACTTCATCCGTTGTCTTTCTCTCGACACATCTCGTTTTCTCTCTGTTCTCACATTCCGCCTCATTAATTGTGCATGCAGACATGAGATCTTTCTGGCTTTCATCTCAGCCCATCGATGTGTCACTCGTCCCTCTCCTTCCCTTCTGTTCTCGTGCGTTACGTTCAACACCATCAGGACCGCTGCTCATCCTTCTCTTTGTTCATTTGATGAACTCACAGGATGATTTGCTCTAGCTCACGGCAGGAGAAAATTACAGGAAGAAACGCAATGTTGTAGAAATGCAGCTTTGTCACGATTGTCTTCAAAAGTTCCTTTTTTGATTTTTTTATTATTAATTTGTTTATCACCTAATGGCATATACAAAATCTTAAAAAAAACTTATGTACACTAGAAAGCATACAATATGGCATCATGCCAGGATATAATTAATAAAACAATTTCATTCACATATACAATAAAATATTTTTAAATAATCTTGAGTTTTGTATTTTGAAAAAAAAACTCTAAACTCTTTGAGGGATAAACACACAAATGTTTTGTTAAAGGAGGTATTCTGTAGTTTTGAATAAAAGCGACACTCAGCCATTACTGCTCTACAAAAAAGTGTTTTTCATGCAAATCCGACATTGAATATTTATGAAAAAGCCGTTTAGGGAAACGACCCACGACATGAAAATTCATTTTCTGACACAGATTGCGTTTATTGGGCCATTGAAACTGGTCAACACTGTTACGTTCCTCTACAAATGTGATTTATTAACAGCGTTGATGAGAAGAAATCTCCCACTTGAAGAGTTTGACATTTGATCAAACAGATTAATAAAAACCCACGAGCTCAGACCTCCGGGAGAGACACCGTCATCATCAGCTTTACACGCAAAATGTCACTGTGACTAAAGATCGATTCCTGTAGACACACACACACTTTTCTCTCTCCTTCACCGAATCAATCTCTCTCTCTCTCTCTCTCCTTCACCAACTCTCTCTCTTTTATTCTCTCTCTCTCCCTCTTACACACACACCTTTTTTTCCCCTCCTTAACCAAATCAGTCTCTCAGTCTCTCTCTCTCTCTCTCTCTCTCTCTCTCTCTCTCTCTCTCTCTCTCTCAACATAAAGTAACTTAATAATATAAAGTTTTATATAAATAATATATAACTTGCTGTAACCCGAAGCATCAAAACATTCCCCATCCACACTCCCTTTACTCTAACCTTAACAACAATTCAGTTATAACCTCTGCCTTAAAATTATATCTTGACCCTCAAAAAAATCTTCAAAGTTGTTCAAAATCTTCAAATCTTCCTAGACAAGGACCCCAGAAATACACAACATACACAACTTGCATTCTGGGCCCACTTTTTCTTATATTTTCTTATATTTCTTATATTTTTTCTTATATTTTTTTTAAATATTGACCAAATCAATCTTTCTTTCTCCCTCTCACTTTTTTCAAGAACAACTGAGGTGGGTGGGGCGTAATAAATGAATAAAACAACCGCTCATCAATCGTGATCGTGTTAAGATGTTCCATTAACCGAGCTCTGGACTTCAGGTCACACGTCTCAGTAACGTGTTGCTTTAAGAAGGTGTGCTCTTCTCACCTTGATGTTGTTCTCCGCGGACATGAGCGAGGCCTGGAGCTTATGGGACTTGTCCCTGCTCTCTCTGGCCTCCTCCTGCACCCGCTTCAGTTCACTGCGCAGCTTCCCCAGGGTCTTCTGCAGCGCCGCTTCCTGCGCCTGGAACTCCTTCCGCAGCTCGGCCTCCGTCTTCTTCCAGGCCAGCAGGTTCTCGGCCGTCATCTGCTGCGTGCGCTTCATGGCCTCCAGCTCGCGCTCGTAGAAGGCTTGAGCTTTGTTGAGTTTGGCCTCGTACTCCTCCACCAGACGCTTCTTGTCCTGCTTCAGCTCCTCCACCCGCTCGTTCAGCGACTCCACCTCCGCTTTGTGGAGCTGTGCCAGCTTCTCTTGGTCTTTACTGTAGTTGGCATTCTGACTTTGGTGTGAGCGAAGAAGTTCCTGGACCTGCCAAACCCAGATTAGTTTGATCACGAGTCGGTGATTTAGACAGTTATTATTCATTAGCTGTTTCTCTGGATGCAGATTGGAGAACACCTGGACCGAGGATGTTATACTATATAGAACATTATTTATATGAAATAATGGACAGACAGAAAAAACAGACAAATAAGAAAAATAAAAAGATAGATAGACAGACAGATAGATGTGAGAGACAGAGTATAGAAACAAATAAACAGACAGACAGAAACAGACCTACACACAGACAAAATGAAAAATAGATAAACAGACAGACAGACAGAAAGTATAAATATACAGAAAGATAGAAAGTAAAGATACATTCTGTCTTACAGAAATACAGAAGCAAAATAAACTGACAGATAGAAATGCACACACACAGACAGAATAAAAAAGAACAGACAGACAGACAGATTGATTGATAGAGAGACAGACAGACAGAAATGATAGATATACAAAAAGCTATATAAAGATATACAGCGGAATAGAAAAAAAGATTGCTATATAACAGATAGATAATAGAGCTAATAATTTTGTCCTCAACTGTACATTACCTTGGAATGTTTATTTTTAATTTTATTGGTGATTTTTTTTTTATATTTACAACATTACTTTTACATTATATTATGCTTCATCCCATTTATTCCCACAAGTATTATAAGTAACATGTGTTATTATATTGCTGTTTGACAACCTGATTGTTAGGGTTGAGTATTGAAAATAACATCCAAAAAGAATCGTGAAAAGAATCATGATCCTTATTCTAAGCAAAAAAAAAAATAAATAGTGCGAGTTCAGTCAATAACCCCAGTCACCTCTTGTCGATGTGCCGAGCGCAGCTCCTCCATCGCCTGCCGCTTCTCCTGGTCAAACTGGGACTGCAGCTGACCAAAGGAGCGCAGCTTCTCCTCGAAGGAGCGTCGCATCTCCTCCACCTCGCGCGACATGCTGACCACCTGCTGCGTGTGCTGCGCCTCGGTGCACAGCTGCATGTCCTCCACCCGCTGCCGGTACGTCTCGAACTCCGCCAGGGCCTGACGCTTCATCCGCTCGTGCAGCTCCATCGACTCCTCCAGCGACTGGATGCGGCGCTTCAGGTCCATCTCGTCGCTGATCTTGCTCTTGTACTGCATGATCTTCTCGCGGGTTTCCGACAGGATCTGCTGCACCTCCTCCTCGTGCGCCTCCTTCAGCGTCTGGATGGCGGCTTCGTGCTCGTCGTTCTTGGTGTTGAGGGCGTAGATCACCTGCGGGAGGTCAAGAAGGGAGGGTCGATAGGTCAAAGGTCGTTTTGGGAGTCCTGCATTATACATGCGGGGTGAGCTTTCATCAGCAGGACTGTGGAAATCCATTTAGGTCCAGCAGATGTGCGGGAAAACACCTCGGCTAAGAGCTTTTGCCCAAACGCAACTTTTTCATATTTATGTCGTAAATGAATAATGAAAATGCGGCATAGAAAGAACACCTCTGACATTTATGTGTTACATTTAAAACTCGATTCTAAAAAGTGTAAAGATAAAAACACATTTAAACATTTTAAATGAGTACATTGAGAATACTCCAAAATCGGTTAAAATGTGTTATACCGTATTGACGTGATTACAAAAAAACCCATAATATTAGCACACCCCCGATTTAAAAAAAATGTAAAGATTTTTTTTTACACCAGGCTAAATACTTGTTTTTCTTCTTTTAACAAACCTAATTTGTCATCCGTATCACTTCGATGTCGTTTTACTTAAATAATTGATTTAATTAAAAAAAAAAACTATTCTAGTAATCTGAACTCCACCTCCCAGAAACCTCAGCGGGTCACCTCCCATGAGCCTTTGCACACCACAAAGCGCAGCTGCAGCCATTATCAGATATGATCTTTATCAGATACTACATTATGAAGATAGAAGTATTTAAGTATTGTTTTGCCCTGTGCAGCAGACAGAGCTTTTTGATAGTGTTTGTTCCCTAGTTTTGACTCCTTGCCTGTGTTCTTCATTTTTTTTAAATGAAAAAAAGAGGGGGGGCTTATATTTTGATAAATATATGATAAATGTACTTGTGTGTGTGTGTGTGTGTGTGTGTGTGTGTGTGTGTGTGTGTTTGTGTTATTATGTGCACACATGTACACCAAAATAAACACACACAGTGATTTATATTGATATAAAACGCACTTAAGCTCCGGCAAATTCCGGAAATTTCACAATTAAAACCGTCACAACAGAGTCTTGGAAATTCCCGAGGGCTGATGACACAAACAAGCGTGTGAGTCCCGACGGCTTCAGCGAGAAAAGCAGTTTCTACGCCTGATCATTGGGGCGCAAGGTGACCTTCGATACCAACTCGCAGCTATTGTGTGTGTTCACGTCTTCGCCGCTCTCGTCCGCAATTGTCTAGACATCAGATTAGGTGGAAGCCGCACAGACACCTGGGAATGACACAATAGACTTATCAGCTTTTACCCGACCGGCCGTGTGAGAGACCGCGAGACATTCTCCTCAGCTTTCTTTCACACGCTATTCACACGGGCTCCTCTCTCAGCCAGACAGAATCAGCTGATAAGGGCAACGGAGGACAAGTGAAGACGCTTCAGTTACCCAGAGGCTTTGTCGCTTCTTCTTGGAAGGATTTTGTTCAATTTTCACCATGACATAATCAATAACTGGCCATTTTTTCACCACAAATTGAGCAAAACCCAATTACACCATTGATTTGGACGTTCTTAATTGCGTTATTCCATTCACGTGGTTCAATCTAGATCAGTGGTGAGCTTTTTTTTTTTTTTTTTTTTAGAAAAAGTATTTTTGTGAAGGGCTGAACCACAAGTATGATACAATCCTGCATAAAATTCATCGTACGCTTAAAAGAAAATCAATAAAAAGCAATGCAATTATATCTAATGCTGACAAAGAAATCTACTTAGTAACAAATAATACTTAAGTATTGAAAATGTAAGGAAAATGAAATTATTGTTAAGTGTTGAACCACAACACTGAATACAGTTCTGCATAAAATTCATTGTACGCTTTACAAAAAAAAGAAAAATCAATAAAAACAAATGAAAATATATCAAATGCTGAAAAAAAAAATCTAATAACAGCCAAAAATCTAATAATAAAAAAAACAAATAATAATAAGTTTTTTTTGATAATTGGTTTTATTGTAATTTCCGGCGAATTCTGGACATTGGCATGAGAGTTCTAGCCATTTTGTAAAATGGCTGGCCAAAGTGGGAAATACTATACAAATACTACACACACACACACAGCATAAAAAAAGGGAGGGAAAAAAAGTAAAAGAATACTTCAGATTCCACCGTACGGATACATTACTCCCAGCAAAGACGGTTCACGACATGTGCTTTATGAATATTGCAGATGCTTTCATGGCAGCGTAAGTGAAGAACACCGTGAGATCTCTACCTGTGCCGCGCTTCACAGTCTGCGTCTAAACACTGTCCAGAGAGGATCTTAGTTAAATGAAAGTGGCATTAAACCTGCATAAGACTGTATTAAAATTCAGGAGAGAATCTGTGTGCCAGTGTTCATTTATTGCCATCATCAATATTGCTGTAAACTAACTGAAAAAAAAAAAAAAAAAGAATCCCCGCTACAAACAAGCTCAGGAAAAAAAGAAATGAAGGACATGTAAAAAAGGAAAAGATAGATAGATAGATAGATAGATTGATAGACAGACAGATAGACAGACAGACAGACAGACAGACAGATAGATAACAAAATAACAAAAGAAAGAAAGGACGGTTAGACAAAAGAACAAACGGAAGAAAGAAAAGAAAGAAGGATAGAATGGCTGAAGGAAAAACGGAAAGAAGGAAGGAAGAAAGATGAAAGAAAGTTAGAAAGAACGAAAGAACGGAAGAAATAAGTAAATAAAGAAAGATCGAACAGAAGAATAAAGAAAGAAAGACTGCACAAAAGAAAGAAAGAAAGAAAGAAAGATGGAAAATGAAGCAATCTTTTCTATTCTGCTACATTTATGTTGGTTTTGCTAGTTACTATTCTAATCAGTATTCTACCCTTCATTGATTGGTTGTTTGAAAAGTATTTGTCACTTTTTGACTAGAAAACAAAACTTTCTGGTTTCTACAACATTCATTCATGAGTGAAAACCTGCCTTTGATTAATATCAGTTGGATATTGTTCAATATGTATTGTTCAACAGATCAATATTGGTTCAATACGGACTGATATGAAAACTATAGTGATGATTTATATCGTCATATCTCCGAGCCCTGGAGAAGAAAGTGTTTTAGAGAACGATTCGCCATGTAAAATAAACTCGCCGTTCACCTCGACTCGCAACAGATTCTATTTCCCCCCGCATGTGAAATCAGCGGGTAATTAGCTGATGAATATGCATGGGCTGAGGAAATGGGTTGTAATGAAGTTGAGAGACTGTGGTAATTAGTGTAATTATATGCACGCTATCCACTAAACTGCAAGGCACACCTTCAACGAGGACATAATTAAAACAGTCGAGAACCAAGCGGGAAAAAAAATAATCATAGAAAATATAAGATCCTTGTGAAAGAAAGAAGAGCTTAGTGCAGACGACTTCACCCGCTCCCACGTGTGCGATTAGAAAGTTCGCACAATTCAAAGGTCTAATTCCCCGCGACGCAAACAAGCTCGCTGCCGTAAGCCAGAATAATAGAAAGTTTATCCAACTATACGCTGCTTGCTTAAATACATTAACCAAACTTTAAGATTCATTAATATTCTAATTTCCTAGAAAGCCAAAATACAAAGCTGGCAACACGAGGAGAGAAAATCGTTCAGTGAAAAGAAAAGACTAAAAGTGCAAAAATGTTGTGCTAAAATGTTTGTGCTAAATATTTTAAACATTTTTAAAATATAATTCCGAAAAACATAGTAGATGCATAGTTTGTTTTAAATATTGTACAGAATGTTTAATTAAAATCCTAATGTAATTAATAAAAAAAAATAATAATAACCATGTAATAGTACAAGCTACACACACACACACACAAACACAACGCAAACACACACACACACACACACACACACACACACACACACAAAACTCATTCAATATTACAATGAGAGTCTTACTACAAATGATAAAAGAACATATTTAACTGCTTTTGTGTTTTGTTTTGTCTTTATTTTATTTTATTTATTAAAATACATAGAAATTTAACATACAGTATGTTGTTCACAATAATGTGTTTAGATATTTTAGCTAATTCAATTTCTTAATATGGTATTTACATTTTGTCAGACATAACACATGTAAAATATGTATATGCACATACTAACTATTCTATCATATAGCAAATAATGAAACAATAATAAAGAGT
>MU204386.1:3179147-3211037 GCA_017309775.1 Paedocypris sp. Pulau Singkep
GAGAGTGAGAGTGAGAGCAAGAGCGAGAGAGAGAGAGAGAGAGCAAGAGCGAAAGAGACTTCTCCCATGAGTCCAACTTTAAAATAACCTTTTCTGTTCATTTACTCATTTTTTTCATCTCTCCCTGCAGGAAAAGGTCAAACTGTTACTTTGAAAAAACAAATGGATTTTTGTGAAAGAACAAAAAAAAAAGCTCCCTGCAAAACAGCTGATCTGGTTGATGCAGAACAGTAAAATATGGGTGAAAGCACCTGCTCCATCGGCCGGAAAATCTGCCTGAGTAAGCTGCTTTAACTAATGCAATCGCCACCAATATGGCCATCGCCCAAGATTAGCTGTACAAATATCATCCGCATATTAAAGCACAGCGATATGATACAAAACAAGTCGTGACATCAGACCAACATGCTAAATCTGCGTTTAAGTTCATGAACGCCACATGTGTGTATAATAAAACGTGGCCTGGTGAGATTCAGGCGTCGTGGGGACGTGTGGACGACAGTAACGGGGCAAAAACCTCAGGAAAACAGAAGTTTAGTGCCAATTAGAATTTGATTAAATAGGTGAAAATAAACTGAAGTAGTCGCAGATTTTCAAAAGCCATTATTTTTACAACTTTTATAATTGATTTTTATTGCAACATGAGGTCCCCGTAATACAATATCACATGAAATGCCAAATTGTATTTAAACGTGATTTATGCAAAAACTAGCTTGAGGTGTCTTTTAAAAAATTTTGGCATATCTAAGAGTGCAAAAAGTTGTCAATAATAATGCTATGATTGCCATAAAGAAAATATGTGGTATTTCCGTAATGTATGGTAAAACATCCATCTAACCATTGATTTTTGAAAATGTTTCTATTTCTGTGTCATGAGAGGTGGAGCCAATCCCAGCAACTATAACCAGTGTAGGCAGAACACTGGATTGGTTGCCAACCAATCACAGAGCAGGACACATATTTACACTCTCACTGCCAACTAGTGCTTTTTTTTTTTTTTTTTCAAACTTCAATTCTCCTGTTCGACAGAGAAAACAAGACCCAGGAGACCCAGAGGAAACCCACGCAAACACGCAGAGATTATTATTCAAGTAAAACAATATTAAAATGATACTAGTCACAAGTTAGATTTGTTAAACAAAGAAAAAAAATGGTATTTTTATGAGAAAATTTACATTTTTGCTTTAATTACGTTAAAAATGGGCGTGGGGTTTTGAATTTTTTTCCGAAAACAAGGTATTTCCACCCTAGTGTCGAGATATCTAGTATGTCTTACAATTCAAAGGTCATTCAAAGGTCACCGCGGCGAAGCTGGGTTATAGTATGAGTATCTCTGCTTTAGATTCGTCAAAATGAGACAATGTTGCCGACACAAAACCATTTAAAGATCCGCAAACGTGTTTGTCGAAGAATCAATCAATGGACCAAGTTGAACCTAATTCTTTGAGTCGTTTAATGTCAAGAATCATGAAACCCTGACTAAACCATCTCTGTCATTAAAGCCAAAGGCATTGGTGAGGAATCGCACATTTGAGACGCTGTAATGTTTTTCTCGTGACGAGATTTGGTCATTTGCAAGTCCTGGAGGGAAACTTGGCTAGGTAACAGATGCCCGGAGCCTTTGCTTTGGGACGTGACCTTTACGCCTCCGGAATGTGAGATTGGTTTGGGCTTTGTGTGGCACCAGAGCAGATGCGTTATTGAATGGTTTGTGAGAAAGTTGGTTTCATGTACATCCCATGGCACCTAAGGTAGGATGTACGAAATTAATCGTGTCGAGAGCAGTTTCGTTTGGCAAAGATTCCGTTAGCTGATGCGTATTTTACGTGCCATGACTTCGTAAATGCAGACAAAACATTTTTAGAAATGATAAAATATTGGTAATACATGTAAAATTAAAAAAAACCCGTAACACAGCAGTTGTTTAGCTTTCATTTTGGCAGATGTTTATAGAAGTGCAGAATTTATTGATCTGCGGACAATCTCACATTAATGGTTAACGCCATCTTGAAATGACGTCATGCAAATCCCGTTCTCGCAATATCATGAAATCTCAGGAATTTGCACAACGTCATTTCAACATGGCGACTCCATAGGAGAGAAAAATAAAACATCGTAATTCTGAGTAAATACAAGCTTATTTTATATTTTGGAAGCAAGATCTCTGAAACAAACTAGTGTTTTTTGCTGTTTTGCGTTTATTTGACGTGCAAAAAAGATTAAACAATTGTTTTATACATGTCTAGACTCTCATCTCAATGCATGTTAGCAATAAGAAAAAGAAGCCCTTCTAGGCGAATATATTTCATAACTCGAGACGACATTTTCACGGCGAAGCATTTTGTTACTCTGGAATTTTTTTTTAGGACTTTCGCGAGTCATTTTCAGAGAGACAATTTCAGAACTGCTTTTCAATTTCTGGGTCAGGGGGAGCTGGAGCCAATCACAGCAACTCTAGCCATGAGGCAGGACGCACCCTGGAGGGGGTGGCCAACCAATCACAGAGCAGGAAAATAAATGGAAAAAAATCAATTATTATCGGGATCATCCAACGCCTCAGCTTGAAAACTGTAAGTTCTACTACTAGTGTATGTCCATACTTTCAAATGAACTGACTAAATAAGTGTGTGAATGTAGAACTCAAAGGGTAAGTATCACCTTCACAGGCCGGATATGGCCCATGGTCATCACGGAGCACTATGGGCTGCTGGCCAGTGTTAGGTGAGCAGAAGTGCGAGTAACCTTCAGCGTCCTCACTAGCAGACAGATGGCACAGGCGGTTGGCAGCAGCGTCCCCACCATGCACCATGCAGGACAAACCCATGGCTAAAGGTCTTCCAAGACATCACACGGCTTCGTAGAAACTCCAGACCGGTTTGTATGATTAAAGCTATTATAAATATCAACGTGTGCCGCATGTTTGTACTAAAGGCGCCGTAAAATATGCATAATTCATATTAAACATTCAAATTTCTTCATTTGAATGGAAATCCATATAAAGTAAATGCAGACTCTAGATTCATTGATTAAATTGCGGGTATGCACAAATAAACATTATAAGTATCAAGTGTGTACATAAAGGTGCCAAAATGTTGTGAATAAATGCATAATTTGAACAAATAAAAATGTTTTTTCTATATATGTTTAAAATATATTGAATAAAAAAAAAAATATATAGACATAGATAAATATTTATTTATTAATTTAAAATGTTATACATGTTTAGAATTATGCAGATAAACAGATTCTAGATTATTGCCAGCATTATTATAAACTAAATTGCTATATTTAGGTATTTAAAATGTAGGTATGCATGAATAAACATATTATAAATAACATTTTAATACCAGTATCATGGATTAATACCACTATCATTATAAACTAAACTGCTATATTTAGGTATTTAATATGTAGGTATGCATGAATAAACATATTATTAATAACATTTGTGTTTACTGTACAGTTATCCAAAAGGTGCCAAGACATGATCAATAAATAAATAATTAAATATATATATTGATTTTTAGAAATACTGTAATGTAAAACAAAATGTTAAAAAAAACAACAATTAAAACTAATAAAAATATAAAAGCATAAAATATTATATTAGATTCATATTTGTTACATTTTTAGAATACTGTATTTTAAATGTTTGGAACTATGCTAATATGCAGAGTCAAGATTAATTCCAGAATCATTATAGACTAAATTGCTACATTATTGATTAAATTGTACTATTATACTACTTAGAGTGTACTATAAGATTATCCAAAAGGTGCAAAAATGTGATGAATAAATACAAAATTTAAATATTTTATATATTAAATATTTTAAATATTAATATATTTTTTAGAAATACTGTAAAAAGATACAAAAAAAAAGAATAAAAAAATGTAAAATATATATTATTACAAAATATATTAGCCATATATTTATTTATATATTAAGAATACTGTATTATAAATGTTTGGAACTACGCTGATATCCAGATTATTATTCTTATTAGATTATTATTATTATTATTATTACCAGAATTATAATAGACTAAATTGCTACGTTATAGAGTAAATTGAAGGTATGCATGAAATAAAATGATAAACATGGTGTGTGTAATGAACAAAACACCAGACTTCTCCATCTATGGCTATTTTTCTGACCTAAAAAGATTGTGCGCATTTGTAGATCTCGCTCAGTCCACTCACACGTCAACTTCTCCAGCCATTTATGGTGAGTTCATCTGATTCAACGCAACCGTCCATCATCGCCATGGCAACCATATAATCACAGTCTAGAAAGGGAAGATTTGCTTTTCTTTTAGAAGATGCGACTGAGAAAACAACCCTGACGCCGGGTCTGAGGAAGATCACAGACAGTCGCTCTGGTCTGTTATTTGTGAAGCCTGGAGCTAATGATCCAACTTCACAGCAGAAAACCTCCTCTTTCTTCTCCGGCTTTTATAATACCTACTTTTGAACTTGTAAAAAATGTAAACGTATATTATGAAACAATATTAAACCATTGCACTATGCAGGTGCTATAACATAATATATACTTTAACAAATGTACTATGACAAATATAAATGTAAAAATATATTTTATTATACATTATGACAATATGCAACGACTTACTGTAAACATTATAGTACATATTATTGAGTTAAATAATATTTAAAATGTAGTATAAATACTGTGTGTATACAGTATATCTATCTATCTATCTATCTATCTATCTATCTATCTATCTATCTATCTATCTGTGTAGATATGTAATAGTTAAATAATATTAAATAAGGAAATCAATTTATTATGGAAAACAATTAAATTGGTTGTAATGTACCAGTTCAAACAAAACACTACAAATAAAAATGTGTCTGCAGAAGGAGTTAATAATAAATTACAATAAAATAAAATTAACTTAGTTCATCAGCTTTTTTTTTTGTGATAAATACATAAAACTATGATCGACACTACATTTAAGTATTTAACAACATGTCCACATTCTGAATGAAACTGCAACAAACGCAACACACCAAGTTCTGTTGTCTTGAGGATAAAATGAAAGTTTAAAAGATAAAGTTGATCAGCAACTTTCCTGCCGTATGTGAACATCTGAACTGAAGCGAAGGCCGTTTCACCGTTTACTGCGCGTTTCATTATTTCACTTTCTCAATTTACTACGGTACATTAATTCTCTTCCCACGGGGCTTTGCAGGATCGACATGCAAAACACTCATCCGGCTCCTCAAACATAAAAATCAGAAGAATCTATAAAAAAACACACGTAGACGATCAATACAGAGGAAGAAGCGCAGAGAAATTCCTTTTCAAGCTCAAACATTTGCACAGACTTTGGAGTGTGTGTGTGTGTGTGTAAAGATAAGTAAAGGTTTCTGTCCGTCAGTAATGAGCACGTGACTCTCGGCAAGGCTCCGGAACGCCAGAGAACAATCACGGACCGACATCAAGGTCTGCAGGAAGCAGCCCACCCGGAACCGAGCTGTCGCTTCAATTATACTTGAAAAATACAACAGAAGGATCCAAATCTGAAAGTCATTTTCTGCACATTTTTGACACCGGGAAATAGTTTTTTTTTAATGATTTAAAAAAACGAGAAAAGATGTATTGCTTCATTCACTTTAAAGCTTGGGGTTTTAAAACAAGTTGAATAAATACACAGGTTGCACGGCATTCGCATAAAAATATGCATAGTTCTAAATATGTAATCAATTGCATGAATAGTAAAACTTGCAAAAATAAATTAGATTTGAATAACAACAAAAAAAGATCAAAATCTAGTTAATTCAGCACTTATTTACATTGGTGCTTAAATGGCAGCAGCTGAACACAATCCCTGTGCGCTGCTGATCGTAATGAGCCAAAAAAATCTACGCAAATTAACATTTATAATTTAACGCATACGTTAACGTGTTAACATTGACAGTACTAAGATAGGTAGGTGGGTAGGTCGGTAGGTATGTGGATGGATGGATGGATGGATGGATGGATGGATGGATGGATGGATGGATGGATAGATGTATGTACACACACACACACAGACACACACACAAAAATAAAAGACACACGCCTTTTTTTTCTTCAAAAAATTCACAGCATAAAGAAGCATACCATGTTCCTCTATGAAAGATTCAACTGTAAATTAAACTAACCCTTTAAACCTAGAAAATCCTCTTCAAACTTACGAGGAACCACCGTTTCCGAAATACTCGGCATCATGTGACTAATCACGACATCTACTGCACACGCTCATCTGATCTAACAAGGCTGCAACATGATTGGCTGAAGCCAGAGTGGGTGTGTCCACTGCATCCCATCACAGCAATAATCTATTCTGGATGCGAGCGGAGGTGATGGATGGCCCTTTCATCCCTAGATTCTGGTCGACAGCTTGTGAAATTGTGTGCGAGAGAAGATCTTGCTGGCGGCCGCTCGGCAGCTGTGTGGAGAGCATTAATCAGCACGGAATAATCTAGAACAAATAATCACTGCAGGACAGTCACGCAGGGGATTCCAGCCGACACACAGCCCGCAGGAGAATACAACACCACCGAACGGATGGACAGACAGACAGACAGACAGACAGCTAAAGACTGTAAGAGACTGATATATAGATAGCTTGAGGGATGGACAGAGAGACAGCTGGATAGACAGAAAGAATGACAGCTGGACAGACAGACAGAAAGCTGACAGACAGCAGAGAGATGGACAGACAGACACACAGCTGGATAGACAGACAGACACACAGACAAACAGACAGACAGCTGGATGAAAAGACAGACAGCTGGATAGACAGACAGACAGCTAAGGACTGTAAGAGACTGATATATAGCGTGAAGGATGGACAGAGAGACAGCTGGATAGACAGAAAGAATGACAGCTGGACAGACAGATAGCTGACAGACAGCAGAGATGGATGGACAGACAGCTGGGTGGACAGACAGACAGACAGACAGACAGCTGGATGGACAGACACACAGACAGACAGCTGGATGGACAGACAGACAGCTGGACAGACAGACAGATACACAGACAGACAGACACACAGACAGACAGCTGGATGGACACACAGACACACACACAAGACAGCTGGACAGACAGACAGATAGCTGACAGACAGCAAAGAGATGGACAGACAGACACACAGACAGACAGCTGGAGATAGAAGACAGACACACAGATAAACAGCTAGACAAACAAACAGTGGGATAGAAAGAGACTTATATACAGAGAGAAAGCTAGCTAGGAAGAAAGAGACAGACACAGACAGACAGACATGATGACAATTATTCACAAAGACAGACAGAAATACGCAAGATAGACAGACAGAAAGATAAACAAATAGTTAGATAGAGACAGACAGATAGATAGAAGAAGAAGACAGACAGACTAACAAATGGATAGAAAGAGTCGGATAGGTAGAAAGAAACAGACAGCTGGTCAGACAGACAGTTAGATACACTGACATACATTATGACAATTATTCACCCAGACAGACAGACAGACAGACAGACAGACAGAAAGAAACACTCAAGATAGATAAAAAGCAAGATAAACAAACAGCTACTAAAAATAGAAAGAGACAGACAGATAAATAGACAAACAGAAGACAGACACACATGGATAGACAGTGGGCTAAACAAACAAACAAACAGTAGGATAGAAAGAGACAGAGAGCTGGTCAGACAGACAGACATGATGACAATTATGCAGACAGACAGCAAAATAAACAAACAGCTAGATAGAAAGACACAAATAGACAGCTAGACAGACAAACATAAGGCAGACACACATGGATAGACAACGTGCAAAATAAACAAACGGATAGAAATAGACAAACAGAAAGAGACTGATAGACAGACAGAAAGCTAGCTAGGAAGAAAGAGACAGACAGATAAACAGTTAGATGGAAAGAGACAGACAGAGAGAGAGAGAGAGAGAGAGAGAGAGAGAGAGAGAGAGAGAGAGAGAGAGAGAGAGAGAGAGAGAGACAGACAAAAAGAGAGAAAGAAAGTGAAAGAGAGAGAAAGAGACAGAAAGTGAGAGAGAGAGAGAGAGAGAGAGAGAGAGAGAGAGAGAGAGACAGAGAAAGTGAGAGACAGACAGACAGACAGCAGGTCAGACAGACAGGACCGTCCTCACATGCTTCTGACACGTGTCTGCGTTAGGAATGTTGCTTCTCGATCCGCCTCCACTTGGCTTGTGAAATACGGAATCTCCAGTGAAAAGACAATAAGGCCTGTGACTCGTGTCAACAGACGCACAAACACAGACAGTCCTGATGAAGTGTGAAAAAGGAATCACGCTCCAGTCACATTCGCTCGCAGAAGCAATAGATCTTTATTGGTGAAGAGCCGTAAAAGACGAGGCTGAGGCTTCAACGCTTCATGAGGAGCATCATCTCTGACTGGACAAAAGAACATCTCCGCCACTGCACGAGAAAAAAGCACTTTACTAGGAATCATGTGATGTCTGGAGTCGTTGAGTAGAATAGCACAATATATTGGACGTTCGACTGTCTGATTTGTTTGTAGTTTTCTAGTCTGAAAATGGGAACATTTTAAGTTTTAATTCATTCATAGGACAAAACGTGTATATAAATGTATATAAATTATAGAAGTGTTAACTTAAAACTTAAAATTATAAATATATAACATTAAAAAATATATACTGTTTATACAGTATACACGCACACACATATATACATGCGTTTATGGACTATTATTCATTTATATATACAGTATATATATATATATATTTAACTTTATTAAAACGAACTTTACCAATCACAACTTTATTAAAACAGATTAAAACAATTAATAAAGAACAAAAAACATTAAAAAACCAGACCAAAAAATATTCACAAATCAAACTCAAACTATTCATCAATTGTCCCGTCACAAAAAACGCCGAAACAATCGCCACACTGCAAGCAGAAGCGCAAATAGAACAATCGTAAATGACAACATTTCAAAAAACGTCATTTTCTCGTGCTTACTGCGCAGCCCCAATTAGCCGATGTGATTATCGTGGAACCGCGACAACAAAAGCCTTTTCAGCAATAATAGAAAATTCAAAAATATGCAATCAATCAACCGCCAATTCAAATTAAAGTCTCCTGCAGCGCAAAAACCACCAGACGCCTCCTCCAATCAGAGAGCAGCGCATAATCACCTCATCAACATTCATAACCGCATCCGTGCAAATCTACCCGGCAACTTCAGCCTCGGAGTTTATCAGCTTTAAACATTAGCGAACAAAATGAGTTTGAGAGAAAGGTCCGTCAGACACATCAAGTCTGCGAAGAAGTCGGTGAAATTGAACTCATTAGAGATGCAGCTAAGCAAAAGTGAGAATGTTTCATCGAACCAATAGCGGCCGAGCGAAACCTTGCGCTATTCATCTGCACTGAATCTACAATCGCACAACTGTAATTGGAAGCCTTGAGGAATGAATCCAATCAACTCCAGTTTAAAGAACCAACACGACTGAAACAAATGACTCAATTTGTTTCGGCCAATCAAATTGAGTTACCCATTAGCCTTTTTCTTGGCCTATATTTTTTAGACTATTTTTTAATGTTTAACATGTGCCTTTGGATGAACAATCTGTCACATGACTAAACGAACACGTTTAGGAAATTGAAAAAGTACGAGGTACTTTTAAAATGGTAAAAAAATAAAAAAATAAAAACAAAACGAGACTATTGCCGTAGATTTTTAAGTTGTGGCTAATGAACTTTTTGCAGTTAAAAAAAGCTGTAATGATGTATAGTAACTGTTAAAATAAAATTGCACGCTCAAAATTCAGCGAGAAAAAAAAAAAAATCACAAATTTGGCAAAGAATTAATGAAAAATAATAAATAAATATAATTAATAAATAATTAATAAATAAATCATAGACAGATGTTTGGAACTTCCCAAGATTATACTTTTGGCTGAATCAGCACATATCAAACTGCATATTTCAAACGGCCGGGTTGAAGAAAACGAACTGCAGTAATTAATTTCTACACGTTTAACCACCCTGCTGACAAAATGAATGCGATTTAACCGACTCGACGATCCGTCTAAAAATAGTTCTTACTTTAGCCTCAATTTATCAGCGGCCTGACGTAACCGTTAACAATATATGAGGGCGCTTCAGCGGAGAAAGCTGAATGAGCTTCTTATCATTGATTTTGCGTTCCCCTCGAAGGCGTAGACGATTCGCTAGCATGATAGCGCTGGAAAGTTGATTGCCTGCTCGAAGCTGAATCGAAAACGTAGAGACAAAACACCGGGAAGAAGAGAAAAGTGGCTTTTGGATTTTATTTACAACCCCAAATCAGTTGGGACACTGTACAAATTGTGAATAAAAAAGGCACGCCATAATTTACAAACATCTTAAGACAACGTTGTATTCACAGTAGAAAGCATATCAAAGGTTGTAAGTAAAACAATCTTACTAAAGTGAAACATTTTGCATTTCTTGGCCACATATTGGCTAATTTGTTATTTCTTGAGAGCTACACATTTAAAAAAAAAAAGTTGTATTTTGTAACAAAAATTGCTAAAGGATTTCACCTCTTAAAAAACGTGGACAAAACTCTGGCCTGAAAACCTCAACCAACAACCAGCAGTGACTGGAAAAATCAGATTGAATATGAATCTCGAGCCAGACAGATTAAAGACTCGCTGCGGGCCATGACTGAAACTCAGATTCAATAATGAGAACAGGAGATGAACTCTGCTGGAACTTTGGGCTACGTCTTCATTTGCATAAATTGACTAGACATACAAAGAGACTTCAGTGAGACTTATCGAACAAAGCAAAGAATAAGTCACTACGTAGTATAGAGTTCAAAATATTAAGCCTAGATATAATAACCATCACAAAAATGTTATTACATTACTATTTGTCCAAATATTAAGTGTTCACTGCATTTCACCCATCCAACCAGTGCGCGCACACACACACACACACACACACACACACACAATCTCAGAGCAGTGGGCAGCAAATCGGTTCCTCTGGGATTTGAACCTGCAACATCTCGGATGTAAGATCCAATTCAATAGCCATAAAACTGTTATATTGTTTATTCTGATTAAGATAGACAGTGCAACATTAAACTTTGCTTTGCATATCTGTATTGTTAAAATGGTCAAATATTGTATTTACGGAAATATAAGCATCCCCTGATTTTACAGGCATAAAATAAAAATTCTAAAAATATATATATTTTTTTTTTCATTTTTTCATTTTCTCTGTAAAAAATAGAATTAAAATATACAGCTTTTTTCCTTCATTTAACAAACTGAATTTCGGACTCGTTTCACTTATATTTTACTTATATCGTTTAATACTGGATAAATAAATAAAAAAGTCGATTCTAGTAATCAGAACTTGCACACCGCTGCATTAAGACGACGTGATTCCATTTATTTGTGATTGTTCCGGACTTGACATGTGGAAAAATAGGCGCATATTTGAAATCAATTTCGAAAGTCGAAAATCGTCAAAGAAGTTTTTGCATATACTAGTGTAAATACGGTATTTCAGTTGCAATTGTTTCTTCCATAGTTGTCCATAACTTTCCACTGAGGATTTGCGGATGTTTTTGCGGCTACATAAACAATGACTAACATTTTTAAACATTCACAAAACATTTTCAGATGATTGAACTTACAAACATGCAAATGTATCTTAACAAAAACTCTGGCAAAGAACGCATTTAAAGTGCAAGGTCCACAAAAATATCAAAAGAAAAATGCCACAAAGGCAACACATTTAGAATACATAAATATTACACTAAACTATACACACACACTATACGTACATACAAACTACTGTAAATACAACAAAACATATTCACGTTTTTTTTTGTTCTGCACATTAAACTCTATATTAAAAAATCCCTTTTCAGCTAGATGACAACTAATAGCAGTTAAGTTATAATTTCTATTAAATATCATCAAAACTCTCATAATGCATTCAATGTCTTTACATTTAGAATATGTAAGATTTAAAATTAACTATACAAACTAAATACAACATGACATAGTTTTTTTCTTTTTGTTCAAACTCAATATTTCAAAAATTTCCCTTCAGCTAAGAAAAAAAAAAAAAAAAAAAACTAATAGTGTCCAAACTTTTCCAGACCACACCGGAGAGAAGGGCTTGTGTTGAACAGAAAAGCAGGATAGAAACAAATCCCTGGGATTGTTCAGATCCCTGAAAAGCACAGCGGATCAGCAGCACGGAAATCCAGGATGAAACTTTACAAACAGCTAAAAGTTAAAGCAACGGCTGTGCAATACGCCCGAAAAAAACATGTTTGCGTAAAGAGTGCCATTTTATTTTTCCCACTGTTATAGGTTTTCTCATTTACGCCACATTTAGTGAACACGACGATGGGAATATCATTTTCTTCTAGTTCCGCTCAGGCGTCAGTTTGCCGCGAGCTCTGATTGGCTGAGATCCTCAACCGCCGCATAACATTAGTGCAAGAACGAGAGCAATATTAAATAAAGCCGCAGCCTCGTTTGATCTGGTAATCGCTCACGTTCAAACTGGGATTTGACTTCTACTTTCCTCCGTGATTCCGTTCTGGTTGAGCTGAACAAACTCTCCAGTTGCACTCGCTTGGCTTCTTTTCAGAGACGATTTATCCTGATGAGGACGATGACAGCGTGTTGGAGGAAGCCCCCTCGCTCCTGTCAGCGCTGACCTGCTACTCTCACACACACACACACACACACACACACACGCACACACACACACACACACACACACACACACACACACTGCTTCTTCTTCATCCTTCGGGCAATAACACACAAACACAACTCCAGCGCTGGACTCAGAATGGAAGAGCATCTTTCGCAGTTATTTATTAAAATTACCGTACGACTTCTAAGGCGCTTTCTGATAACATCTTTTTTCACATTTAAAGCATTTATCGACTTTTTTTTATTTCACAATAAAGACGCACAGTAAACACTTTATATGATTTTAAGTCCGTCTCATAGTTTGAAAAATACAATGAGCAACTCTTTAAATATTATTATTTGGGAAGGTGATCAAGGCCACATACGGTCCGGAACTTTATTTAGAGCATTCTCTAATTTTAATATATAGAGGACTGGAATTGCTGCTTTTACCCTCAGTCATTTTATCCTGTTAAATTTTCGTACATTTGACTAAGTTCTCCCACCCGTCTCTCTTCTTACCTCACTCGTGTGCACCCTTTGTAACTATGGTTTACTTTGGCAGTTCTTTAAATTAATCTCTTAAAGTTATGTTTTTGGACTTGACCACCAGTCAAGTCGAGCCTGGTGAAGCTAAGCTAAATGCTAAGCTAAGCTAAATCCTCTGGTCTGTTTATTCAAAATCTTGACATCAGGAGGACTGTAGTCTGGAAAATTGGTCATAACTATGTGTGTGTGTGTGTGTGTGTGTGTGTGTGTGTGTGTGTGTTTCTGTGATTGGTCAGAACAACACAGTTGCTGTGATTGGCTCCACCTCCCCAAAACCCAGAAATAGAAAAGTGGTTCAGAAAATAGATAAATGGATTGAAGTCTTACGTGTTGGTCATTGGGCTTTTTCCATTTAGGTTTTTTTTTGTATGTATTTATGTATTTGTATGTATTTTATGTATTTATGTATGAATGTATTTTTTTATTAACTTTATTTTGAAAATAGTTTTTTGGCTTTTTCATTCATATGTTTGCCATTTTTACATTTTAATTTTGTTTTTTTTTACATTTATAAACATTTAAAAAAACATTATAACATTTAAAAAAACTGTTTCCATCATAATAAAATGATGTTATTTCCTCCTCCAAGCCCAGACACGTTGTTCAATAACTGATAACGTGTTTTCTTCAGGATATGAAAATAGATTTTTGTGCAAAAACAATGCAGAAAAACAAAAGGAACAAAATATTCAGCACTCTGAACCGACGTGAGACCCAGAATCAAACTTCACAGGCTTGTTCCTTGAGCTTTGAAGCGCATCACAGTCGCCGCTTGTGTGTACGTATAAAAACAGCTCTTTAAAGGCAAAGACACACAATTGTCTACGGAAAAAAAGAAAAACGATAAAAATGGAAGGTTGAACAATCTTCTCTTGCAAACCATCGTATCAGCAAATGTGAATGTTCAGACAAGAAATGTCTGATAACACGCGACTGAACGCGACCTCTAGTCTGACCTTTGACAAATCACATCAACGTCAATACTGTTGAAACACACACACACTTTCATTCATCTTTGCAATATTGTGATTAGCATTTGCTTTTATAATCGTGTAACGCTAACGCACAGGCATATGTAGCGCACACTTTCATTCAATCAGGTTTGTTTTGGAACATTGCGATTATCATTTCCCCGTAATCCTTCATCTCTAATACACACACACACACACACACACACACACACACACTTCAATTCAGTTTTTATTGCTCCAATCATCCAGAATTTTTATAATCCACATTGGCCAAAACAATTTTGTTGATTATTTAGTTGCTTTCGTATTTTGTACAATTTATTATTGTAGACTTTGTGATGTTGTGTGAGGGAAGAGATGCAATGTACTAACCTACTAATATATATCAAATGTAAATATAAAATGGACATTCATTCGAATTATTTTGATAACGCAGAATATGTTTTTATTTATTTTCTTTTTTATTCTAAAAAAGATTTATGTCAAAGGTCCAAGTTAATTTATGACGTTGCTGTGGATACAGATGTGCAAGGTATATGGACATCAGTACAGGTATTAAAAGGAAGATTGAGATTTACGCGTTATAGTTGAATATAAAAGGGGGCGGGACTAGATAAGATGTACCTGTAATATAAGAAAGAACAAGATGATTGTATCATTATTATTACTTATATATTACATATATTAATACAAAATAAACAAATGAAATTATTCCGTGATTGATTATTTTGAATATTTACGTTAAACTAAAAATTAATGAGAGAAGAAGGAATTGCGTATCCTCGTGACTCGTCTTCAATCTGGTGATGACCGCGATGACCGTTCTAATCCCTTTTATCGTTCATAATGAGGTCAGTCAAGACACTCGGGTTATTAAAGACACACACTCTACAAACACAAGTCACAATCTTGACATTTCATATTCACCAAATACACACGTTTCATATTTAAAGTACAGTACAGTAGAGAGTGGTCTAACGTAAACCACTTTTCAATATATTTATTGTTTGAAAAATAAACATAAATACACATAAACACTTATGTTAAATAAATATGTGTGTACAGATTTACTATAGTGAATGTTTGTGTCCATTTCTGTGAGAAAGTGCACGTTTAAAATACATATATGTATTTATGTGTGTTTTTAGAAATATATTTATTTAATTAAATGGTATACATGTACACGTAATAATCAATATACATATGTAAAACATGGATGATGAATAGACATTAATGTATGTGTTTGTTTGAGTAATTATTTGTCCGTGAGTTTGTTTCTGTGATTTTTGTGTGTGTTTAGAAATATATTTATCCACATGTATGGTACAGGAAAATAAAATAAACAATATGCATATGTAAAAGACGGGTGAATGGATGTGTGGATGGGTGGATGTGCAGATGGATAGAAGGATAGATGGATAGATATTAATGTACGTATGTGAAAAATTGTGCATTTATGTGTATGTGTCTGTGTTTCCATAGCTTTGCGCAACCAACATGTAAAATATGGATGGATGGATGGATGGATGGATGGATGGATAGACATGAATGTATGCATTTGTTGGTTTGTGTATGTGTTTGCGTGTTCGTTTCTGTGCAGAACTGGGTGCTTAAAATACATATTTCATCTGTGTGTGTGTTTGCAAATACATTTATTTACATATATGGTATACATGAAAATAAAACAATACATATGTAAAAGATGGATGAATGTTTGGATCGGTAGATAGATAGATATTAATGTACATATGTGAAAGTGTGTGCATTTATGTGTTTGTGTTTTCGTTTCAGTGCGCAAGTGGGTGTTTAAAATACATGTCATTTAGTGTGTGTTTACAAATGTGATATACATGAAAATAAAATATACAACAAACATGTAAAATATGTGGATGGATGTGTGCATTTGTGTGTATGAGTCTGTGTGTTTCTGTAAGCAAGCGTCAGTTTAAAATACACATGTTTTTTGTGTGTGTTCACAAATATATGGTATACATAAAAAGAAAATTAACAATAAACATGTGTAAAACATGGATGGAATGTGTGTATTTTTGCGAGTCGGTTTGTTTCTATGAGCAAGCGCGTGCTTAAAATACATCTGTGTGTGTGTGTGTGTGTGTGTGTGTGTGTGTGTGTGTGTGTGTGTGTGTGTGTGTGTGTGTGTGTGTGTGTGTGTGTGAAAAAACACACATTTTATTGATTATACAGTACATATATGGTATAAATGTGTCTACAAATACTGTACATTTAACGAATACTATATGTATTTATAAAAGTGTATAAAAGTGTCTGCTTAATGCATCTACTGTAAGTGAATGTTGATCGTGTGTGTGTGAGTGAGTGCATGTGTATACTGTACATATACATATGCGTATATAAACATGTTTTATTTATATAGCCCAGTACAGTAACAGTAAAGTGTACGCGCTGGAGCTGCATCTCTAGCTTTATCAGCACGAGCAGCCGGTTCCCTAAAGGAAACGTAGTGGTCCTCACACTCTAAGCTCCTGTTCCCTGGGCATCCACCATCTGCTGCGTGGCACACTTCCTGCGTCTCGCTAGATCACGCAGGAATTGTTTTAACCCCTGGATTATAACACACGCGCTTCCCTCACGCCGCGATTCCACACGGGGTTACTACGCACTTCACGTGTCACAGCGCCCGGGATGAAACACCTGAAGAGAAACGACGTTCTCGCCCAAAATAGGACGAATCCCACCAGAGGAAACCCCGTCTGTCCCGTAGACCCGCTCCAATCAAGTCCGGCCCGTCACAGCCACGGAAAATTGCTTATTTGCGCACCAGGACTCGATAAAGTCGTACCTCAGATGGCTTTTGCTCTTATATAATCTCCTGCTTGAATTTAATGTAATTATGTTATATAACCCCAGAATACACGGCAGTAATGCCTCGGTAATGTCCCGGCCGGCTTGTAATACCTCGAATCGCCAAAAGCTACAAAGGAGGTCGATCGTTTGCATATTTACCGCCAAACTCTGGAATGCTCCGCCTACTGTAGCACAATTCGAGACTCAGAAACAGCCCATTTAAAACTAGACTGAAGACGCATCTCTTCAATAAAGCATACACTCTTTACTGTAATTTTAACATATCTAATAACTAAATATAATCATATAGAAAGGCTGCATAGTCTAGTGCCCGGAACCGAAACACACCTGCACCTAAGAGTGTCAAAATCTTAAATTATGGCACTATATGTCTTGCTAAAGCTTTGTTTTTGTTTTTTTTTCTGCGTTTCGCTCCCCTTCTGAGCGCTGATTGCTTCACTTGAACTCAGTAATGGTTGTAATGCAGTCCGCAGAAGACCAGCTTGTCGAATTGGCAAAGCATGTCCGCTCTCTGCATTTCTTGCGCGTATCATTTCGCTTTAATTGCGGCGTAATGTAGTAATAATAGGAGATTGGCTGCCCGTCTCCATAGCAGCTTGGTTTGAAACGACGCCACACGGTTTGTCAATTCAGCAGTTGCCAAGGAACTATTTTGCACTTTTAGTCATAGACGGACTAAAAATACTAGTTTCCCAAATGTACATTATAAAAACACAAACACACACACACTCATTGCCTAGAGATGACACCACTGCGCTAAAGAATATTTCTGCCAAATTCATTGACTTATTTTTAATAGCCAATTATGGACCAAAGTATTATGGACCAAAAACCTTGGACCAGTAAGAACCACAAGTGAGGGTGTCCATCCATCAATCCTTCCATCAATCCATCCATATTGAATGTAGAAGAACAAAATATCCATTGTTGTCCAAACTTGAGCGAGCTCTTCGTAACATTGTAGAAAACAAATACATACAAATCACTTCAGTAAATTGAAAACGAATAAATAAGCAACGAATAAATAAGTTAAGCAATTTATGTACGAAAAATGTAAACAAAAATATGTCTCTATTAAAAACAACAACTTTTTGCGAACTCAGCCCTAACAACGAGTGCACTACTGCCACCTAGTGTATTTACAATTTAGTGGCACAAAAGCGTGTACTAAAGTGAGTACACACACACACACACTGATTGTATCTTATCGTGATGCACAAAAATCCCATGAAAACATTCTGATGACGCATCAAACCTTCGTCGCAACATATTCAAACATAAAAGCATTGACCGAGCTCGGTGTTTAACGGCAGTCTGACAAGTTGGTCAATACTCCGGCCGAACGCTGTAATCTCATCTACAAGGTGCTTCTCCCCAAGGACACGTGAACTTCACCAGTGAAATCGGCAGGGAAATTTACACCCAGATCCATGTCAGAAACCCCCAAAACCAAGGCCAGGAGAAACGGACGCTCTTAATGAACTCAACATGATTCGAGCAAAACCCGAGACACTGAAAGCATCGGTCAACTCAGGCTGGACGATGTGAGTGAAAATTCACATCACAATATTTTCTAGTGATCACAATATGGGCGAGGGGGTCATTAGGGTGGACATTACATTTTTAGTAGACCTTAATTACATTATTTATACACAAAATCTGTATTGTAACTTTATTTAACGAAAAATAGATAACCTGGATAAGCATCTGCCGATTGTAATACAGAATGTCTTTTAAATTGAAATTGAAACACGTTTAAATTTAAAAAGTAAATGAGAGAGACAGAGAGAAATAGAGACAGAGACAGAGAGAGACAGAGACAGAAAGAGACCTAATTCTTTCCTTCTTTTTCTTTCGTTCTTTTTTCTTTCTTTCTTGCTCTCCCTCTCGTGCGTGACGGAGCATGAGTCTGAATCCAAACGTTGCGTGAAACAAACGTTTACAAACGACTTTGACTCAATACAACTAATACAACTAATGTGTCTCTTGAGGAAGTGATCTGCTGGAAGGATGGGAAGAAGTTCTGTGTACGTGAGAGAGATGGAGTCGCGTTTGGACCAATCGGTAGAAGCCAACGTTCTTTAGGAACCATCATCACACGAAAGGCTTGTGCCAGACTGAATCATATTCATTGTTCTGTTCGCTACAGCTACGTTGAGACAGTCAAGACTGTAATAAATAATAAAACATTTGACATTTATATCAGCAGCAGTGTCTACACCACTTCGCCACTTTCGATTATTTGTATTTGCCTTTGCACTATTTATATTTTGTCAATTACATTTTTCTCTTGTTTCTGTGTGTTTCTTGCCTTTGATATTTTGTATCAACTTTTAATATATTGTAGTTGTTTAGATTTTATATTTCATATATTGTAGTTGCTTATTCAGTGTGCATATTGATGTATCACGTCTTTCTTTTGCACCAAATGGAGTAGCAATACTAATTTACAAATAACAAAATGTGAAAATTTACAGTTTATACTACAAAAGCTGATTACAGTAATATTTCCTGTAGGGTTTCAACTACTGTGCCTAATTAAAAAAAATCATAATATATGTTTTATTTATTAAAAATCAACATTTCATTTATTATTATTTTTTTTTTATATTTTATACATTTTTTCTTTAATTTTTAAGAACACTAGTAATTTTTAAGAACACTGTAGAAACTCAACAGCAAAGGCCTTTGAAAAACAAGATTTCTTGAAAGAATGAGACTGTATTTCTGTTTCAATTATAAAATATAGGTATAGTGCTGTTGTGCTTTGTCAGCCAATCACAAGGCTGCGATCAGGGAAAACCAGCGCATCTTATACAAAGCATGTGCATCTTTTCTCATCCACATCTGTTGTAAACTCCATCTGAATGAGAATAATAGCAGCGATCTTTAGAATTACGGATTACCTCGAGTTCAACAACACAGACCTATAGATTTTCCACAAGTGCCAGCATGTACAAGCACAAAGAGGGGGAGGGGCCACTCACTTCAGAAGATGTACATCAACAAACCAGGTCCAATTATTAACTCATATATATATAACTGAAATCACAGAAATGTAACTCAAACGCCAGACTTTAAATCACAGAATCATAATTAGTTTTGTATTCATGGATATTCTATTAGTCTAAATCTGCTTCATTTGTTTAATAAAATGCATAGTTATGCAGTACAGCAGTTGTAATTAAGTACTCATATAGAATAAAAGGTGTAAACGTTCAAACCAGTCGAAAACAGAAATTAGGGAAAGTAATGGCTCTTATTAGCATATATAAATCACCACAAGTTTGATTTCTTATAACCGAGTAAATAATTTCATCATAACGGGAAACATTTTAGAACATGACACAAATGAACAATTTTGTGTAAATCACATTCATTTGCTTTAGTTATTAATAACAGACTAAAAACTCATAATTATACACAAGTAAATAAGCAAGTAAAGAATTAAACAAGTAAAGAATTAAAAGCTGTAAACTTTCAAACCAGTCTTGAAACAACAATTAGGGAAAGTAATGGCTCTTATCAGAATATACAAACCACTGCAAGTTTAATTTCTCATTATAACCGAGTCAATAATTTTATCATCAATTCTATTTTTGTGTTTTGTTTCAACTTGTCTAAATCCACTTCGATTGCTTCAATAATAAACAACAAAGACTAAAAACTCATAATTATACATTACTGTATAGACTTTATAATTATACAAACACTCCTATAGAATTGCTGCAAACGGTCAAGCCAGTCTCTAAACATCCATTAGGAAAAGTAATGGCTCTTATCAGAACACGTATATAAATCACCGGAGGTTTGATTTCTCATTATAAAAGAGTCAATAATTCCACCATCAATTCTATTTTAGTGTTTTGTCTCTACTTGTTTAAATCCGCTTCAATAACAAAGAGTAAAAACTCATAATTATACATAACTATATAGCCTTTAGAATTAAACAAGTACTACTATAGAACTAAAAGCAGCAAACGGTCAAGCCACTTAAACATCAATTAGGAAAAGTAATGGCGTTTATCAGAATACGTGCATAAATCACTGCAAGTTTGATTTCTCATAACCGAGTCAATAATTTCATCATCAATTCTTTTTTAGTGTTTTGTCTCTACTTGTTTAAATCGCTTCAATGGCTTCAATAATAAAAAGTAAAAACTCATAATTATACATTACTATATTGCCTTATAACTAAATAAGCACTTGTATAAAATTAAAAGCTGCAAACGGTCAAGTCAGGCAAACATCAATTAGTAAAAGTAATGGCTCTTATCAGAATATATAAATCACCGCAAGTTAGATTTCTCATTATTACGGAGTCAATAATTTCATCATCAATTCTATGTCACTGTTTTGTTTCTACTTGTCTAAATCCGCTTCAATGGCTTCAATAATAAAGAGTAAAAACTCATAATTATACATTACTGTATAGCCTTTAGAATTAAACAAACACCCCTATAGAAAGCTGCAAACGGTCAAGCCAGTCTCTCAACATCCATTAGGAAAAGTAATGGCTCTTATCAGAATACATATATAAATCACAGCAAGTTTCATTTCTCATAACCGAGACAAAAATTCCATCATAACGGGGAAAAAAGCGCACATCTATGACCCAAATGCACAAAAACAATTATCCTCCAACATTTCTCCATCGAGGTGCTTAAATGGCTCTGCCAAAGGATGCGACTCCTCCGGGGACGCTCGTCCCTGAGACGCGGGCATCACTGGGCATCACTTGGCACACATGGCACCGCTCGCTCACCTTCGTCAGCTGGGCGATCTTCTTGCTCATCTTCAGGTGGAGGTCCTGCGTGTACTCGAGGGTCAGGCCGGACGGGAAGGGCGAGCCGGTGGAGGTTGACGTGGAGGTGCTGCTGTATTTGCCAGCGGGGTTGTAGTAATTCTGCCAGCCCGCTCCCGTCGCCATCTTCGCGAGGTGATGCTGCTGGATGCTGGACGATGATGATGCTGGTTCGGCGGAGGCAGGAAGGCGGTCCACAAGCGAGGCGAACGCGGCGTGAAGGCGTCAATCCGCTCGCGTCATCGCCTCAGCGGCTCCCGCGGTCAGGCGCGCGTGTCGGACGGGAGCGTCGAACCTCACATTCGGCAGCTCGGGCGGATCGTGAGGCGATTCATCGACTCCCGGTTCCGTCAGCGGGGCGACAGCAGCGGGGCCGGTGCAGGTGCGAGCCGCGTTTGAGGCATTTCTGTCGGACGCGTCCGTGTGTGAGCGGCGCAGGGTGCTGCACTGAGTCTGTTACCATGGATCGTCTCAACAGTTTACATTATGCCAGTGACGTCAGTTCCGCTTCCTCGCTCCTCCCCCTCCAGCCGTATACCTGTAATAGAATAGAATAGAATAGAATAGAATAGAATAGAATAGAATGCCTTTATTGTCATTGCATCACCTGGTTACAATGAAATTACGAAGAAATGCAACACAAGGTATAAAGAGCACACAAAATAAAAATGTAAGAAAATGTACATACAGTAGAATAGGCATATACAGCACGTGACGTTAATAAATGATGGCGCTTAGCTCTAAAATGCCACCGGTATAAACCCCCATGTGGTCAGGATTTGTTAATTTTATACAGTTTGGGATCCAGAGGTGTAACTAGTAAAGTATCCAACCTTTTCAAGTGTTTTACTCGTACTGAATTTAGCCTCAGAAAACAGCAAGACATGAGAAAACCAAGAAACTGTTTATTTGTGAGGTTTCATATCCTGATATGGAAAAGACATTTAACAAGAACAAAAAGTCAGCCTTAGTCAAAATCAAATGTTAAAAACGTAAAGAGTACAGATACTAAATCAAGTGAGTAAAAGTTGCTTATATTTTTTTATACTCAGTAAAGCACAAAGCAGCCAAAAATACTCAAGTAACAAAATCCATTTACTCAAGTACTCTACACCACTGTTGTAATCAACTTTGTAACAAGTTCCCATTTCTATTTAAACACTTGCTTAATTCCGGATTTCTTGGAGTAAAATATGTGTTTATTACATATTCTTCTTCAGGAATAACTCGATATGAAAGCACAAAGCTCTCCAGTCTACGTCAATGAGGCTCAGCAAACGATCTTCAGATCTCTGATCATCTGAAGTCATGGAGTTACCACCTTGATGTTCTGCATCTTCACTGCTCCTACATCCGTATGTTGTCTGTAGAACTGTTGTGTTCTCCTGCATCTTTACCGGTTGAAACTGTACCTGTTGTCCTGTCCTCAGAAGTTTAGATCTGAAGTCATGAAGCTCCCCGGATGTTGTCATCTTCTCCATCAGAGGCTTTCCGAGGAGCTGAAGATCTGAAGTTGTGAATCTAGCAACCGTTTGTGTTGATCTAAACCTTTCTTCTATGCAGGTCTCCAGCTGTGGTCTTCTCCTGCACCTTTGTGCTGTGCCACATGATCTACTCAGGCGTTCAGGCTTCAGACCTCGTGGTCTTCAGACCTCCATCATCACAGCGGTGATGCAGAGTGATTCTCTCTCTCCGTCCTCTAACACAATTACACAGGAGGACATCACAGACCAGGACAGCGAGGGTCCCGTCAGGACAGCTTCACACACGGGTGGTCTCAGCGCAATTTCCTGGAAAAATATATAGTATGTGGTCCAATGCTACTTAATGTAATTATTATAAAACATTTTATAAACAAAATGTATGTTTGGCCATAACGCAGGAAAATAGAAGCAAAAAGATCAATCAATCAATCAATACATTAATCAATCAACCAATCAATCAATCAACCGAACATGTACTGGTCTGTCCCACTTTTTCTAAATCTATCTATCTATCTATCTATCTATCTATCTATCTATCTATCTATCTATCTATCTATCTATCTATCTATCTATCTATCTATCTATCTATCTATCTATATGTCTGTCTGTCTGTCTGTCTGTCTGTCTGTCTGTCTATCTATCTATCTATCTATATGTCTGTCTATCTATCTATCTGTCTGTCTGTCTGTCTGTCTGTCTATCTATCTATCTATCTATATGTATGTCTGTCTGTCCCACTTTTATTAAATGTATATGTCTCAGTTTTTTTCTAATTTCTAATCAATCAATCAATCAATCAACCAATCAATCAATCAGTCAGTCTGTCTGTCATCCACCCGCCCGCTTCCTAAATGATATTGGTGGGTGAGTCTTTCTCTCAGTGGCTCTTCCTATCTTCTCTTCACATCACACAGATTACGCGTACAGCAGCATAAGGAAGGAAGTATTACTGTGTATTGTTTAGCAGTATTCAAATACTTTTAAAATCCGGGGATATGTTTTGTGGAGCTTTAGGGTTTATGAAAGTGAGAGAGGAGGGGGAGCGAGGGGCTTGTCTCATGAGAAGCTTAAGCTGGATGTTCTAGAATGCTGATTTGAAGTTGACATCACGATCCACGTCAGGCCGCTCATACTTCAGAAATGATCCGTTGGGGAAAATGATGAAATGCTGTAGAGTTAGAAATAGAGAATAGAAATAAACCCCGACTGACGTTTATAGTCGCATGTGCTTTCTGAGTCGGGGATTGCTCTACGCTGGATTGCTCTACGGGAATCTGCTCGGAGACGCACGTGCCGTGGATGATGATGTCATACATATTAATATTATTCACCGCCACGCGTCACGTGATTCCTCTCGGCTCTCTGCGTCACAACAGCATCTGACAAATACATTCCAATAGATACAGTATCACTGAAATAATACACAAACATCAATGTCTGTTGCATCCATCCATCATTTGTTTCTATCTGTTTATCTATCCATCCATCATTTCATTTGTTTATATCTGTCTATCTGTTTATTCATCCATCATTTGTTTATCTATCTATCTATCTATCTATCTATCTATCTATCTATCTATCTATCTATCTGTCTGTCTGTCTGTCTGTCTATCTATCTATCTATCTATCTATCTATCTATCATTTGTTTCTATCTGTTTATCCATCCATCCATCTATCATTTGTTTATATCTGCCTATCTGTTTATCCATCCATCCATCATTTGTTTATATCTGTCTATCTATCTATCATTTGTTTATATCCGTCTATCTGTTTATCCATCCATCCATCATTTGTTTCTATCTATTTATCCATCCATCATTTGATTCTAGCTGTCTATCTGTTTATCCATCCATCCATTGTTTGTTTATATCTGTTAAACCATCATTCACTCATCATTTGTTCATAAATAATATCTATCTATCTATCTATCTATCTATCTATCTATCTATCTATCTATCTATCTATCTATCTATCTATCTATCTATCTATCTATCTATCTATCTATCTATCTATCTATCTTTCTATCCATCCATCCATCCATCCATCTATCCATCCATCCATCATTTGTTTATATCTTTCTATTGCTTATCCATCCATTCATTCATTGTTTGCTTATATGTGTCGGTTTATCCATCTTTCATCAAAAATGTGTTATATATGTCTATCTGTTTATCCATTTATTCATTCATCATTTGATTATCGGTCTATTGATCGGTCTATTCGTTCATCCGCCCATCCATCCATTCGTCATTTGATTCTAAAACACATTTGTATATATCACAGTCAACATTCAACAGATCAATACATCTTTTGTTCCTCCTGTCAACGGAGAAGCTGGAATCTGGACCTCGGAATTTCTCACTCGCTGAGAGAAGGGAAAGTGTATTTTTAGGCCTTATGGCTCCTATTAATTATTCATTACAAGCAAAACCAGAAAGATTTCATGTTTAATTGCCTCTCGGTTTTGCAAAGTTAAATCTAGTGGTGCAGTACGACCAACCAGTGCTTTAAAGTCCAAATCTGGGATTAGGTTGAAAATAATTGACAATTGTTATGTCACGAAAGTTTAAAACGTGTAAACAGAAATAAATGCGACTCATTGATAGACCTCCATGTTTCTTGTTTTATTTATTGAAAGCATTATTCTGAAATTGCTAATAAATATGTAATCAAGAGTGGAATATGAAATAATATTTTTTTGTTATACACAATTTAGAATCAATTGGTAAATGTTATTTATTTATTTACCTCTACAATATGAGAAACATTGCTCACACTTAAATATATACTTGGTTAAGGGTAAAACAGGAAGTTCATTTATTGTTTATTAATATTTTGGACAACAAAACACGTAAAATAATTCGTAATAAAAAATTATTGAATTAAATATATTGAGTTCAACTGAAACGATTGACAGAGGCTCTTTTGAAATCAAGCATTTTATGGTATTTGCTGCCATCTAGCGTCCAATATTAAAAGCACAATTTAAAAATCACAGTCGGATAAAAAGAGATAACGTTTTTGCTATTCTATTCACGTTTCGGCAATCAAGGATTCAGGAAACTAGACTTAACACAACTGTTTGGCAGATGTCCTAATTTTATTTTGTGAATAAATCAGCAAATTCATTGACGTAACGCACAGTAAAACACAGTAACCCACAGTCTACACTACATTACCCACAATTACTGAACACCGTGTGTGTACGTGCGCGTAAATGTTTTTGTTTACACAAACATGTTTTTTTTAATGCAAACTATCTAATTATGCAAACTATTTGAGCATCGCCTATATTTGTAAGCAATTAGCCATAAAACAATTACCAATCTCCTAATTTCAATAATTATTTTTACGATGAATGCAATAAAAACAAATGTCCACTAGGGGTCAGTCACTCACCACAGTTCCAGTGCCAAGGCTAAAGCAGACGTGTCGATGAAGTGAAGTCTGCTGGGATACGAATAATAGAAACACAGACAGGAATAATATTCCAGAAATACGTTAAATACATTTATAAATAAACATTTTGTCCTCCGTGAAATCATCAAAAATCCAGTCAAAATTACACAAATTAGAAATGTTTTTATGCTAAGTAATTGTTGTATATTTACAAGTATTATGCACTGCATTATGGGTTCTGTAGTTTGTGTGTCACTTTAATATCAATATCAATAATAACCAAATGAAAAGAAATCCAAATGAAAGAATCTTGCGGGCTGGTGTAACTGTACGTCGGAGTTGCAGCTAACAGTTGTTCTAGCTAGACTAAAATAATCCATCCATCCTTTGATCCACACTTCTTCCCCTCCATCCAAGCTCCAATCCTTCTAAACTTCCGTCCATCCAAACCCTTTTTCCCGACCGTCCTCCCATCCAAACTTTTTTTCCTTTTGAGCTTCCATTCTTCTGAACTTACTTCTGAGCTCCTCCATTCCTAACTTCCTTCCAAACTTATTTTTATCATTCCTTCCTTTCTCCCTTTCTTCCAAACTTTCTTCCAAAATGTCTTACTTTCTTACAAACTTCTTTCTGAACTTTCCAAACTTTTCTCCTTCTGAGCTTACTTCCCTTCAAACCTCATTTTTTCCCATTGAAACTTACTTTCATTCAAACTTCTGTCCTTCCAAACTTCATTTCTACCGAATTTCGAACTTATTTCTTTTCCAGCTTCCTTCCTTCTGAAATTCCTCCCTCCCTTCCAAAATTACTGGCAAAACTCTTCAAAACTTCCTTTCTTCCATTCAAACTTATTTGCTTCAGAATTGTTCCCTTCTTTTCTTCAGAATATTCTCAAACTGAATTTCCTCTCTTCTTTCTGAACTTCTTTCCTTTCAAACTTCCTTCCTTCCTACATTCCAAACTTTCTTTTTTCCATCTGAACTTACTTCCTTCTGAAATTCCCCCCTACCTTTCTTACAAACTTCCATTCTTCCATTTAAACTTACTTTCATACAAACTTACTTCCCTCAGAATTTCCACTCTTCTTTCCTTCCTTCCTTCCTACTTAATTTCCTATATTCTTTTCTGAACTTCTTTCTTTTCGAGCTTCCTTCTTTCCAAATTTCTTTTTTTCCCTTTCAAACTTACTCCATTCTGAAATTGCTCCCTCTCTTCTTTCCAAACTTCTTTCCAAACTTCACCACTTCCTTCTGAACTTCCTTCCTTCTGAACTTCCTTCCTTCTGAACTTCCTCCCTTCCTTCCGTGCAAATTTAAAACACTAAGTTTAGTTCAGTCATAGTTTTTGGATGAGATAGTTAGTTAGTTAGTTAGTTAGTTAGTTAGTAAGTATCTTTTTATTTAGTTCCCTCCTTCCATCACAGACACACTCCCTCCTCCCTCCTTCTGTGAAACCCCTCCCCCACTTACAGTAATTAGAATAGAAGGACAGAGGAATGATGCGTGAGTCACAGAAGTGTTGAGTAAGACGGTGGGAGGAAGAATCCAAGGCTGAGGAGAGTGTATTAATAATGCAGTGTTGTGATTGGACGCACTCAAGAGCCATTACTCATGGAAAGCTGATGCGGCGTGAAGGTCACTCCGCATCACACGCCGCTTTTAGCCATGAAACGTGCTCTTTTGTCACCTATAGTGGTGCGATTTAAGGCCCCGAGAGACGGAAAGAGCCGTAAAACACACAAATCCTGCCACAAACTTTTCACGGACACTTCCGGAAAACTCAAGTTCCCATAACGGCCAATAAAAAGGGGATTTGGGAACGGAGCGCCGTGATTGGCTGGATGAAAAGCGCAGATTCTCGGTGTATAAATGTAGGGAGTGAAAAATGAACTGCTGAGATTTTCAACGTCTTTTAAAAATAGATGAAACCGCCGCGGGCCTTTTAAGAGACTCGACTTCCGCATCTTCGGCTCCAGAAGATGAAGTGGAATATTTTAAAGTTGTGCTAATCGTCTGTAATGTTTTATCCATCAGACGAGTCTCATTGTTCATATGTTCCGAATGCAGATCGGATCGATTCGTCTGACGCTGTACGACTGATTCCATCGCCAAATCTCCATCATCAAGCCTGTAGGAATCACGGCTTCATCAAACTCACTCCCATCATCATCTCTGCTGGTTTAGAGCCGCGTGCCGATGTGACTCGGCCTTTCAAAGCCTCGCAAAAGTTCTGTTCATTTATTCATGGCGACGACGGGACGAGCTTCACAGAATCAAATCAGCGCCGCGTGTGAAGACTGACGTTCAAAGTCAAAGTCTTGTTCTTTAGTTTGAGAGGCTGAACAATCAACCGTCAGTTTCAGGACAATCGACTAATGTTTAGTGTCGTTACAATTTCATATTTGTGCATTGTTAAGTCTACATACATTATGTAATCTGAAATCTTTGATTAAATGTAACAAATAATGCACTTAATTAAAAAAAATGTTTAACTCCTTCAAAACGAATACATTTTTAAATAATAATAATAATAATAATAATAATAATAATAATAATAATGATACACTTTATTTAATTTGGCTACTTTCTTAACACTAAGGACGCCTTACATACATGTTTATATTTTACACAAGGTGTAAAACCAAATGGTAAAAACAGACACATACCTCAGAAACTTAGACATAAATGAGCTAAGAGAATAATATAAAATCACAAGTAATATTGGGTAAAAATAAATAAAGATGTTTAATTACAGTATACTTATCACAACTAATTATACTGAATATTTGTAATTAATTTACAAAGGTTTATAAATGAGAGTTGGAAAACACACACACACACACACAGATACTATAAAAATTATTATTATTATTATTATTATTATTATTATTATTATTATTATATAGTATATAATGTATAACATATTAATAAAGTATGCATTATATGCTTATGTACTTGTAAATATTTACTGTGCAAATAAGCACACACACACACTAGTAAAAATATATATTTGCATACCGACTTTATTTTTTTTTACAGTATACGTTTCTTTTTTTTGTTTTTAATCTTACATTTCATTACTATTCATCCATCCATATACAGTATATATGCCATGTATGTAAATTTGATATGCATATAAACACACACACACACACACACACACACACACACACACACACACACACACACAGGGTGTTCATTTGTGTGTGTGTGTCGATGTTTACAAGTTCCCACCTTCTGACATTGAAAATATTTGAATTCGTGGGAAATGTGCTTCTTCTTCTACTGTCTGTACCCAACTGAATCTGAATGGATTATAAAAGCGTACACTTTCCCTCGCGTGTAATAAAAGCAAAACCTTTTAAGTAGAACTTCACAAGGTGTAAGCGCCTTTTCAATGGAGAAAGTTGGAGGTTTGATGAATGTGAAGGGCTCGTGTTTCACTGAATGCTGAAGTGGTGCGGTGTCAAAATGTCAGACGCGATGAAGAAGCCGAGCCGGAGTCAGAGCAAACCTCGTCACTTCACCTGCGTTATAACGCGAGGACGACATCGCCATTAAAGTCAAACAGCAATCAAAAGAGTTCCAGAGCAGAAGACGTCACGTGCGGCATCCCGCGCTTCCGCCACGTCACATGACGCGAGTCAAAGGGACCGGTGTTCTAAAAATTATTCCTACAGCTCAGAAGTTCCTACACGTATGTCACTGTTTAAAAACATTAGTCGAACATCGGAGAAAATGTTCTTTACGTGTCACCAAGGTGAACGTGACACTTGAAAATGCTCTCCAGCAGTGTTGTAAAGAGTACCAGACCACCATACTTAAGTACTGTACGCATAAGTTACTCCAATACAGGTAAAAAGTCACCGCTATAAAAAAGACTCGAGTCAAAGTAGCAAAGTTTCGAATTTTAAAAGAATCTATCTATCTATCCATCTACTTATCTATCTATCCATCCATCTAAAAAACCACCCACCCATCTACTGTATCTTTATCCGACTCGACTCTATCTATCTATCTATCTATCTATCTATCTATCTATCTATCTATCTATCTATCTATCTATCTATCAATCTATCTATCTATCTATCTATCTATCTATCTATCTATCTATCTATCTATCTATCTATCTATCTATCTATCTATCTATCTATCTATCTATCTATCTATCTATCAATCTATCTATCTATCTATCTATCTATCTATCTATCTATCTATCTATCTATCTATCTATCTATCTATCTATCTATCTATCATCAAGGGATGAAAGCGTCCCTCTTTCACACTAGATCTACATGTGAAGAGCAGACAGGCCATTAAGAAGCTAATGTTTCAGAAAGTGAGTAAATAATTCATGAGTATGCTAATTCCTTTTAAAATATGAATTCAAGTGGTTATTTTATTCCTGCTGTACAAATGTTTCATGCTTCCTCCCTTCATGTACACTTCAAACTTTTAGACAAAGTCTCCAGAATAATCCAGGTCACCCAGAGCTTCAGAGCGACAGGACGGTCAGCGGCGAGGTCAGAGTGACCTTGACCTCATGTCTGTCCGCTCTGCTTGACCACACGACCTTCGTTTCTCCAAACATCCTCGTCTAAACCGCATGAATCATAGACAGGAAACAGAAGTGAATCTTTCCTTCTTTCTGTCTTTCTGTATCACTCACTTACTTTTCACTTTTGGACGCTTTAGTCACTTTTTAGCTTTTTACACACAGTTTTTGTATTTGTATCGTCTTGTTTTTACCATTTCTAGGTTTTATTGGACACTTTATTTTATTAAGACACTTGTACTTTGTACTACACAGCTGTTGTACTTTATTTTTGGCATTTGCATATTTATTTTTGGCATTTGCATATTTAATGGTATTTATTGGACAGTTTGAATTATATGAACGAATGTTGTATATATATATATATATATATATATATATATATATATATATATATATATATATATATATATATATATATATATATATATATATGTAAACATATCTATATGGAAGATAAATAAATTTGCATAAATTACAATACAAATAAATAAACCATTTAAACCCTTCTTTACACTTGAGACTTTTAGTATGTTGCATTTGTAATGTTTGTTTATTTATTTTTTATTGCCT
>MU204386.1:3213294-3265234 GCA_017309775.1 Paedocypris sp. Pulau Singkep
TAGTACATTTAATTAAAGTACATTTGTGTATATGGTTCTGCTTTTTGAAATGTGTTCATAAAGAAAGAAAAAAAAACTTTGTTATGGAATTTTGAAAAAAAATATGATTTTAAATTTAGTTTTTTACAAGCTCCGCGGGCCGGATTAAAACGTTTCACGGGCCGCATGTGGCCCGCGGGCCGTAGTTTGCCCATGCCTGAGCTAGACTAAAATAATCCATCCACCCTTTGATCCAAACTTCTTTCCCTCCATCCAAGCTCCAATCCTTCTAAACTTCCTTCCATCCAAACCCTTTTTCCCGACCGTCCTCCCATCCAAACTTTTTTTCCTTTTGAGCTTCCATTCTTCTGAACTTACTTTCGAGCTCCTCCATTCCTAACTTCCTTCCAAACTTATTTTTATCATTCCTTCCTTTCTCCCTTTCTTCCAAACTTTCTTCCAAAATGCCTTACTTTCTTACAAACTTCTTTCTGAACTTTCCAAACTTTTCTCCTTCTGAGCTTACTTCCCTTCAAACCTCTGTACAAACTTCATATTTTTCCATTGAAACTTACTTTCATTCAAACTTCTGTCCTTCCAAACTTCCTTTCTACCAAATTTCGAACTGGTTTCTTTTCCAGCTTCCTTCCTTCCAAAATTCCATTCAAACTTACTTCCTTCTGAAATTCCTCCCTCCCTTCCAAAATTACTTGCAAAATTCATTCCAAACTTCATTACTTCCTTCAAAAATTCCTCCCTTTCTTCAAAACCTCCTTTCTTCCATTCAAACTTATTTGCTTCAGAATTGTTTCCCTTCTTTTCTTCAGAATATTCTCAAACTGAATTTCCTCTCTTCTTTCTGAACTTCTTTCCTTTCAAGGTTCATTCTTTTTTAACTTCTTTCCTTCCTACATTCCAAACTTTCTTTTTTCCATCTGAACTTACTTCCTTCTGAAATTCCTCCCTACCTTTCTTACAAACTTCCATTCTTCCATTTAAACTTACTTTCATACAAACTTACTTCTCTCAGAATTTCCACCCTTCTTCCCTTCCTTCCTTCCTACTTAATTTCCTATATTTTTTTCTGAACTTCTTTCCTTTCGAGCTTCCTTCTTTCCAAACTTCCTTTTTTCCCTTTCAAACTTACTTTATTCTGAAATTGCTCCCTCCCTTCTTTCCAAACTTCTTTCCAAACTTCACCACTTCCTTCTGAACTTCCTTCCTTCTGGATTTCCTCCCTTCCTTCCGTGCAAATTTAGAACACTAAGTTTAGTTCATTCATTGTTTCTGGATGAGGCAGTTAGTTAGTTAGTTAGTTAGTTAGTATCTTTTTAGTTCCCTGCCTCCATCACAGACACACTCCCTCCTCCCTCCTTCTGTGAAGCCCCTCCCCCACTTACAGTAATTAGAATAGAAGGACACAGGAATGATGCGTGAGTCACAGAAGTGTTGAGTAAGACGGTGGGAGGAAGAATCCAAGGCTGAGGAGAGTGTATTAATAATGCAGTGTTGTGATTGGACGCACTCAAGAGCCATTACTCATGGAAAGCTGATGCGGCGTGAAGGTCACTCCGCATCACACGCCGCTTTTAGCCAGGAAACGTGCTCTTTTGTCACCTATAGTGGTGCGATTTAAGGCCCCGAGAGACGGAAAGAGCCGTAAAACACACAAATCCTGCCACAAACTTTTCACGGACACTTCCGGAAAACTCAAGTTCCCATAACGGCCAATAAAAAGGGGATTTGGGAACGGAGCGCCGTGATTGGCTGGATGAAAAGCACAGATTCTCGGTGTATAAATGTAGGGAGTGAAAAATGAGCTGCTGAGATTTTCAACGTCTTTTAAAAATAGATGAAACCGCCGCGGGCCTTTTAAGAGACTCGACTTCCGCATCTTGGGCTCCAGAAGATGAAGTGGAATATTTTAAAGTTGTGCTAATCGTCTGTAATGTTTTATCCATCAGACGAGTCTCATTGTTCATATGTTCCGAATGCAGATCGGATCGATTCGTCTGACGCTGTACGACTGATTCCATCGCCAAATCTCCATCATCAAGCCTGTAGGAAACACGGCTTCATCAAACTCACTCCCATCATCTCTGCTGGTTTAGAGCCGCGTGCCGATGTGACTCGGCCTTTCAAAGCCTCGCAAAAGTTCTGTTCATTTATTCATGGCGACGACGGGACGAGCTTCACAGAATCAAATCAGCGCCGCGTGTGAAGACTGACGTTCAAAGTCAAAGTCTTGTTCTTTAGTTTGAGAGGCTGAACAATCAACCGTCAGTTTCAGGACAATCGACTAATGTTTAGTGTCGTTACAATTTAATATTTGTGCATTGTTAAGTCTACATACATTATGTAATCTGAAATATTTGATTAAATGTAACAAATAATGCACTTAATTACAAAAAAAGTTTAACTCCTTCAAAACGAATACATTTTTAAATAATAATAATATTAATAATAATACATTTTATTTAATTTGGCGCCTTTCTAAACGCTAAGGACGCCTTACATACATGTTTATGTTGTACACAAGGTGTAAAACCAAATGGTAAAAACAGACACATACCTCAGAAACTTAGACATAAATGAGCTAAGAGAATAATATAAAATCACAAGTAATATTGGGTAAACATAAATAAAGATGTTTAATTACAGTATACTTATATCACAACTAATTATACTGAATATTTGTAATTAATTTACAAAGGTTTATAAATGAGAGTTGGAAAACACACACACACACAGATACTATATAAATTATTATTATTATTATTATTATTATTATTATTATTATTATTATTATTATTATTATTATTATTATATAATGTATAACATATTAATAAAGTATGCATTATATGCTTATGTACTTGTAAATATTTACTGTGCAATTAAGCACACACACACACTAGTAAAAATATATATTTGCATACCGACTTTGTTTTTTTTACAGTATACGTTTCTTTTTTTGTTTTTAATCTTACATTTCATTACTATTCATCCATCCATATACAGTATATATGCCATGTATGTAAATTTGATATGCATATATACACACACACACACACACACACACACACACAGGGTTTGTGTTCATTTGTGTGTGTGTGTGTGGGTGTGTGTGGGTGTGTGTGTGTGTGTGTGTGTGTGTGTGTGTGTGTGTGTGTCGATGTTTACAAGTTCCCACCTTCTGACATTGAAAATATTTGAATTTGTGGGAAATGTGCTTCTTCTTCTACTGTCTGTACCCAACTGAATCTGAATGGATTATAAAAGCGTACACTTTCCCTCGCGTGTAATAAAAGCAAAACCTTTTAAGTAGAACTTCACACGGTGTAAGCGCCTTTTCAATGGAGAAAGTTGGAGGTTTGATGAATGTGAAGGGCTCGTGTTTCACTGAATGCTGAAGTGGTGCGGTGTCAAAATGTCAGACGCGATGAAGAAGCCGAGCCGGAGTCAGAGCAAACCTCGTCACTTTACCTGCGTTATAACGCGAGGACGACATCGCCATTAAAGTCAAACAGCATCAAAAGAGTTCCAGAGCAGAAGACGTCACGTGCGGCATCCCGCGCTTCCGCCACGTCACATGACGCGAGTCAAAGCGACCGGTGTTCTGAAAATTATTCCTACAGCTGAGCAGTGACGTCAGTGTAGGAACTTCTGAGCTGTAGGAAGAATTTTCAGAACACCGGCTTAAAAACATTAGTCGAACATCGGAGAAAATGTTCTTTACGTGTCACCAAGGTGAACGTGACACTTGAAAATGCTCTCCAGCAGTGTTGTAAAGAGTACCAGACCACCATACTTAAGTAAAAGTACGAATACGTACTGTACGCATAAGTTACTCCAATACAGATAAAAAGTCACCGCTATAAAAAAGACTCGAGTCAAAGTAGCAAAGTTTCGAATTTTTAAAGAATCTATCTGTCTATCCATCTACTTATCTATCTATCCATCCATCCAAAAAACCACCCACCCATCTACTGTATCTTTATCCGACTCTATCTATCTATCTATCTATCTATCTATCTATCTATCTATCTATCTATCTATCTATCTATCTATCTATCTATCTATCTATCTATCTATCTATCTATCTATCTATCTATCTATCTATAATCAAGGGATGAAAGCGTCCCTCTTTCACAGTAGATCTACATGTGAAGAGCAGACAGGCCATTAAGAAGCTAATGTTTCAGAAAGTGAGTAAATAATTCATGAGTATGCTAATTCCTTTTAAAATATGAATTCAAGTGGTTATTTTATTCCTGCTGTACAAATGTTTCATGCTTCCTCCCTTCATGTACGCTTCAAACTTTTAGACAAAGTCTCCAGAATAATCCAGGTCACCCAGAGCTTCAGAGCGACAGGACGGTCAGCGGCGAGGTCAGAGTGACCTTGACCTCATGTCTGTCCGCTCTGCTTGACCACACGACCTTCGTTTCTCCAAACATCCTCGTCTAAACCGTATGAATCATAGACAGGAAACAGAAGTGAATCTTTCCTTCTTTCTGTCTTTCTGTATCACTCACTTACTTTTCACTTTTGGACGCTTTAGTCACTTTTTAGCTTTTTACACACACTTCTTGTATTTGTATCGTCTTGTTTTTACCATTTCTAGGTTTTTATTGGACACTTTTTTTTTATTAAGACACTTGTACTTTGTACTACACAGCTGTTGTACTTTATTTTTGGCATTTGCATATTTATTTTTGGCCTTTGCATATTTAATGGTATTTATTGGACAGTTTGAATTATATGAACGAATGTTGTATATATATATATATATATATATATATATATATATATATATATATATATATATATATATATGTAAACATATCTATATGGAAGATAAATAAATTTGCATAAATTACAATACAAATAAATAAACCATTTAAACCCTTCTTTACACTTGAGACTTTTAGTATGTTGCATTTGTAATGTTTGTTTATTTATTTTTTATTGCCTGTTTGTTGTATATGTTTCATTCCTTGCCCCCCCCCCCAAATGCTGGACAGTTGAAAAAGCATTTCACTACATGTCGCACCATGTATGTAAATGTATGTAACATAATCATTTTGAAATTTGAATATAAATCTCTCTCTCTCTCTCTCTCTCTCTCTCTCTCTCTCTCTCTCTCTCTCTCTCTCTCTCTCTCTCTCTCTCTCTCTCTCACACAGACACACTTTTTAATGCACACTTGACATAATAATACAAAGCGCAGCATCTGACCACTTGAGAAACGAGGATAAAAGAGCTCGATCAAAGGTGGACGAGAAACTTTCAGCCGTTTCTCTTCAAGCTTGTTTCTGAGCGTGTGGAGAGGAGAGCTTCTCTTAATATTCTCAGCATCTATAGGATCTTCCAGCAGATCTTTACGTACAAGACTTGACAGCCTTCAATGGCAACGTGGCCAACCGTTTAGTTCCTGAATATGTATTTATTCAGAAACTGGAGACCCGGAAGAAAAAACAAGTAAGCAGGGGAAGAACGCTACACACTACCACCGTTCCTGCCTACGAGCTACGACACATTTCAGTTATGTAAAAAACGAAAAATAAATAAAAACATGGACCAAAAAAGGTCTTGTTGACATGAAGCAAGGCCAGACTGGGGTCCGCTGGCGGGTAAAAGAGGTCTGTACTCATGCTACACTGTCTCACACAAGTGTTACATTTTAATCACAATGTCACATCACATCAAAGCCGAGGGACCGCACAGTCTGAGGGCCGCATCAGGCTCCAGGGTCAGAACTAGTGTGACAAGCAGGAGAAGAACACCAGGACTGACCTGATGCTGATGCCGATGCTGATGCTGATGCTGATGCCGATGCTGATGCGGATGCTGATCTTGATGTTAATGCTGATGCTGATGCTGATCTTGATGTTAATGCTGATGCTGATGCTGATCTTGATGTTAATGCTGATGCTGATGCAGATGCTGATGCTGATGCTGATGCTGGACTCACGCTCGGATCAGAGACTGACGGCAGGGCGGCACCGTTTTGGACTGTGAAGAAAAAAAAAGCAAACATTCAAATTCTAATGTAAAACAAACAAGCAAGGAAACAAACAAACAAACAAACAACAAAGCAATACATTTTAAACAACTAAATTCAGCAATAAGTGAAAACTTGTTGGTGTAATAAAGAGTAAAAATGAAACAAAAATATGATCAAAATCTAATATCAATTTTATATTCTGTATTTCAATTATGTATCCGGTTTTAATACTGGGTCCGGTCTGAAATCAATACCTACACACATATTAAAGTCACTCACTTAAAACATTTCAAGTCACACACACATGCACACATTTATTTTTCCCGATTGTCATTTTGAGGGTGTAAAAAAAAACTTTATAATGTGCTGTGTAAATCTAACACAGGGAAGTAAAATAATTAAAAAAAAAAAAAAAGTAAAATAATAAAAAAAAAAAAAAAAAAGAATGTTCAAATTTAGTGGCTTGTTCAAAAACAAATCAAGTTTAAAATTCAGACGTCTTATCAAAATTTAAAGATGTGCATGAACATATACAATATGTAATGTCATTGGGGGGAACTGGGAGCAAAAATCTCATTACACAACTTTTGAGACTTTTCGAGGATTTTTCTATGTTGAGTTTGGGTTTCCTCTGGATCGCCGGTTTCCTCTGTTCAAAATCAAACAGGTAGATTGAAAGCTCCCCATCACCCAGAAATGAAAAAGCTGTTTAATGTGTCAATAAATCCGGTTTAGAGCTGACTAACACCTTCAATTCTTCCTGTGAGGATTCCACACAACTGCAATTGTGTTGTAGGTCTGTATTTAGTGTCGAGGTCACGGCTCAATTAAACAAGCCAGGCAGTTCAGGAAGAGCATCAGTGAGCCGAGAGCTTCATGAAGCAGGTGAGCCGTGTTTACCTCAATACACTCTCCCATCGATCGGCCTCACACTGACCTTCTCATCGCCGAGGCCTGAGCCCTACTGACAAATCACTGCACGTCAGGTGAACTAGAAGATCCAGAGCCGTGGATTTGCATAACTCCTCATGAAGGTGAAATTGTAGAACTTTATGAGCAGGTCAAAGGTCATCTGCTCGGGCTTCGATAGCTTCGAAACTTCAAGACCAATCAGGAGAGAGAATCAATTGCTACGGCCATTGTTACATTGATCTAACTCATCTCTTTGTTAAATTCATATAGCTTCTTTAAGAATAGTTACGTTTTTTACCTCTGCTCAAGATTTACTAGATGTCACATATCAGCAAGTTTCATTCCTGGTTATGTGTAATCTACGTGTATTTTGATCACATGTTTATACAATGATCTTGATTATTGTAAAATTAGATTGTAAAGGAACGGCAAGTAGAAAAATAAAATGCAGATTTAATACTTCTGAATCTGATTACGTGTAATCTGACTACTTGTTACATATACATATGCACCAACATCGGGAAGTGCATACGTAATAACTCCCTGTTCAACCAAAACGTATATAACCATTTATCTACAACCATCATGTATGTATAAAAATATACGGCACTCAAATTTAATATACTCCCAATGTTCATATCAGCAATATCTCTCAATGTATCTCAGGCAATACCCTGTTAAACGACCTGTGCAATTTCTTTCCACTCCACTGCTGTAAAGCTCCATGTTTGTATTATATTGTATTATTGTAATATTTTTGGACTAGTTTTATTAATGTGTGTTGCACTGGATAAAAAGTTGCAAAGTAGAATGTATATGACTTACATTGTGCATATGTGCACAGTGACAATAAAGGCTATTCTATTCTATTCTATCCTATGCTATTTTATAAAACGGAACTATAGTTAGATTATTGGTAATCTGATTAAATGTAATAGATTAAAGACTTCGGATTACATGTAATCTGACTACTTGTTACTTATAACTGAACTACAACTAGAGTTCTGGTAATCTGTAATAGAATTTGAAACGTAACAGAGAGGAGATTGATCTGATTACATGTTACAGATTAATTTAATTAATTATGTAATTAAAATATTTGTTACATATGCATACTTAGATTACTGGTAAACTGATTAAATGCAACAGAGGTAAAAGTAATCAAATGACATGTAATCTGACTACTTTTTTTTTTTAACAGATAACTGATCTACAATTAGATTACTGGTAATCTGAACAAGTGTAATGGAGATAAAAGTAACCTGATTACATGTAATCTGACTACTTTTTACATATTATCTGATCTACAATTAAATTAGCTGTAATGTGATTTTAATGTAATGGGGATAAAAGTAACCTGTACTTGGAATGACTGCTAGTAGTCTGATTAAATGAAAGGGGAACTTGATTGGTCTCGCGGGTAAATTCAGATACAAGTTCGACCAATAAACAAATTAATAGAGGAACCACTTTTCTCCGGAAACTCAGGCCGACGTTAAAGTTTAAATGGCATCACGGCTTCCACCTGAACTTTAAATCGCCACAAAACTGAAGGAGTGTAAAAACACGTATGATTTATTCATTCATTCATGCACACATTTTGTCTTTGGAGCGTCTGACCTGTCTGAATAGAAAATGTGTTGTGTGAAATATACGCACTGTCTAGGATCTCATCTTAAAGGAGGAGAAAGCATCATTTCTTCCACTTATCAATCCGAAGCCGCTGGTAGGAAAAGCTGTGATGAATGACGGTGTTTCTAGGGACTCAAGAGACGGGATCTTCCATCAGTCAGCTGATAAGAACACGACTCTGATGTACAGCTACCATATCACCACAGCAATCTAAAGTCTCTACGGTCCCACAAGATCCTGCTCAAAAGATGTACATCTTTTCTTCTGCCATTTTATCGGTCCACGGTCTGATCTTCCTTTTTATCTCACACACGCTCTTATTTTACGTCGACTGTTATAGTAATTCCCAATGCCTTCTTGCTTCCAGTTTTGGCAGTTCATGTGTGTAATAAGTGCTGTTTCCTTTAAACCATTATGTGTAAGAACGTTAGAATAAATTCACAAAATAAAGGATAAAGTTTACAGTCTTTTCTTTTTCAAAATGAACCTTACGTTTTGGCATTGCATTCAAATAATAATAATATAATACAAACTTGAGTTTTGTTCATTAATTGTAATCTGATTACATGCATATAGTGGCTACTTGTTATTTACCAAAATTACATGGCAGATTAATAATAACAAAAAAAGTAAACTGATTACATGTAATTAAAATACACAAATTAAATGTAACTGAAATGTAATCTGATTCTTGTTAATCGTATTACGTGTAATCAAATAACATGCCTTTATGTATTTTTTTTTATTTTAAAGTGAGGTCATAAAAGGCCGAAAGTAGAAAGTGAAATAAAATGCAATCCGATTCAATGCTTCTTAATCTGATTACATGTAATCTGACTACTTGCTACATAAAATTTAACTACAATCAAATTATATGTAATCTGATTAGACGTGAAATGAATAAAAGTAACCTGATCACATGCAACAGTTCAATTAATCCAATAATCCAATGAAATATATGCAATTAAATTGTAATCTAATTACTGTTCAGCTGATTACATCAAAATACGTTCTTTATATAAGTTATATAAGTATTTTAAGCGTGTTTTTGCAAGTGTAAAACAGGATTGTAATAAGACGGCAAGTTAAAACATGTCTATAAATGACAGACTGTCCAATTGTTTGATCTCGCACATTCAGAGGCCGACAGAACAAAGTTGTGCGGCACTAAAGTAAAGTTTAACATAAATATTTCACAACCGTACCCATTAAAGAACCAAAAACACAAACTTCAAAAGTGAATTTGAATTTTGAATCTCCACGCGGCTTCATCAACATTCTCGCGGCAAGCGCGTACGAACATACAGTGCACATTCAATTAGTCCGGTGTCAGTGAAGGTCGCGCAAAAATACAAACACAATGGAGATTAATGAGGCCGCGGTGTAGAATCGCCAATCCGCTGCTGTGCCCGCCGCCACTGTCTTTATTTTAATATGATAATGCGCCATCTCTCCGCGCTTGTTTAATTGATTGCCTGGTTTGGGTTTTTGGACAGCTGGATGTCCTGAAGGTGTGTGTGTGTGTGTGTGTGTGTGTGTGTGTGTGTGTGTGTTGAGATTGGCTTTCATGATGCTTTACAGAGACGTGCCATTGACATCTTCAAGCTTCACTCCATTTAACACAGGAAACGTGTTCTGTTGAGGTATTTTGCCTTACAAGGTGAATATTAATTGCTTGTTTCTTTAGAAACTTTGCAAAAATGGCTGGAAGGTTTGTTGGTGGAAATAAAGGAAGAAAAGCCACGCCGACCTTGATTCTAAAGCCAGAGCAAATTGTTCAGGCAAATTAAACCATTACGCATCTCAACAACTTTCAGAATTTTCAGAACCGCTTTTCCACTTCTGGGTCATGAGGAGATGGAGCCAATCCCAGCAGCTCAGTGATAGTCTCCAACCAATCAGAGAGCAGGACACTCTCACACCTATTATTCATACATACATTTCTTCTGCACATTCAAGTGTACATTTATCTATTTTACTGTATTAATTGTTTGCTGTTTTTTAATTAAAAAAATTATAGAATTATTATTGTTTTTTTACTTTTAGGTATATATTTTATATGTATAGTATTTCTATTGTAATATGCTGTTCTATGTTTTTTATAGTGTATTTTTTATTGGACCCATGTTGTTTTATGTTTTTAAATAGTCTGTTTTTATTTTATCTACGTAGTTTTATGTTTTTAAATAGTGTATTTTTTATTGCATCTATGTTGTTTTTGCGTTTTTATTTAGTGTATTTTTATTGCATCTATGTTGTTTTTTTTGTGTTATTATTTAGTGTGTTTTTATTGTATCTATGCTGCTTTATGTTTTTATGTATTGTATTTTTATTGTATCTATGTTGCTTTATATTTTCATACAGTATATCATATTTTTATTGCATCAACACTGTATCTGCTCAGTTTGCTACAACTTCCCCTTTATTGGAACAAAAAAGTCGATCTTATCTCATCTTGGATACTCATTTCTATATTAAAACAACGTTCAGACAGCGATGCCAAACACGGGTTAAACATGAGCACATCAAAAAGAAAAATAAATGTTTTTTTACATATTGTGCAAGAGCGAGAACTCAAACACAGGAATTAGGGATGACATGCCCCAGAAAAAAACTTTCCTTTCAAACAGAAATATGAATTAAAAAGTTCCTGTGCGAGGAAAAAGTGCCCAAGGGTGCGGAAATCTACAGGATGCCGAAGAAAATACTGCACGTGTTTGCCTATGAATCAAGGATTTGAGTTTTCTTTGAATCCGATGGAAGACTGATGCAGGTCGACCTGTTCAGAACACACGGGCTGAACTCATCTCACGCTGACAGTAATAATACGTAGTTATTATGACTGTGCTGAACGCTGGAAGAAATGGATTTGCAGGAATATTAGTGTATAGCAGTAGTGTAAATCTAGTGTATATCTGTTGTATATCAGTTTTTTCTTAGTGTTTATCTGTTGATTCGAATCCGCAAAGCTATCAGGCGCACAATTTAAAAAAAGTAGAAAATGAGCAAAATATAAAAGGTATGGAACAATATTTTCTGTCTCCATGTCATCAATAAAGGACTATAAGTAAATCCATATACAAAGTTCCATATACGGAGAAGAAATGTATCCGTGAAACATTGTTTTATATATATTTAAAAATATATTTTCAAAATACACATATCCAATATATGGGAACATTTTCAAATATGTTCAAATATGTTCAAATATTCACAAATGAATATATGAACAAAAACTATATTTCCATGTATTTTATTCAACCGAACAGTAGAAATAGAATACACTTTATATGTAAAAACTTTGAGAACCACTGGTTTAAAGAAATCAGACACAAGCCTCTGAACTAAACTTATTTTTTAACTAGTAACTTACTTAGTAACTTCTTAACGAGTGAGAAGTTATTAACTTGTAACTTAATTAGTAACTTCTTAACTAGCGAGAAACGTATTGCTTAAGTAAACTAACACAATCTTTCTTTCACTTAAAAAAATAAAACTCCGTTCACATTCTTTCACTTTGATGATTAAAGCAGGAAAAAAAAGTGTAATTGATTGTATACAGCTAAATATTAAAACTCATATTTATACACTACACAGAATAGAATACTTTAATAATATTTCTTTAACTAAAAGGTTTTGCAAACTGTTAGACATTAAAGTTTATATAAAGTTTATATATTATTATTATTATTATTATTATTATTATTATTATTATTATATTAATATATACATATATTGTTGTGTTTGTGATATATGTATGTTATTACATATCATTAATATATATTATATAAATATATAACATATACTATATATAATACATATTATTATATGATTAAATTATGCATATATAATTTAACATAAATGCATTTTTAGGGTATTTATGTCTATTCCCACAAGACACTTATAAATATATCAAAGTGGGGACCCTCATTTACATAATGCATTCCTATCCCTCTTTCCTTAACTTTAACTATCACGACTATATGGTAGAGGTGTAACTTAAGCTCTAATCTTAACCAAACATCAAGTATAACTTCAGCTGTAAAATCCCAACTAACTCTCAAACAAGCCTTCAAAGTTATAAGGACCAGCCACAGGTCCCCACAAGTACCCACAGGTCCCCACGTTACTATAAAACTAGTGGATGGAGTTTTAATGGAGCCACACCATTGATCAGACAATAGATTTGTTAAGATAACGTGACTCTTGTTTTCTTGTTAGTGTACACAAGAATCCCACTCAACAGTCCTCCAGCAGGCTCCAAGGCTCCGCAATAAAGCCAGTTTCCAGGTTCGTCCCCATGAAACAGGTAAGAGAGTTTGAGTCCCAACGACAGACGCGTCAGAGGACGGATGTGAGACGCAGCATCCCTGCAGGTCTTCTCTAATGAACGAACACACACACGAACACACACACACACACACACACACACACACACACACACACTCCTGCTGGAGCTTTTCCGCTCTGGTGAGGAACATCTGCTGTGGCCACCAACCTTCTAGAATTTCAAGACTTTGTCACACAGATTCTCGATGAAGATTAAACTCGATGTCATCATAGAGAAATGATGTTGACGAACAAACGCTTGTGTCATGAATGTCTTTTTCAGTTCAGTGATAAACTGTGGGAAAGGTTTGTCTCTAAATTTCTTTCTTCAAAGACGTCTGAAGGTCATCTCTGATTTAACCCTCCTGTTAGGTTCATTTCAGAGGAACATCAATAATGTCCGCGGGTCAATTATGAATATAAGTGTAATAAACCAAAAAGGTTCCCCAAAACAGTGTGTGTGTGTGTTTAACGTGTAAACTGAACCATTCTTTGTTTATAAGTAGATTACACTAACTAAGACAAGCTGGAGAAATTTCAAAGTGAAGAAAAAACTTTGCAAATGTTTAATGAAGTCCTCCAGACCACCAGGAGGAGCCACGGACCCTTTATTTCCTCACCAGTAGATGGCGCTAGTGCTCCTAGATCTAGGAATAGAACAGAATGCTTTTCTTGCCGTTGTATCACAGGGTTACAGTTAAATTAGTATTCCTACTTCATTGGTGCAAAAAGAAAGGCATGATAACAGAGTAAAATATACTCAATCTAATGTAAAACTTCAGTAATCAGCCACGCTCATGCTGTTCTCTGCATCCAACGCATCAAGACTGTTTGTTATTCAGAACAGACTTTTTTAGACTCTATATCTGTTGAATTTGTCTAGAATTGTATCTGGCTATTAAATATCTGTGAAATTATGTTTGGGAATATTTAGTTGTTTTTATTTATTCTTACTCTCTGTTAGGCGTTTTATTGCCGAGTCTTTTTTGTTTTCAAGATTATTTGCAAATTACGCCGTTTAGCTGCTAGGTTGTTTAGCCACTTGCTAGCTCACTTGAAAAAGTTTGATTTCCAACTAGAAGACTGGAACAGACCAAAGCAACAGAGTTTGAGAACTACTGTTCCAGTGAGGATATGATCTAATCCTTGGACATGCAACAATGCCACATCTGCCCACTGCTCCTGGTTTGTGTGTGTAACTTCACTGGATGGCTAAATGCAGAGCACAACTTTGATACGGTCCCTAGTGCACGGCATCAATTCATAATTAATGCATGGATTTCATTAACCTGATTTAGTTTGGAGAACCAATGAATAAATGAAGGTGCATGCTACAAAAGTTATATAGAAGAAGATTATATAAAAGCATATATTCTGACACTTTAATAACATTGTTTTTAATTGTATACTTTTGTCTGTGCACATTTGACTTTTTATTGTAAAGTAATATTACTCACCTGTTGCTCTAAAAATGTTTGCATATTTTACTGCAGTATTAAACTTAGGAAAAATAAAAGGTTTGGGGTCACTTTGAAATGTCCTTATGTAGAAGCACTGTTTTTGTCAATGAAAATACCTTGAAACTAATCAGAAATACACATTTTGTGTACTGTATACTTTTGTCAGTGCACATTTCACTTTTTATTATAAGTAATATTACTCACCTGTAATTTTACTTTTAAAAAGTTGCATATTTTTTTACTACGGCATTTAATTAAAAAAAAAATTTAATAAAAATGTTTCATGATGTGAGTGTGATTTTTAGAAGACGGGGACGAACATCTCGAAACAATCCAATCGTGTCCTGATCAGGTTTAGTGTTTAGACGCATTGAACACATCTGGGCTCAAATCCTCAAACATCTGTTCCGTTAATTGCATTTAAATTGAGCATCCTGCAGAGACCCTCGTCAATACTTTCTGATCAATCACTCTTAAAGTGAAGATGCTGATGCTCTGCAAAAAAAATGAAGTCTGAGTAACTGGTAAAGTCTAGAAAACAATCGACTTTTCGCAAATGATGACAACAGAATTCATTTCAATCTATTACAGTAACACCTCTAACATCTCATGATCAGATTCTGGAACCTACTATTAAACACATGAAGCTATGAAAGTTTGGTAACACCCACAAATGCTAATAAATGTGTTCTGATATTTTGTGTTGCCGCTGAGAACTGTGGGTAATGTAGTGTACGAGAAGGAAACACTTCTGGGCCGTCTGATGGTTATCTATTGTATTTTCATGAATATAAGCACCCTGCGAATAGAAACACCAATCTGATTTTTCAGGCACAAAAAAAAATATAAATAAATAAATAAAAATGTTTTTGTTTTTTACATTTCTGGTCCAATTATGCAAATTTTTTTCTGTATTTAACAAACCTAACTTGTGACTCGTATCTTTTCGATTTCGTTTTACTTAAATAATAGATAAAAAAAGAAAGTCGATTCTAATGGTCAGAACTTCACCTCCCAGAATTCTCATTCGACCCTAAGAGCCTTTGCACCCCAGTCCGCACAGGTTTCCAGCTGTATGTCGGACGCCTAAACATACTATTATTTATTTATTTATGTAACAAACCTAACTTGTGACTTTTTACTTGAATGATAGATAACAAAAAGTCGATTCTAGCGGTCAGAACTTCATTTCCCAGTCCGCACATGTGCAAAGCAACAGCTGGAGGCTCGTTGAGCTCTCTGTTATCTGACGCCGTGTGAAGAGAATGAAAGCGAAGGATTATTATCCCGTTTCGCAGACCGGGCGTTTTGATTGTGTCTGTTCCTTGGACTTTTTACTTCTTGACCGTGTTCTTCATTTTCGACGGTTTCAACACTTTCTGCGATGACACATTAAACCTGTTTGTTAGCGCTAAGCTAAGCTACCCGGTCGTTATTTGTGATTGCTCCTGACTCGTATAACTGGGCTCGTATATTTACGCGCATATTTAAAATTGGCAATTATAAGCACCCCCCTAAAATTAAAAAAGGGGTGCTTATATTGGTGTAAATACGGTATTCATAATACACATTATAAAATACCAATGTACGTCCTCATGTGAACCTTCCATGACGTTTCGTGTGATTGCGTAACGGTTTAATCTGACCTTTTGACCCCGCACCATCTGGCATTTTTCCAACCCGCTTACAGCAACTCTACTGCGAAACTACATTCGCATGACGGCAAACGGCTCCAGCAACTCATTTGATTTAAGGACGACCATAAGCCATGCATCTTAAGAATCACTTCATCGCCGGCAGGTCAGGACGAGAACTTCATTCGCCTCTCACTGCATAATCTTCATCCCCATAATCCATTTAAGAGCCGGCGCTCAGGTTTATAAGTGATTGTCGCATGCATTTCCAATTCATTAGATGTTAATATTCCGCCACTCCATGGTCTTATCTCGTTCTAAAATGCCAGTCTTTTTTTTTTACCTCAGCGATTTAAGCGTTTGACTTCGCTTAAGTGAGCGCGTCGGGCGTGGCCCCGCCATGGCGATAAACTCCTCCGCCTCCAAACACTCGGTATGTAAAGTGAAACGTATCGATAAATCAATACGCTTTGAAATAAAATCAGATCTTCCGAGAGACGGATTCTATCTGCTTGGTGAAGGCGATCGATGTCTTACAAGGCCGCGAAAACAGTGAGAAACAAAATCACGTGCCAACCTGCCACTTTTCTGACCGATTAACAACCTCAACAAACTTTGGGTGCAGCTTTGATGTTTTGTTTGTAATCTCAAAAACAAATAAATGTTTTTTTTTCTTATTGCTTCTTCAAGTAACTTACTATGGTTTTCTGAATATCCCATGCATTTCTGAATCTCTCTCTCTCCCTCTCTTCTCTCTCCCCTCCCTGTCTCTTCTCCCTCTCCTTTTTCCTTTCTCTCTGCCTCTCTCTCTCTTCCCCTCTCTCTTTCTGTTCTCTCTCTCTCTCTCTCTCTCTCTCTCTCTCTCTCTCTCTCTCTCTCTCTCTCTCTCTCTCTCTCTCTCTCTCCTCTAACTTTGTATCTCTTTTCTCTCTCTCTTCTCTTTCTCAATTTTTATCAATTTCTCCCTCTTTCTATCCATCTAGTAATATTTCTATTCCTCTCCTTTCCTTCTCTTTTTTCATAGCTCTTCAACTATCCCTCTTGTTCTGTTTTCTGTTTTTCTTTTTCCATCTCTACCCCCTCTACCCCTCATTCTATCGATAGTGTCTCTTCCTCTATTATCTCTCTCTCTCTCTCTCTCTCTCTCTCTCTCTCTCTCTCTCTCTCTCTCTCTCTCTCTCTCTCTCTCTCTCTCTCTTTCTGTCTCTCTCTCTTTCTAATCATTCTCTCACTCTCTTCTCTCTTTCACTCTGTGTGTCCTGCTCTGTGATTGGCTGGCCACTAATACAGGGCGTGTCACCTTGGGCCCAAAGTTGCCATGATTGGCTCTAGCTCCCCATGACCCAGAAAAATGCTGAACGTTTAATTCACAAAATTCATAATCACTTTAAAACATCACGGGAAGTGTCGGATCAGTGTAGGATGCTGCTAAAAGCACCAAAGCTGCGGGTTTGATAGAAACTGTACGAGTGTCAAGTACAAAATGCAAAAGTCAGAACTGTCATATAAAGTCACATAATCCCACAATTAAATAACACGGCGCATCAAACTCAAGGAAAAATGGCTTTTCGATGTAAAATAATCATTAAACAGGCTTTTCTGGTGGCTTGGAGCGCACTCGAGCGCCGGCAGGAAATTACACACTTCAGTTTGACTGGCTAATCAGAAAAGTGGATGTTTACGGATTGGGAAAACTGAAGCGCATTGTCTGAGGAGAAGGCAGCAGCTGACAGGGAAGGACGTGGGGATCTGCTGACTCAGATGGTGGAGCCTTTCCTTTTAAATGCATATTGACTAAACCCTGCTGACTGTGCGATTCCCAATCTTCACTTTGCCGTGTTTACCGCACTCCTAAAAATCCTTTTAAGACTCCACGCTTGAACTAACACGAGATCCTGGACACTTTCCAGCTTTGAGGTGAGATAGCGGAGGTCATGGGTTCGACTCCCGGCAAAGCTGACGTTGTGTAATTCGCTTTGGATGAACGCGTCTGCTCAGCCGATAAGTGAGGAGTCTCGAGCCAGGAACGCCAAAGCAAAGAATAGATCTGCCATCTGAAACACGCAGAATAATGCCGCCGCTGAAAACACAATTTCTCCCCGAGTCCGCCTGACACCGCAACACAAATAATTCACCGTGATTAGCTTCTGAAAAGCGGCAAACATCTCCATAATTACAATCCATCCTAAAAACGTGATAAGAATCGTAGTTCACTGGAGTTCCGAGAAGGTTGTAAGCCTGGAAAAGCGGAGTAAGAGAAACTGTGGCCTCCATACTGTAAAAATAGAGAATTTTTACTACTCCATACCATTTACTGCACAGACCGTTTAAAGTAGAGTGTTTTAAACGTGGTAATTACAAGCCAAAAAAAACACACTTAAGGTAACACTAATATTAAGTTACAATATGCGTATCATTATGTACACTGTAATTATTATGCTCCAAAAATCTGTCAACTGTAAAAAATTATATCCATTAGGTGCTAGTAAAAGTCCTCCTCTGTGATTGGTCAGCCACCAATTGAGGGCGTGTCCAGGGCGAGAGTTTCTCTGATTGGCACCAGCTCCCCTTGACTCAGAAATTGAAAAGTGATTCGGAAAAAAAAACAAACGTTTAATTGAGACTTTATTAAAATTTGTCACATTTTGTCACATCTATCTATCTGTCTATCTGTCTGTCTGTCTGTCTGTCTGTCCATCTATCTATCTAGAATAATTGTTTGCTTGCGTCTCTAAATATAGAATTATATCATATAATATTAATCAGAATTATATTACATTATATTAAATAAAATAAAAAAATCAATATCAATGTAAAACTGAAACTCCAGCCATTTACAAGCTCCAACATCAGCAGACGGAATCCACTCTATATATCCGTCAGGAAACCAGGAAACCCAAACGCATTCCCGCAAAGCCTTTCAGTCAGAATCAAAAGCGCGACTGAAAATAAAGCGACATTAACTTCATTCCAGCTGATTTCTGCTGTTTGGAAAGCGCGAGGACAAGCGATGACATATTCCTTTGACTTTAAAGTTGAAAATAATTGCTTTTACCTCCAATCAAAGGTGCAGGGCTGCAATTACAGCGCCATCCGCAGCCAGACGCCGAGCGCGGCTCTTAGGAGGAAGCCAAATCTCCGCCAGCAACTTTCTAATTATTAGTTTGTTTTCCTGTTGACAATGTCCTACTGCGGTTTCTCCTGAAAAAGGCTTTTAAGAAAGTTCACAGCTCACAGGCTGCACTTACTGAGGCAAAACAAAGATGCAAAGCCCCCTGAACATTGCAATTAAAGGCGTTTCAGGCTTTAGTGCTCGTGTCCATTAACATTTACCTCAGGTTCTCTTACCAGAACAAAAAAAAAACAGCAGAGAGGCTGTAGAGAAACTCCAAAATACAAGCATGGCACCATACAGCTAAATAACTTCTCTATTATCGGTGATGTTTCTCTCGTGTGGAAGATAAACCCCCACTCAGTATAAAAATAAACTATTTTGGGAAAAAATCCTTGTAGCTTTTGGTGGTTTTGCGCCAGTTTTGTCTGAAGTTTTGATCTATTCGGCGGTTCAATGGTTCATTGGGCTGATATTGTTCACTTATTCGGACCAAAACACTGTAAAAATAACAAACAAGAAAAAACAAAGAGTGTCCGTCACTCCGCTGCCGATTAGAAGAACTGCCGAATCGCTCCACATTGACAAATGCTACAATGCTAACCACTAATAAATGCTAATTACTAAACCTTCAATGCTACATTAAAAACAAAAACCAGCTGGACCAAAATGACCGTGTGGTCCAAACAACTAGAGTAACAAGAGTAGCAGAAAACCACACTTGAGTAAAAGTAGGAATACCTTATTGTAAAAATGACTCCTTTACAAGTTACAAGTCACCAATTCCAAAAAGACTTAAAAATCATGAAGTATCCAATAAAAAAAAAACTCAAGTATTTTACTCATAAATTTGGGCAAAAAAAAAAACAATAAATGTGGAAAAACAACAAACTATGAGATTTTATTTCCGAATATAGAAATGAAGCTAAAAATCTCAATGTTTCAAAATGGCAGGACAAAATAAATTTAAAAGAACAAAAAGTCAGACTCAGTCAAACTCAAATGTGCAAAAAAGTGCAGCCGCTAATTTACGTTCACGTGGTGTAGCTGGTAACTAGCACCCAGTACCTTCCGCATTCTGTAGATGGCGATATTGTCTCGTCGTGCACATCACAATGTAACAAGTAACGTGTCCATTTAAATGTAGTGAAGTAAAAAGTACAGATACTCAATCAAAAATGTAGTCAAGTAGAGAGTAAAACCTTGTTTACATTTTTGATACTCTTCTCAAGTTTTTTTTTGCTACTTTGTACTTGTTCTAAGCCCATTTACTCAAGTACTTTACACTGCTGTATACGAAACATACGGATTAATTTTTCTCTTCCCGTCTCCAACGGTGTAAAAATTAGATCATTCACACAACAACGTGCTACAGATGTTTCTTGACCAGGCCATTGTCACACATCAGGTCAGATAGACGTGTCGATACAGAGTCCAGACAAACATTGGTGTCCGAGTTTAATCCAACCCATCAGAAGCCAGACAGGAGCAAACAGTCCCTGTAGAATGTTTGTCCAGCGTGGCCCACCGAGACCGCTAAGGCCCATCATCCTTGATTCCCTGGGTCCGCAGGGACGCTTTCACAGACTGGCGGCTAGATAGGAAACAGAATCCAGCTTTGTTCTGATTCTGTTTGAAATCATGAACTTGGCTTGAGAACATCGTGTGCCATGAATTATGATTAGAGGCTCCTTGACCTCCTGACCCCAGACAAATTACAATTAAAAAACTATTTAAAAAATGTAAATCAGGGCATTTGAAATAATATTATTGCTGCTTCTATCTATCTGTCTGTCTGTCTGTCTGTCTATCTATCTACCTCCATCCATCCATCCATCCATCCATCCATCCCCCTCTCTCTGACTGCCTGTCCTTCTTTTTCTAAATATCTATCCATCTTTCTGTCTGTCTGTCCGTCCGGTCCATCCATCCACCCTGCGTGTGTGCAAGTACATTATATAATGTAAATATTTTAATATTTGGGATGAATAAAACATTTTATTTACAGCAAAAAAACAAATATAAACAAAGATGTCTAATAAATAGTGTAATACTAATAAATACATACATTTACTTATATTTAGTCCTTATACAAAATGTTTTAATTGCATAATAAAAAATGATACTATTACAAACAGGTGTTTATTTACAGTATAAAAATCCTAATAATGTTCATCACTTAATTACATTATCGAGGGACACAAATTTAACTATACAATACTAATACGGTTTTTATAATGAATTTCAGGAACATTGTATCTATCAGTTTCAATACTGAGCGATGAAAACCAATTAAGACTATTGTCTGAAAAAAAAGAAACGCTCAACTCTCCGAGCTCCATTATCTAGTTAGCATTCCGTCCAGGATCCAGGTGAATCAATAGGAGCTTCACCCACTGAATAAGTAGTTTGATTCCAGGCAACTTCACCAGGCTGCAGAAGACAACCATCTCTGCAATCCCAGCCCACCATCTTTCTAAAAAAACAGCTCCGATAAATAAGAAAAACCAATTCCGAACCACTGCGCCCGTATTTATGACTAATGGCAACGCTCTACTGCATTATCCCATCATTAGTTGAGCCTAATTACCATATACATTAGCTCTTTCTATCTCATTTGCATACTGCACTTTAGACTGAGAATCAAAGTAAAGGAGGCGAGTTTACTCTTGGTACCTACATTTACCATAAAGCATCTGCTGATTAACTGTGTCCAATACGTTTTCAGAAACGAAAAAAAAAAAAAATGCGTACGAAAATTGGAGATACAACAAAGGAGTGATGTAAGCTTCACACTGATTGGCTGGCCACCACATTGGATATTTCCGTCATGCCTAGAGAGGCTGTGATTGGCTCAGGCCTCTTGAAACCCAGAAATGAAGGAAGCAGCTTATGGACGTAAAATTGAACTTAATAATTGACGCATATAATTGATTGGGATCCCGTTTGAAATCCAACTAGAAAAGCCAACGATATAATTAGGATGTTCTGGAAGGTTCCGTGTCCTTCTGGTCTTCAGGAACACGAGGCCCAGCAGAATCTTCCTTTTGATCTTATTTCCTGCTTCTGTGACGCTCATTATGGAGACTTACGATGATCAGGGTCAGTAATTGAGCCTTCGATCCAATAAAAAGACCTTCCTGTCCATTTAAATGATCTTTTTGACTGGGCGACAGATCCCAGCTTCTATTGGAATAAAAGTCCATACAACTAAAAACGATGTATTTTTGGTTCTTTCCTAAAGGGCTGGATGATATGGACGAAGCCTTCTGCAAACAAGCGCTATTCTCTTTGCATCACAACTGCGCTTGCGATCAATACCGAGTGGCCCGCTGTCGATCGGCCGGGGAGAAGGAAACTCTTTATTAATTCTCGGGGTTAAATGTCCCCGGTGCAGAGTCATTTAAGGCCTAAACGTTAGCGTTTAACCTAAGGCTGGGCAATCAATCGAAAAATAATCGAAATTCAGAACTTGTAATCGTTCACATTTTTCCAGGTCGATTATTTGGAATATTATCCTTTTAAGAAAACTGTCAGATGTGGAGGCACGTGACCAGAGTCATGTGACCTCTGCTCCGCTTGTGAGCAACTCAACTTATACAAAAAAAACATGTTTAAAAAAAAAACGATGAAAAAAATCGCTTCACGATGAAGTCACGCTGCAGAAAAAAACAATTGTTAAGCGCAAAGGTAACACGTTCAGTTTGAGTTAAACACCAAACCTGAAAGAGCTAAACACGCTCACGTTTCTTAGTAAGAACTGAAGAGTAAATTCATGTTCGTATAGTGACATGACACATTCACTATGATCACCTCATACATTTGTGTTTAACAAAGTTCAACTTTCATTACAACAATCGTTGTAATTACAAATGTTGTTTACATTAAAATATTTATTTACAGAAGATGCAATAAATGCACAGGATATGTCTTATTATAAATTACATTTTAATTAAATAATACGTGTTTTTATTTAGAAGAGAACTGCTCATTTACCATGCACATTTGAAAATATAAAAAATAATTTATTCTGTTCCCAAATGTGCTGGTTATTTATTTGTACTTTTTTTGACAAGAAGAAAGAGGTTGTGTGATTTAGGCACCATGTGCTTTCCTTTCAGTTGTTGATGTTCAATAAATAATCATACAGATGATCTGTGTGTGTTTCCTTCAATTGTTTTAAAATTAAGTAATGCACACATTCTTCAATAATCGCTTTAAATTTATTCATTGTACAAAACTTGTCAGTGAACTATGAAGGAAAAAATATAAATAAATAAAATAGTAGTTCATTAATCGTAATCATGTTAAATTAATCGAGATTAGGGTTATTTTTTTGGCGTAATCGCCCCTCCCTAGTTTAAGCCGTTACATGACAATTTGATTTGAAGTGAACGTCATGTCCGTTGCCAGAATAGTGTCAGAACAAGCCAGAGCTCGATTCCCACGCCATCGTTCTCATTTCAGTCCTCTCTGATGTTCTGAATAATTTAGTACAGTCACTGTGAGAAAGAAAAAGTGAGTTCTACTTTTACTTCGGAACTTCGAGAACTTTGGGACAACTGATGGGATCGTAGATGAAATTGGCTCCACCTCCTCGCGACTCGGAAATGAAAAAAGTGGCAAGAGATTGACGAATTACTCAAAGTAGCATCAACTAACTTAGATTCATGTCCAATCCATTAAAATTGGGAAGGTCGAGAAACAAAAGCATGGGTAATTGGAAAGTGAAGCAATTATGGAACATCACTGATTTAACCTGCAGTCAGTCCGAGAAAGTGGCCGTGTGTTGCGCGAAATAGCCGCGAGCCAATTACGCCGCGCCCGTGTACGTAAAGCACTGAGAAGTGATCACAGCTTTCTGGAGTTTAAAGAGAATCTTCTAGAAGAGTCCGACCCAGATTTACCAAACGGGAAACTCTAAAAAAAAAAATCAAGGCGCAGTGCACTTCAGCGGCGCATTTCGACCAATTATCATCATGTTTGCTCTCGCCAAATCTGCGGCCATTAAACAGACCAGGGCTTCACGAAAAGCACAAACGCGAGCAAAAACGCAACCGTAAAGCGCGAGGAAAAAAAAAGCCCATGTTTTTATTTATTTATTTATTTTATCCGTGTGTTAATTATAGTAAAGCGCCCGAGGTTCTGCAAAAGTCCACATGGCAGCATCCACTCTGAAAAGTAGCTGATTAAAAATATTTATGCTCTAATTAAATTCCCATCTTTCATGTTGTATTTCCATGCACGGCTAACTGGGGGGAAAAAACAGCAACGGCGCTGGAGAATCTACAAATACACAATGTTCTGCAAGGTCCCCACAATGCATATAAATGTCCGCTATGTACATCCCAGATATAATAAAGACAAGTTATTAGTGGAGCTTGAAAGGAGCAAGAAAATCCATTACTTTAAGCCGAATTTCCTTCTCTGCAAGAAACAAAAATCATTCAAGAAACGGAACATTCTAAAGAATTCCGGAAACAATCCGCTGTGTTTCTACGACTGATCCGTCCGTCAGTCATCAATTCCCAAGACTGGTAAAAAATCCCTTTTGTTCGATCAGCCAATTTTTTGATCAATCAATTGGCCACTAGGGGCAGTATCAAAATTCTCCTTTGCATTTAACCATCAAGTGAAGTTTCACACGCTTTGAAATCAATGTTAATTTTGACAAAGATTTTTAATTTAGTTTTAGTTATAGTCTTTTGACTAAAACTCAATTTTGTTTCAGTGCCAATTTAGTCATGTTAATTGTTTTTTGTTTTAGTCTACTAAATATTAGTCTAATATCATTTTAGTCGACTAAATTACAGTATAAATTTAGTCAACGAAAATATAAGTGCTATATATTCTAAATGTTTACTAAAGTTGCTATGTCTAAGAAATGTCTTGTGAACTTTTCTTTCAATCCAAATAAATCTCATAAATAATAATAATTCTTATAAATGAAACCTCAACAAAGAAGAAATTAAATGCAGTAAAATAAAATGAGTTATAATTGCATCATGTTTATAAGTAAAAATGGCTGCACAGTAAAAAAAAGAAGTTTCATCTGCAGATGGCGCTTCAGGTGTGTTGTGTTTTTGCCTGTGATTGTTGAAATGACACACACACGCACACACACACACACACACACACACACACACACACACACACACGGAGCAGTGGGCTGTGTCAAGCCGTCTCCCTACCACTGGACCACAACTTCCCCAGACAGCCAATCACAAGATGACACACTCACACCTATGAAAAAAAAAAAAAAACTCTGTGGGGAAAGAAAAAAAAAACTGGGAACCCAATGGAAACACACTCAAATTTCACTTAACTTCAACTCCACTGGGCCTTAAACTATCAATGCCTCATATTTTGTGAGCCACTGGAAGACGCGCTGTGATCTGACCGCAAACGTAGAAGATGGTTCAGGTAGATGTCCAGGTTTAATTTTGATGAGCTCACCCCACATCACAATTCCGTTCAGAGATTTTCCAGCCCATCCTTGTCGTCCCCTTGTTTTCGCCTGGAGTGCTTTGTTCTCCTGAATCTCATTATCAGGAGCTATTGTTTGTTCATGGCCACTCATCTATCTTTGTCTCTGGCACAAAGAGCTTTTCCTCCACAGCCTCAATCCAACAGGTTCTTTCTATTCTAGCACTCCGCTAATTACTCGCATTGTAAACACGCGGTCGTCAACACATCATATTTACTTGTTTCTTGTCCATCAGAGTTGATAACATCAATTCATCTATTGATTTGTTTGTATTTAATTATTTTTTTTACGATCAATCTACTAATCTAATCAACTAGCGATTATTATTTTGTCCAAATAATTTGGCCAATTATTTGCTCTCAAATTTAAATTAAATGCTATTAACATGCTTTTTACATGCTACTTGTTTTTTAATGAACACTAATTTTAAATGCTAATTTTATTTTTAAAGCAAAGACAGAATGACATAGATATGACATAGATAAATAAACAGAGGCATACAAACATGCACACAAACTGATTAAAGATAACCCCGCCCCCTGTAAAGTCCATTTAAATTCAGCCAACAACAAAGTGACTTAGAAACTAAAGCTTTCCTCGTAAATAACCACATAGTAAGTTTCAATATCACTTACAAAAAATACATTTAAGCCAAATTAGACAAAAATTACACAAAATAAATTAGAAGGCCTTATACGTCTGTCCTTAACACAAAATCAGTAAAAAATGAATTCAGTAAATTGACTGTAATTTTTAATGTGCAAAATAAAATGTTCAACCTAAATTTAATCACACACAATAGTAATGCAAAAAAGCTCAAGGGTGAAGTTGTTCTTTTTCATTAATTTACTTTTAAAATCAAGTTTTAAAATAGTTTAAAACACAGATCTTCTATATGATTATTTATTGAACTGAAATTAAAGAAAACTAAATGTTTTATTATTTACATGGAAAATGAGCAGTTCTCTTCTAAATAGACCTCAGTCTTCCTTTTTAATTTCCCACTCTTTTGACGACTTTAATCGCGTTTTTTTGCCATTTTTGAGAAAATGAAAAGAACAAGCGACGGATCGACGCACGTTTTTTGCGTCGACATGTTTACGTAATCGACGACGTTGACTAAGTCGACTAGTCGTTGCAGCTCTTCTTGCTTCATTTGCTTCACTTGGTGTAAAAACCGTTTACACCGCTGCATCATTTAAATTGCAACTCCAGTCGTTTGCAATCCAAACCCGAGATCTCGTATCAGGATTTGGGCGAACTGCATGTTCTGTGTCCATCAGAGTTGATAACAAGGTATTTTCGTCTTCTCTTCTGCAGTTTAAGCCAGTGACAGGGGCGGCAGAGTCAGACGGATGATTAATTTATGAGTTCTCCTTCTGTTGCCGGCTCTGGGCCTCCACCAGTTATTTGCATGTAGATGCAGGTGACAGAACGAGCCACCGCTGAGAAGCCAGCGACAAGAGCAGCATGTATTATGCTCATGTGGTGCCATGTTCTGACTCTCCCGTGCAGATGTGAACACCAGTTACAGCGCACTGCCAGCAGGGGGCGACCTAATATACTCGGTTCATTGAATAGGCTTGCATTGAAGTTCGAGCCTTCCATTTATATCGAAAGTTCTTGAAAACGTTATTTCAGGACAACTCTGAAAAGTTCTTGAACAGAACGGTAGATTTGAAAAGTTTCAGTCGGGCTTTAGATAAGAATTTCCCTCAGGGATTAATAAAGTATATACCTACCTACCTACCTACCTACCTACCTATCTAGTATTATCTAGAAAGGAAAAAATGTTTTTCTTCATTTAACAAACCTAACTTCAATGTCGTTTTACTTCAAAATAATAATCAATTCTAGCGATCGAAACTACACCTCCCATCATGCTTTGCTGCTCACTGGTTCCCATCAGCTTTTGTCCTAAAAGAGCACAGAGTAAAGCTGACTGAGCTCGGTTTTTGTTCTAGAACAGTCTCGTTTTTTTCTGTGTAGCAGACAGAGCCATTTGAATTTATTTGACTCTGGTGTTCTTCGTTTTGAACCGTTTTCTGTTTGATCCGAAGCTTTTGCAGCTGCTGGACTCGTTTTCAAGCGCTAGCTCGTTAGCCTTTAGCGCAGCAATCTACCGGATGGTGTATCTGTTCAAATATTACTGATTGTATTTAGTTTAATCTTTCTACTTCCACTGTTATTTTTTCCAGTGTTAAGTGTCGGAACGTGTCTAATGTTTCTTTATTTCTGTTATTGAGCCAATATAAACTCATATGCTCATCTGCCTCCAGAACCAATATTTAAAGAAAGGAGTGCTTATATCTACCTGAATATTTGAAATGGGCGATTATAAGCACCGCGCAAGTTTTTGATCAGCTTAAATCGGAAAAAAAAAAACGGGTGCTTTTATTCGTGTGAATACGGCAATTGTTTATATACCCATTATTCTTTGCTAAGGTAGAAGAGGGCTGGAAACACACGTGGGTTGTGCATACGTAAGAACGTCAAAAAGAACGTTAAGAAGAGAACGTCGAAGAAACAAACCTCGATTGGTTGAGGCGTCTCATTGAGTCTCAACACTGTGAAATCTTCTCCAAGATAAACTCAACGTCGGGTCCAAGAGCCATTCTATAGATTTTTGGAGAACCTGAAGTGATCCAAGATCCTAGAACGCTTTTCATAGTTTACTGGAATTTGTCGAATTATTTCAAAGCAAGATCAGTCTCCCTCAATGCAAGAAACTCCGAAACCTTCGCAATTCATAACTTGCCTAATAATTCTTGAACAGAACACCCCGGAGAAGCGGAATCTAGATGGCATTTTGACGTGGTGTTTGAATCCCAGCTGCCTGGAGAATTGTCTGATCATCATCATCCTGTACTTCAGCGAGATACATGATCACGCAGAGCTCCGCTGAGAGCATCCCTGCTTGATACGCAGCAAGCTTCTCATAAAGTGCATCAACTAGGTGACAAGTATCCAAGGTAACCCTCGCCTTCTGTGGGAATTAGAAAGCGCCGCAACCTGTTTTGTATTGCAAACAATACCTGAGCTGAACCCAAATCAATACCAGCCCAGCTCCCACACTCGCCCCCTTTTATCCAGCATCCTGCCTTCTGAGCCGATACGAGCAAACGCTCCACAGACTCAACTCCATTTGTGCTCAATTCTTGTCTTTTGTCTCATTTGCAAGGAGCCTGCCGAGGGAGATTCTAATTCCAATAAAGGGTTTGAGAGTGTAAAGGCACGTGCTTGCATTGGAAGGCCTTTTTCACCTGGCTTCCTCCCATACATCTGCTTTCTAAACAGCTTTTTTCATTTCTGGGTCACGAGGCTAGTGTCAGTTCCAAAGTGGATTCATATGGAATCAGATTAGTGCAATAAATAGCAATAATGTACATTTCTACATTCTACATTCATGTGATTGCTTCAGATTTCACAATTTTTCATTGCAATTACGTTTGTTTTTGTTTATTTTTTGTTTCACGTTTTCATTTGAAACTTTTTTTTTTTCGCTTCTGATTTTTCAGTTAATTTTTTTGTTTTGTTTGGATTTCATTGGGCCTCATGTTAAATTCTAATTAGCACGGAATTATAAGAGTTTTAAAACAAACGGAACATGATATCATTATTTTCATTACTACTACTATTACTACTACTACTACTACTACTAATAATAATAATAAGAAGAATAATAATATAAAAAATAACACTTAAATCACAGTTTGTGTACTAATATAAAAAAGCAGTCAATATCAAGGTGTACAACTCGACCCACATTTCCTGGTCAAACAACTGTCAATCATATTCTCATCAGCCAATCAGAGTAAGGGCCGTCCCCATGTGAAAGTTGGGCCAGAAATACAAACCAAAAAAAAAGCAAATGAAAAATCTGAAGCAAAAAAAAAACGTTTCAAACTAAAACTTGATTGCAAGCAAAAAAAAAAAATGTATTACTTTCTTGAAAATTTACGTTTGATATTTTTGCCACTAATCTGATTCCATAGATTTAAAGTGGTCAACCAATCACAGAGCAAGACACAGTAACACAATGGCCAATTTTCCAGACTCTGGTTCTTGTAAACAAAAACAGAAGAAACCTGGAGACTTGGATGAAACCCAGGAACGGAAGAACTTCCAGATCTTCTTAGACTTTAGGAGATTGCAGCACAGCTACAGCCAATGGCAATTGGATTCTTCCCAGTCACAATTTCGCAATTGTCGTAGTCAATGAGTGGTGGGGTGGAAATATGATCGACTACTCTAGTCATTTAGTATCTAATGCATAAATAATTTCTGCCTGTCACTGTGAATGACTGAGGAAAAAAATAATAATAGTGTCCCCATGACAGCATTAGCAGATTTGTCTCATTTGTCTTCAAGCTTTGAGCTGAATAGGCACTGGCATATATTTAGAGCTAGAGAAGCGTTTCAGAAATAAATGGATGGATGGTTAAATTTAGAGTGAAAAATGTGGATTATGAATTTCACGTCTAACAGCAGTGAAAACCAAACATTAAAGGGACGTGATTGGCATTTAAGGAATGTGTGATTTGCTGAGGCAAGACGGTAGACGAGTGAAAAAAATCCTTTTTTTACATTTTCAATTAGTGTGAGTGTGTGTGTACAGTATGTTCTGCTCTGTGATTGGTGTCCCGCCCTTTAGGCCAAAATTGCTTGGATTGGCTCCACCTCCCCGTGACCCAGAAATGGAAAAATGGGTTAGAAGATGACCGACTCACACTTTTGTTTAACAGTTTAAATCATGCGTTCTCAAAATATTGTTACTTACTGTAGTTTTCTAAATTTTTTACTTAATAAGGATTTGCTTTAGTATACGTAATTAAGTACACAAATTGAACTTGAGACATTTGCTCTCATATGTTGCACACAACATGCTTTTCATTTTAAATAAATGTTCTTAATTCCAAACAATACAGTAGCACATTATTTTGTTAAATGATATGACTAAAGCGGTTACCTGTAAATGTAAATAATGTTTTTATTAAGTACTCGAGTTCTAATAGTGCTTCCCTATTAGAAACTAAGTCATAGCTTTGAACAAGCAAGACTAATTGTTCAAATTGTTCCATCAGTTTAGATCAGAGGTGTAAAGTAGTTGAGTACACTTTGGGAATTTTTGCATATGAGTTCGAATTTTTACATTGTACAATACAATTCTAAAAAAAATCTAAATAAAAGTACAACGAACACGTATAGAAACTGAAAAAAATTCTTTAGACATTGAAACACTAAGCACAGTATTTGTACTTGTACTTTAGTGAATTTACTGAAACTGCGTGAATTTAAAAGTTGCTTATATGTTTGAGTCACAGTACAAATAAAACAAAGTAAAACATTACGAATGGAAATATCGACAAGTACAAATTATTTCACAAACCTCAAGTTTACCTTGAGTACAAACTTTTCATCCATTTCTGCCCATTTATAATTTTACTGTACGCTTTGTTACATTATTACTGTGGACAGCTTAAAGACTTTCTAAAAAAAAAAATCTGTCAACGTGTCAAAAAAATTATTAATAATTAAAAATAAAAAAATATTAAAACTAGCTTCAATTTATATATATTTGATTGATATGTTAATGAATATATAAAGCAGTCAAAGTAAAACATATTTACAAAATTTACAAAAATCATACTCAAAAAGTGCACTTTACACCTCAAGTTTAGACAAATGGCCGAGAGTGCGGCAGGACGTGATGGAGAGCGTTTGGTCTGACAGAATAGATGGTTCAGTTCTCAGCAATCCCAGTGTCACCTTCACACGGATGATGCACTTCACCCAGGCCAGTTTATCTGCTCGGGTCCGGTTTGACCGTGAAAGCTTGATTCATGCCTCCGCAGCATCCCTGAACTCAGCTGCCAAAGCCCGTGAATCAATACTCATCCGCTGGTTCCGCTGTGTTTTATGTCTCTGGTGGGGATGTTCACCTCCATCAAAACGGCGGGAAAAATACAAGATGCACTAACAAGGCAATAAACACTGGTACTTTTTTCTTCCGCCACCGCCATCAGTGATGCTGAAGTAAGAGAAGTCTGGATGAGGAGAGCTCAAAGTCAAAAGTTATCTAAATCCAATTTTGCTCAAAAGACCTTTCAATCCCAGAAAGTGAACAATCTGGGCCACATCTGCTATTGAAGATTTAATTATAAAATAAAATACAGACTCGGCTTCGTGTCCACTTTAAAGTATGTTTCAAGAACTTTTTCCTTCTCGTTTCGTTTAATTTGATCATGAAAGTCAATTTCTTTAAACTTTTTTTTTTCTTGAGGTTATGCTCGGTACACTATGAAAAACTTTTGCTGGGTATATGTAAAGAGGGTGTTTTTATCAAACTAAAGCTAATGCTATTGCTAGCTGATTAAACACACTTTAACCTTCCTATTATGTTCGGCGTCAAATTGACCCGTGTTAAAAGAAAAAAAATATATATATTCACTTTGAATATTCTTCATCATTCAGACAAAATGGAAGCTACAAAGAGTCAGAAAGAGTCTTTTCAACAATGACACTTATTACACCACTCACAACTCACACACACACACACACACACTTTGAAAACTTTGAAAACAGGCTAATTTCACACGGACATCATAGGAGAGTTAAACATTGTCGGTTTGCAGCGATTCTGCTTACATTTTCAATCAGATGTTGTGAATCTTTTCACTACATGGGCACTGATTATGTAAAAAAACAACACATGGGTTTCTTGTAGGTTACAGACGGTCCTCTAATGCTGAGTGTCTCTCTTTACTGTATGTACAGTAGCTCTTCATTCTGAAGGAATCAACCATAATTCACACAACAATACATTGGATTCTATTGTACTTAATTACACTGTAAAATTTCATTTTACATTTAAAATTACGACTTCCTAAGTTGAAAAAAGTAAAATATTATTAATGGAAAGTATCTACAAGTACATATTATGTCACATACTTTTTTCAAGTACAAACTTTTCATCTATTTTTGCCTATTTATGATTTCACTGTACACATTGTTACACTATTACTGAGGACGAATTAAAAAACGAAATCCGTCATATGACACATTCGATTTACACATATTAGATTACAAATAATTATTACACAATAATCAAAAAGATTTTAAACAATGGAGGAACAATGTTAAACTTTATTACGAAACTCTACGTTTGCTAAAAACTGTATTGAGGCTGTGTTTGTCTTTAATCCATTGTTACTCAAATTAAAATGAACAGTTCTTTGGGCTTTTTAACTGTGTACTTAAAAATAAATGTGAATATCAGGAGAAAGTCCATTTATTCCAGTAACGTGAAACTTTCTGTATAAGTACAGTAATAATGTATGGCAACCACGTACCATGTCTGGAGAAGTTGGATCAATCCCAGCGTCTCAGAAACTCTCGGATTAGTGAAGAACATGCAAACTTCACTCAGAAAGACGTGCTTAAAAACTGATTTGTTTGTGTTCAACTTTTTACAGCGATAAACCGTTTTATTGCACTACATGCCAAATTGCATCAAGGGAAGACGTGGATATTGTGCTGGGGAAAAAACCAGTGTTTTGCTGCAATTAATAATAATTTAAAAAAAAGGGGTAGGGAATAAAGCAAATAATGTGGCATAAAAAGGTTCTTTTCATCATTTGTAATTCTACACCATTCTTCAAAGAAATTCAATATTGTTTTTCCAATAAAAACGGTTTGTTGCAATATTTAGTTTAGCTTTTCGGTGATTGTATTAATAATCCAGTATTTGAATATTTAATGAAAGATAGTACAAATTGGCTGGTTGCAAATTTCTAAAATCGCACAAGAACATTTTTTTTCTTATTCCATCTACAAATCATCAAACGAAGCTCCTCAAACTTGAAGCTCCACATCCTTCGTTTCTCTCCAGTAATGCTATAATTCATTCCAGAGTGTCAGTTTATGCAAATGTGGAACGTAATCAAATATCCCATAAAATGCATTCCTAATCAACCATTAAAAACACATTATTCAGTTCCAGATTTAAATATTGGCCTTGTGCCCTTCATTTTTTAGGATTCTTCATTGACCGTGAACATCTCTACACAGGCATCTTTCTCTCTCTTTTCTTTTTCTCCTCTTCTCCTTATTTTCCTCTTTCATTTCCAATCTATCCATCTTTTTCCTTCTCTCTTTCTTCCACTCCCTCTCTTTTCCTTATTTTTCTTCTATTCTCTTTTTCACTATTTTGTTTTCTCTCTTTCAGTTTCAGTCATTCTTTCTTTCTCTCCCCAGCCCCTCTTTCCTCCCTTTACTTTTTTTTTTCTTTTTCTCACTTCATCATTTTCTCTTTCATCTTCAGTCTCTCTTTCATTCGTTCACTCTTTCATACACTTCTCTTTCTTACTCTTTTGTTTTCACTCAGTTTCAGTCATTCTTTATTTCTCTCCCTCCCTCCCTCCATTTATTTTTTTAATTTTTTTTCTCTTTGTCAGTTTCAGTCCCTCTCTCTCCTCCATTTCTTTTTTCAATCTTTCATACATATTTTTTTTTTACAATTTCCTTTCATATTTCAATCTATTCCTCTTTTTTGTCTCTCTGTTGTTCTCTTACCCCCTCCCTCTCTCTCTCTCCCTCCTTTTCTTCTTTTTTCTTTCTCACTCTTTATTTTTTTTCTCTTTCAGTTTCAGACCCGATCTTTCTCTCCCTAGCTAGCCCCCTTTTTTTTTCCCTCACTCTTTTGTTTTCTCCTTTGCAGTTTCTCTCTCTCTCTCTCTCTCTCTCTCTCTCTCTCTCTCTCTCTCTCTCTCTCTCGCTCTCTCTCTCTCTCTCTTCACTCTTTCGTTCACTTTCTTTCAATCTATTTCTCTTTTTCCTTCTCTCGGTTATTCTCTTTCTCCCATCCTCTCTATCTCCCTACTTTTTCTATTCCTCACTATTTCGTTTTCGCTCTTTCAGTTACAGTCTTTCACCCTTTCCCTCTCTAAGCCCTCATACTCCTTTTTTCTTTCTCTCACTCTTCTGTTTTCTCTCTTTCAGTATCAGTCTCTCTCTCTCTCCTCCTGCTTTTTTCTCTTTCTCACTATTTCATTTTCTCTTTTAGTTTCAGTCTTTCGCTCCATCCGTCCATCTCTCCTCTATTTTCTTTCAGTACCTCTCTCATTCTATATATCTCACACTGCTTATATCTTTCTCTAGTTCTGTCTCTTTCACACTCTTTCTTTCTCTAGTCTCTCTCTCTGTGGTCAAAGGTGGTCTCTGCACTTCATGAAAGATTAAGCAGCTCGCTCATGTTTCGTATGCATAGTTAAAGCTGGGATGAATCCCCCACCGCTCCACTCATTTATTTTTATCTTCAGGTTGGATCCAGGCCATTTACAGCTCAAATTTGATTAACGTTATGATTTGGTGTGGGAAGTGTCGAGAGGACGTTGACTGTAAAGTCTCTGTAATTTCTCAAATGAGTTTGTGGGAGGAACTTGACGAGCCACATGTCGAGACCCGACCAATAGGACGGAGAAATTACGTAACATCATACAAAAAATAAGTCTTGGTGGAAAAAATGCAAAGCCACGATTTTAAAACCACCATCCAACTCTTAAAGAATCGTGCAATTAAAAAGCAACTGTGAAAGCAAACTCTAAATATACAATAAGAGTTGATTTTGCTCATGAAACACATACACACGAGTTAGAACTTGAAGAATCCTTGTACTTCTTGACTTTTACAAATACTCCATGTTCATTCAAATGACAAAGTGGACTGGACAGACAAATCTGCAGAACCGATTGTAGCTGCCAGGAAGAGCGAGGTCTTTTAAAGTGCAGGAGCTTATTTTACTCTGTGGTGGACTGAGGAAGGTTTTGTGGTTTGCTCCTCAGTCCACAGGAAGTGGGACGTCAGTATCCTGAGTAAGACCAGTTCAACTTTGAGCTTCAGCTTCAACCATTGATTTATCAAAAGTGGCAAAAGGACGATTTTCCACACAACTTTCCGAAACCAGAAGATTCAATAACGAATAAAAAAACGTTTAGATTTCAAGCTATTTCTTATGAAACTGCTTGGGTGCAATTAAAAGTACTTACCATATTTACGCAAATAGAAGCAACCTACGAATTTAAGCACCCCCTAAGTTTTAGAAGTATTAAAATTAGAACAAAAATGGGTGCTTATATTGGCGTATATATGGTAGTTTCAGATGTTCAAATCAGGTGTTAAAACTGTATTTGTTATTATTAAAGAGTTACTTTTAAATTGTTAACATTTTATTAATTAAACACGTCCATGGAGACCATAAGCATCAATCTGCAACTTTGTGTGTGTGTGTGTGTGTGTGTGTGTGTGTGTACCAGCATTTTAAAAGATATACATAAACTGCAACAAAATATAAACAACAATCTACCACATAATATCAATAATCAAACAAAAACTAAGCATGAAAATAAAAGACAAATCAAATGACCAATAAAACTTTACTCCTCAAATGCAACGGGCTGGTTGTCGAACTAAGAACTGTTGACAGTGTTGTTTCCCCATCGCTAGCGTTTAGCATGTCTGTTTTTTTAGAGAGTTTCTCCACTCCTCTATTTTTCATGTGTAGTTTTAGTTATTATTTGCACATCTCTGCTGCTGTAGTAAGCGGCTGCCATGGTGAACCTTCCCAATTGTGTGACATATAAACAAAAACCTTTGGATTTAGCAAGTGAATGTGGTTCAAAATCAGAATAAAACGTGACAGTTTTTCCCCAGCGAAACCGAAAGTCCACAGCTATTTTAGTTTTTTTGTGGTTTCTCAGTTTTGCCAATAGAAGATGTGGATTTCAGTTAGCAGAGCCTTGCAGATATATAAAAGTGGGTTCTCACCATTACATTAACACATCACCTACCGTTTTACCACAACCCTAACCATCACAAATAATGGTAGAGGCGTTCTTAACAAAAACTCAATCATAACTTCAGCTCAAAAATCAAATCTTAACCCTCAAAGTTGTGTGGAACATCCAAATGTCTCCACAAGTTGGTACAAGTCACCAAAACACATTACCTACCATTTAATCACAACCAAAATCATCAGGTATAATGAACAAAAACTCAATCGTAACTTCAGCTCAAAAATACAATCTTGACCCTCAAAGTTATGCGGACCACTCAAAGGCCCCTAAAGTTGCTACAGGTCCCCATAACACGTTGCCTACCGTTTTACCACAACCCTAACCATCACAAATAATGGTAGAGGCGTACTTAACAAAAACTCAATCATAACTTCAGCTCAAAAATCCAATCTTGACCTTCAAAGTTGTGTGGAACACCCAAACGTCCCCACAAAGTTGGTACAGGTCCCCATAACACATTGCCTACCGTTTTACCACAACTCTAATCATCACAAGTAATTAGTAGAGGCGTACTTAACAAAAAGTCAATCATAACTTCAACTCAAAAATCCAATCTTGACCCTCAAAGTTGTGTGGACCACCCAAATGTCCCCACAAAGTTGGTACAGGTCCCCATAACACATTGCCTACCGTTTTACCACAACTCTAATCATCACAAGTAATTAGTAGAAGCGTACTTAACAAAAACTCAATCGTAACTTCAGCACATTAATCCAATCTTGACCCTCAAATTTGTGCGGAACACCCAAATGTCTCCACGAGTTGGTACAGGTCCCCACTTTACTATAAAAATTTAGTATTTTGGCGATACTTTGATGTAAAAGTCAGAACACACACACACACAACAATCCGTGGACTCACATGGGGATTATTGACACCATTCTTATTTAACCAAAAATGACTTCAAATGTATTTCAAAATCAATCTCTCATCAGGGCCAGAAATAATTTAATTGAACCCCGGCTCGTCTCAGCCTCATATATTAGGTCAAACTTAGCCGCTTGCAAAATCGATTTCCCCAGCAGCACAATATTTTGCAAAGTTTAATTACTTTCTCTAAATGGGAAACTGGCGTCTTCAAGGTCAAAGAACTCGACTTCATTTACACGCAACACGCCGTTTTAGTGACCAACTACGAGCTGACGAAACAAATAATGATAGAAGGTCATTGCTATGATTGGAATGTTTCATGAAGATGTGTTTTTCTTCTACGCACGTTCAAGCGACTGGATTAAGAGCTGCTGCAGAGCTACTCAATCCTGTGATGATTTCACTTTGATGGTGAACAAAGGAAAAATTCGTTAAAAACATGCTTTGGAAAAGAGAATTTTGACAAATAATGGCATTCGACAAACGTTTGTGTAGATTATATATGTAACGCTTTACTGTACATTTTATTCTTATATGCAAAGCGACTGTTGTGGAACCGAGATTCGAACCTCCAACCGTTGGGTCACAAGTCCAACTCTCACCCACTAGGCCACAACTGACCTAACACTAAGTATTCTCAGACATTTTTAACTAATAACCAGGAAACAATCCCTGACCCAAACTTGTCCTGGAACTGATATGTGACGTGATTGGTCCATATTTAACTCTGGCCCAGTTGTGTCTGCTGTGTGAGGAGGGAAGACCTGACCTGGCCTACAAACGCTATCTCCATAAAGGCTGAGAAAAGCCTTGCTTGACTTTACCTTCGCCTTTCAAGCCTTGAGGGCTTCCTTTTTTGTGCTTTGAGAAGAACTTTTCTGCATCTACCTGTTGATCAACCAAAAACCCGCCTGAGATTGCTCAACTCGCATTCAATTGGCCAATGTGTTCTCTAAATTTAAGGTGGCGATCACACCAGGGCAATTACATTTAAGGTGGACAGCTAGATTTAAAATCAAAACAGTGGTTTTGGTCTGCAGCTCCGAGTCCGTATGGGACATCTGGTGGGTCCAGATCCGGACCGCGGCCCGCCAGTTAGAGACCGCTGATCTAGGGTTTAGTGATGTGTCCAGGCATCTCATGATTCTGGGAGCCGTCTGAAGAGCGTCCGTCATGGTCCGAACACGTGACGATTCTTCTCCTCACCTCCAGTGTTGACAGCGAAAGCCGGGTGACACTCGTACAAGAACCATGGCAGATGTCAAGACTCGATCGGCCGTCGTCGTGTCAGGAAAGCGTTTTGAAGAACGTGAAGGCAGAGAAAGTTCTGCTCTGACAGGCTTCACCACAAGCGCCTGCAGACAAGTTCCCCTTCCAAAGAAGCTATTTTTAAAAGCCAGTGGTTTTACTCGTATGACTTTATATAAACCCAAGATAAGGAGCTTTTTGACCTCGATGCCCCAAGCCACAATCTGCTCTAAATGAATTAAACACAATGGTTTTTGAGAACCTCGGAGTTCCTCGCCGCTAAATGAACCAAGTCATGGAATTATGATTCTGTTTGGGCGAGGTAAAAGTCTAATTGAACAAAAGCCCTTGAGATTGATCTAGCGCGGTTGAGCGTTCATCCACACCAGTTAGCTCCGGCTCTTTTCAGCAGGTTTTAAAAGGTTATCGCTCCGAGGCTCGAGTCCATTTCAAGGTTTAGCTGACAGCAAATCTCCAACTCAATAACACATTCAGCTTGTCGTTCTATCGCCACAGATCTAGCGCTTCTGCAGAATCCACTGCCTGCGGACAGAGCGGCGATAACCAATGGATGTTGAGGCTTTATTCGCACAATTCTTTGGGCTACTTCTTCAAGCATGTCGTTGGAAAATAGATGAAAGTCATTTCATCGTTCTGATATGTGGACTGCATTACTCATAGACCAAACGGCAGAAATGTCAATTTGACTTCGGTGGAAAACACAACCTTTAGACAGACGCTTAAACTGTCTTTCAACAATAATAAATGAACACTCACCAGTTTGTGTTGTAAAGAGCCAAACCTGTTTAAAACTCGGCTTGTGCTTTTGAGCCACACTGGCGGCCATCTTGAATGTGACATCATCAGGGCCAAGACCTCCACCACCAATGGATTCTCAGCTGGGTGTGTTGGGGGAGGAGTTTAGCTCAGGAGTTTGATCATTATCACAAACGCAAATCAACTTTTGTAGATTGAAATTTGCCCTGTAAAGGACTTTGTGTAAAGTTTTAGTTACATGTTTTGTTGGTCATTTTGATGAGGAAAAACTAGTCTAGAATTTTATTTTACCATATACATCATTAATCATTTTTATGGCACAAATCATTTTAATCATTGTCTCAACCAATCAAATTGAGGTTCTGAGAGTTTAATACGTCGTAATCTCACTTCACTTATTAGTGCTAAAATGTACTTGTGAACTGAATAACAACTGCCACAAATACCTGATATTTTGCTAATCATAAGTTTTCATCATACATTTATGTAATGGTAATATTTGATTTTACTAATGGAAGCAAATCCCAATTCAGGTGACCTTTAAGTTTGCCGTGCTTTCACAAACTTCTGAATTAGAGTCATATGAAAGCAAACTGAGAGCAAACTGAAGGTATGCTTTTCTCAGAGCATAAAAAAGCTCCAAAGAACTTCCAGGACGTTTAGGTCAAGTGTTTGCTCTTTATCTATAGAATACACTTCCTGTGTGTTGAACTACCTGGCAGTTCTAGAGAGTTTTTAAAAAATTTGATATGATAAGAGGAGTGTGTTATAATTCCTATAATTCCTTCTCTATAATTCCTATATTACTCTTTTTCTACCTATATATTATTAATTTTCTATTTCAATGATTCTTAGACTTTTCCTTTCTAAAAACCAGTGTATACATCTTAGATTACTCTTTTTCTATACCCTTAATGTAATTCCTATTCTGCCTCTACACTTCTCAGATTATTCCTTTTCTACCTCTATAATTCTCAGACTACTCCTTCTCTACTTATAGATTATTCATGTCCTACCTCTATAATTCTCAGATTACTCCTTTTCTCCCTATATATTATTCCTTTTCCACCTCTATAATTCTCAGATTACTCCTTTTCTCCCTATATATTATTCCTTTTCCACCTCTATAATTCTCAGATTACTCCTTTTATAGCTATAGGATATATTCTCAGAATATATAATTCTCAGATTACTCCTTTTCTATACGTATCGATTACTCCTATTCTACCTCAATAATGATTAAATTATTTCCATTCTACCCATAGATTATTTTTATTCTATCTGATTAATTATTATTACTGACTATTCTTATTCAACCAGTGTACACAGTAGGTGAGGAGCACAAGTGAAACTGTGGGTTTCGTTGCTCTGGTAGATTTTATTGTCTCTGCTCTTTTTAAAAACCCAACAGACCAGGTTTGTGCATTGTATAGTAACCAGCCAAATGAAGCACTGCAATTACAGCATTACCTGAATTCAGACTCAATTAAATGAGTCGCGCGGTCACACAACAAATGAACAGAAGGCAGATAGATCGGTAATTTTATCCAGTGTTTGTTTTGTTCCATTAGTAAAATGGACTCTACAGTACAATGACAGATTAGATTATTTGTAGCTGGGATGGCAGTTGGCAGAGAAATTGGCTTTTAGACAACACGTTTGGATGGCAGAACTATAATCTATTAAAATTGAGATTTGCTCACATTTTCAATTGACAATAATTTCAGAGCAAAAATCACAAGCTAGATTTTATTGTCTAAATACATTCAATTCTGGAAAGAAAGGACTTCCTTTGTACCTCTTTCTATTGAGCAAGGTCAAGCCTCCATATTAGGACTTTCAGTCAACTGACCTATAACAAACTCTTTTGAACGGCTCTAGAATTAGAAAGGCTGCTAAAGGTCCTGGCATTTGAATGGCTGGTGAATTAGAAAGCTTTGGAAAAGTTGGTAAATGATCATAAAAAGATCATTGGATGGGCCTGATAAGTGGACCTATAACACACACACATAGTGGAATGGCTTCTCCAACACCCAAAGTGAATATAGACAGAAGTAATGAATTACAGTCACTCACTTAAATGTAACGCTGAGAATTGTGTACGTAAAATTGGCCACTTCGAGAAGTCACCCTCAAGTGGCTCTAGGAGTCTCAACATCTAAAGTTAAAGCAAACGTCTGCTATTAGTAAGAGAGACATGGAGCAGGACGACCAATTTAAACTGACAATTTTGTAGGACCCCCAATTGGTCTTCACCACCCTTTACTTTGGCGTCTTCCTCAAAGCCAAACTCCACAAGGATTTTCCTCTCCTGGCTTTCTGATCTCTCTTGCATCTTCTGCGCCTTTAAAATGCAAGAAACTTCTTGAACAAATCTTGGATGCACACATGAGCAGCCCAAGTAAACGAGTGCGCACTTGCATAATTGCATATTAATAACTGTAATAATAACAACATGTTCAAAGAATAATATTAACAAATAGGAAGGCTGCCTAAGGTAGAAGCCCGGAACCAAACCTCTCTTCATAGGTTTAGGGTCACCTTATTCTTTACTCTTTATACCTTATTCTTACACCTTTTAAAAGCACTGTTTTTGTCAATGTAAAGAACTTCAAAAATACACTATACTCTGTTTGCTATACACATTATATATTGCTAATGTGGTGAATAACTATTCTAACCGTAAATGTCTGGTTTTTGGTTAAATATCTACATAAGTGTAGAGGTGCCCATTTCCACAACTGTCACTCCAGTGTTTTAATGGTACAATTAATGGTGCGTTTGCGAATTGTGTCGAAGCTATAAATCTGACCTTCCTGTGAGCAGGTTGAGAATCTGGAGCAACACATTTGTGGGTCAATCAAACGCTCAAAACGGCCAGAGTTAGAGAACTTTCATGTTACACCCGACAGTCTCTCCTTGTTCTTAGAAGTGAAGGCTATTCCATGCGAGAAACACACAAAATAGTCTCGGTGACCGCAAGCGTTTGAACGGAAGTGTGTATCTACACAACGGAACACCATTCACCTGTTCTGTGGGAAACCTCAGCCACCCAAACATCTACCGCCTAGTTTAGCCAGCGTGGCACAACATGGATGGCAATGTGAGGCGGATTTGATTACCGCCAGCGGGAGGGCACAATATTTCCCCAGCTTTAATTTCAGGAGAGAAGCCAGCTGTTCTCGGGGAGCGCCACCATGATTGCACCTCCTCCAGAGAACAAACAGGCGGGGATGAGAACCAGGAGCTGCCAGCTGGGAATTAATTAATCTTCCGTCTATGTCGAGACTTACACGCCGGAGCAGAACCCACGCTGGCCAAAGACTAACCTGTTTATGCACACACACGTGCTGAATCCCTTAAAAGCAGGGAAACACATTCATATTCAGTGGCCTATCTGCAGCAGGTTGAAAGTCTTCGCTCTCACCTCCTCCGATTTCCATTCCCAACACGGACCCCCCCAAAGATCCGGACAAGGTCATCGGACGGACGGATTACAATCACAAACAAAACTAGACGATTCTGATGTGCCGCCATCTATTTTCCTGCCGGTGCCTTTCACTTTCATTTGAGTTCCGCAGGTTGGCTAAGGATTCCAAAAGAGCGTGAGCTTCGCAATTGTGGGTTGTTGGTCTGTGAGACCCGATTCCCACTTGAGAAGCGGCGCGGAACAGCTCATAAATCATTCCATGCGAGTCGGAGAAGTTTTTAATGAAAGCAGGAGGATGCGAGGGCTTGACTAGCCAACCATTCCTCCCAAATCTCCCTTCATCATGCCACAAACTTAAGCCTTTAATGCAGTCCAACCAAACAGAGTGTGAGAAGGCCACCGGAGAAGAACGTGGCATGGATGCTTATGCGGATAGTCTCACGTCATGGCCAGTAAGGGTGTCATGAGTCCCATTTTAAATCGAAATCGATCAAATTTCATGCGTAATCTAGATCATCTAATGAAAAATATGGAATCGCCGATGCTGCCATAGCAATTGCATTTTTTGATTCGATGATCGAGATTAAGAATATATTTTGATCCATTTCGATTTAAAAAATCTTCACTGGTCGCCGATACGGAAGTATTTTGGATTTCCAGTGTTTTTTTGTCGACAACATGATCGTCAACATAATTCACTGTTTGCAAGCTGTGATATGTACGAATACCTCATTTAATTAATGTGCCAGAACAAACGCAACGAAATCCAAAGTCGAAGGCACCTCACAGCTACGGTGAGACCCTGCATGCACAATAAGCTTGTTTTTTATACTTTTCCAAATGACTGATATGAGTTATTGTTACAATCGACTGTTAATAAACATTTTAAATTTGACAATAAAAGTCATTAAAATGATATATAGCTTATCCTTTCAAGTTTTTTTTAATTAGAGAATTGAATCAAACTATAACTTAAAGAATCGAAAATGTAATTGAGTCGAGGATTTGGAGGATCGTGACACCCTTAATGGCGAGTGATCGATGTTAGAGTCTGTATTATTCCGGAATTTTTGCAGGAACATTCAGAAATTAACTGGTTAGCAAAGAGTTTGAGACTGTTAGAATGGACTGCCATGTTCAGTCAAGGACCAAAAGGGGTTTGTGATTTGCTTCATGACTTACAAACTCACAGATGTTCTCGTCACCTCCATGTGAACTCTACTGCTCTCAACCAGTGTTGGGCAAGTCACTAATTACAAATAACTAATTAATTTACAGCTTTTTAATTACCGTGTCTGAAAAGTAGCTTGGGCACTGAATAAGTAACTTAAGTGAATACTTAAAATTGCCGTGTTGGTGCTTCAGTAGATACATGAGCTATTGACTGTGGCCGACAAGGTTTTCTCCGCAGGAAGCATCTCTCAAATTACTTTAATGTTCTCATCAGCTTGTTTCAGAACAGCAAGTGACTTGAATATTGGCATTTTGTAAAACAGCCACTAGATGCTGCAGTCGAGTCCGACATCTTCACTCTAAATACGACTGTCGCAAACTGTGGCGAACCACGTGCACCAGCACTACAACGATTTTGAAGCGGAAAACTAAACTTTTACCAAAATACTTTTTCAGTGAAAAAGTATTTAGTATTTCAGTGAAAAAGTATTTAAATAAATGCGTTACTTTGTAATGTGCTGCACCCAACACTGCTCCCAACAAAGATTCAAGCTTGAAGCCACAATCAAGTTTGCGAGAATTTGGCAGAATTTTATCCAATTCGTTTTCACCCAAGGCGATCAAACTCAACAGAACTTGGTGAAGCTCCGTGATGTCCGCACGATATCACCCAGTGTTCTTCTCCTCAACGTTCATGCAGAGACACATAGCTAGTAGAGCAAAAATTCATTCAAAACACATTTTTTGCACTTTTAACAAGGCAAACTATAAAATGGTCCAACGATTCGTCAAACACACGAGGGAAGAACCACTGCAGGATGGTGGAGGTGCCAGACTGTTCACGCTGCTGGTGATGAAGCTCTTCAGGTTCAGTCTGCAGTGTTAAAGTCACACGAGAGTCCTTCTAATCAACCCTTGTATGCAATTAACCCAGCCTCATGTTCCGCTAGAAAGCCATTCTCTTGCCCGCATGTTCTGCACTTCTCCATTCACTAGTTCAACATGCGTGGAGATGGAAATCAGAGCGCGTAGAAGCTACAAAGAACAGATGGACTTCAATTCCACGAAAGGGATGTTTATACACATGAAATATAAAATAATTTGCTGAGGCATAAAGAATACTTGAAAATCATACTTGAGTAAATGTACTCTTAATTACTTAAGTATGTCCCTTACTGTAAAAATTACTCTATTACAAGTTACCAATTCCATGAAGACTTGAGTAAAAGTCATACAGTTTCCAATTTGACAAGAACTTGAGTATTTCACTCGTACTGAACTTAGACTACAATAACACCAAGACATGTGAAAAACAAGAAACCCTTTATTTATGAGGTGAATATAGAGATGACAATTAAAAATTAAATGAATTGAAAATTAGATGAAATGATAATTAATGCCTCAATAGTTCAAAATGTCAGAACAAAATAGATTAAAAGAACAACAAAAAGTCAGTCTCAGTCAATCTTAAGCAAAAAAAAAAGTGTCACCGCTAATTCACGTTCAACTGATTGAAATGTGCGCAAAAATCATCCAGTACCTTCATCATCCTGCAGATGGCGATATCACCTAGTTCGCCCAAGAAATTAACCACGGTAGGAAAAGATGCCGAATTGTCACACACAATCACAACGTAACGAGTAACGATAAGTGTCTGTTCAGATGCTCAATTACAAATGTAGTCAAGTAGAGAGTAAACCTTGCTTATATTTGTAATACTCAGTACAAGCACAAAGTGTCCAAAAATACAGTAAAGTTAAAAGTAAAGTAAGTTACAAAGTTTATTTACTGATGTACTTCACACCACTGGCTATTAAAATGCTGGTAAAAGCATAAATAACGGAGGTAGCAACACGTGGCTGAGAAACTAGAACACACACACACACACACACACACACACACACAGCGATAATGAATCTCAGTGAGAAGCGTCAGGAGATGCTGTCACAGATGCTGACAGAGACACACTTCTGGTGACGAGGTGTTGGTGAGGAGCCTTTCAGTCTGTTGAGATGCTCTGCCAAGATAGTTTACACCCTAGCATATCATTATCACTGATGGCGGCTGAAAGATTCTACACAAGGTTGAAACGTCAAAAAAAAATAAAAGCTGTTTGGAGCTGTGGAGGTTGCAAACTCGTTCCAAAGGTTAGAATTTACGTCTACGTGAGACGAAGTTTTCAGTTTCGTTTGTGACAATGTTTATCAGTGTGTCAAGCCACTTTGTCCGTTTCCGACATCCCGAACGCAGAAGACACACACACACACACACACACACACTAGCTCGGGCCTGGTTTTGAATATTTAACTGCTGTAAATGTTCCGTGAACAGACGTTTAACAAATTCATCTGGTTATAGCAGCATAATAATAATGCCTGGAGTGTAATTCCTCAATAAAATATTGAATCTGTTCAAATATTCATTTTTCTTTCAAAACAGATTTCCTCTGCAGGTCTTGACTCGACTCGACGCCAACGCCGCCTTTGTCTGAGCCACAAAGAGTTGTGTGTCGCCCGGATGGTGAAACGCCGCCATCTTGGCAGAACCTGGAAGTCCCAAGTGCCCACCAACACAAAGCCATTCACACGCCAGTCTGTGCCAGTCTCCCTGCCAGCCAACGCATGTCTTCGCCGACTTTGCTCAACTAGTGTTCATTTTGACAATTTTTTAAAAATGTAGTTTTAGTCACGGTCTTTTGTTTTAGTTCCAAATTAGTCACCTTCATTTATTTTAGTTTTAGTCTAATTTTAGTCGACTAAGTTACACTATAGATTTAGTCAAGGAAAATATAGGTGCTCTATATTCTATATGTTTACTAAAGTTGCTATGTCTAAGAAATCTAAATACGTAGTTAACTATGAACATAAAATATATACAAAGATCTTACTAATTTGGAAAAACATTTACTTTTCTTATTATTTATGAACATTTCTTTCAATTCAAATAAATGTATTCTAATGACTGAAACCTCAACAAAGAGGAAATTAAATACAGTAAAATAAAATAAATTATAGTTGCATCATGTTTAGAAGTAACAACTGGTTGCACAGTGAAAAGTTTCATCTGCAGATGGCGCTTCAGGTGTGTTGTGTCATTGCCTGTGATGGTCTAGTTTTCTATCGAGTTGAATGTAAAATGAAACTATATATCTGAACGCTTCTTCCTCCCGGGAGTAGACGTTATTGAAGAAGCTCGCACCTCTATCCCATCCTGCTTTTCCTGCAGCTGAAAGACGTTGTGTCCTGATTGGTTCTCTCTTTGTTTGCACCCGCCTTTCTCCACAAGCTCTGATTATGATTCGACAGTCACGAAAGGCATTTTCGTTTAGTTTCTATTAGTTGAGGAAAGTGTCAATACATTTAGTTAACATTTTTGTTTTTATACAGTTCTCGTTTCGTTTTCGTCAGGGAAAAAGTGTCGTTGACGAAGACGATGGCGAAAATATGTTGTCAACGAAATTACCACTGTACTCAGCTGGAGTACACACAATCGGTATTTCCTTTCAAAAAGTTTGAGACTAGACAGGAAAAAACAACTTTTGTCTGTGTGTTTTGTCCAAATGCACAAACAGCCGCCAAAAAAAAAAGATTTGTGTTGATTTCGGCCGCATGCTTCAAAACTTAAACTACAACAACTGGCACAAAAACAACGAACACGAGCTTGACAGAAGAACTCGCTAGCGCTTGGCACCTAGCATTGAAATATGCAAATCAAACCAACACAATAGAACCAAAGTCAAAAAGTTAAAAAAATAAACACAATGGAGATAATGACAAGATACAGGGGAATCTACTAAATCAATTAAAAGGGCAAATTAACAAAGTAACAATAAGACTTGAACATTGACCAGCACAGGAGCCAATCACAGCAACTCTGGACCCGAAGGCGGGGCATGCGCTGGATCGGTGGCCAATCACAGAGCGCCGTCACACATTCACACTCTCACTCACACCTGAAGATATTTGTCCTCCAATTCTTCAGAATTTTTCATTTGGGGATAATTAAAGGTCCTTTCTCAGAATGCAAGTTGTAATTTATCTGAAGAAGTCCCACCACTCGATGAGAATTCAGATCGATATCATAAGGAATAAAAGAACGCCGTCCGCGTTCTCATTCACGAGTTATAAGGAAAGTCGTAACAATAAGAAAACCGGAGACCCGGAGGAAACAAACCATCCCATCAATGAATGAAGTCACTTCTACATCTATAAACCAGAAGAAAAGAAAAGCTGAATGTGAAGGAGATGAATGGAGCTGTGGCCTTGCTTTCCTGAGCCGAGCGATGAGAGGAATCCTTTCTAGCTGAACTATTCGCTTTCTCACAAAAGCTGGAGACGGAACACTTGGCTTGTCGATGTCGGCGTCATAATTCATCTTTATGTGGCTGTGGCTGAGGTTTATATGAGACACTGAGTGGGAAGATTTGACAGACACGTCGGTTCAGATCTTCTAAGAACATGAGCAACACACTGTTCATGGCTACGCTTTAGATTGTGTGTGTACAGTGGCGTTTAAACACGTTTTATGGAAAATCACATTTGTAAATGTTGTTTTATTAAATGTGTGTTAATGTTTTAATGATCTAAAATTATATATATACTGTATACGTCTTTTTGTTTTTAAAAAGTGCATCAAATTTGTTGAATTAAAAACTTTGTTATATTCACTAAAGGATTATGTTTGGCTACACAACTTCTAATTAATTGTGTATATGCTTTGTAATAAATCATATATATATATTTTTTATTTTTTTTTTATTAAACAAACAACGTTTAACATTTTTGAAAAAGCATCCATTACATGTTTCATGTTTTATGCATCATACATTACTTAATCATTATATAATTATGTTTTCCAACAAATAAATGGAACATGAATTCATATTACATCAGAATGTCTTTATAGTAAATCATAACACATTTTTCCAAATATTGACAAAGCGTATATAGAAATTGAAGTACGAATTTTACGTACAAAATGTGCTAATCATTCTGTTATTATCGTTTTCCCAGCAAAATTGGAAGTGAGTTATATGTTTTATTAATAACCACAATATGTTTAGTTTTAAATATATATTTTTTTTACATTTATGATGACAAAATGTAAAAATAATTAACATATACTGTTCTCAGCCAAACAATTGTACATTAATTCTATATTTAAATTAAGCGCAGATTGCATTCATTCGGGTACAATATCCCTTCCGTGTGTGTATGCGTGTGTGTATGCGTGTGTGTGTGTGTGTGTGTGTGTGTGTGTGTGTGTGTATCAGTTACAGTGAGATGTGAAAGAGTGAAAATCATGGTCATGAAGATTTTCCAGACCAAAAAAAAAAAAAAGAAAAGCAGGAAGTGCGTCGGTGTGAATCCACCTGTGGGAGAGCGACAGAAATAGCCGCTATTCACATTTACACAAAAGCCCATTACTGTACAAGTAAACAACATACAGTATCCCACACTTACTGTAAGAGCAGTCAACACACACACGGCTGTGTAATGTAACGGTGACGTAACAATAGCAATAAAATGTACAGCCGGAGACGCATAAATAAACTGTACTTACAGTGAGACACATATAAGACTTACACCCACCCAAGTTCTGATTATTAAGAAAAAAGTAGATGTTTTATGGTTGGTGTAGTGTGTAATTACAGTCTGGAAAAATGCACACAGGTGCGAATCCTGCACTCTGATTGGCTGACAAACAATCCAACGCGTCCCGCCCCCTGCTTCAGAGCTGCTGTGATTGGCTCTAACTCCCCGTGACCCAGAAATAGGAAAGTGTTGAAGACGGAGGCTCATTCACACCAAGGTTTCATTTCAAAAGGTGACATGTTCTTCTCCATCGCTGACGTCTGATTGGCAGAGGCGCTGGTCATTAGCCGCTCATTAGCCAGCGCGGGCCGTTATCTGCAGACACACAAACGGTGGTTTTCATTGCATTAGGAAGGAAATCATCTTCTTCACTTGGGTCGGGGGAAATCTCCCGTAAACACGCCAGTCCCTGCGACGCCAATTATCACACGCTATAGGCACGCCAGTTACACGCTAGCGGACCGACTCACTAATTAGCATATGCAAATTACTCACATTACTGTGGTCAGGTCTACGTTCAGTTTGTCTGGGATGGAGATCGAAATTAATAAAACAATAAATAAAACTTTTTTTGGCTGATTGATTTTTAGACTTATTTGAATCTGTAATTTTCCTTTACAAAGTTATTTTTTTAATAGTTGACTAAACAAATCATTTCAACCAATTTACATTAGGATAAACTAGGACCTGGGAGCCAAAGTTGAGTTATGGTGACCTTCAATTCATCTGTTCGTCTAGGATAGATGGATGAATGAATGAACTGATCAGAAAGACAGACAGATTGATTGATTGATCGATCGATCGATTGAACAGACAGTCAACAAGAAAAAAACTTTGTCGAGCAACTAGATATATAGATTAACGGAGGGATGGACGGACAGACAGATAAGTAACAAAAACATTAGTATAATTTTAAAGATTTTTAATGAAAATACATTACATTTCCTTTTTGATGTTTGCTGTAAAGTTAAGTCTCCCTCATAAATAAATTATTAGATCATTTATTTCTCAGTTTGTTATAAATTTAGATTAGTTTGGTTAGATGGATAGACGTGTAGATAGATAGATAAATAGACGGGTTGATAGATAGACAGATATGAAGACAGACCGACAGACAGCTTTCACTTAAAAATGTGTTATATATTGTTCTTATATATTGTTATATTGTTATATATATAATAATGGTGAAATGGTTATATCAGAGAAACCGAAGTATTATTGCATATAGAGCATATTTTAATTCACACTTTTTAAGTTTAATATGATTGGTTTATGTGATGCATTAAAGTTAATTTGCACTTACTACTTTGCTAAAATGTAGAGATCTTCGACCAATGTTTATTTTCAATATTGTCTAATAATGTAGTCAAGTAGAGAGTAGAGACCTCGCTTATATTTTTCAGTACAAGTACAAAGTAGCCAAAAATACTCAAGTAAAGTAACACAATCCATTCACTCCACTGACCAGAGCAAACATACAAATGTCGAGAACATGAAGCTCCAGGCAGATAAAACCAAGACTTGAACTGGAATCTGTGTTTCGTGAAGTCTTCGTTTGTGAAAAACACGCGATCATTTCCCTCCGAATCGCCGCGATAGAAAACAAGCTCCGCGATGAATCCCCCGCTGCTGGCGTCGCGATCCGCCGCGCGATGCTGAAACACGGCGGTGTTATTCTTCCTCACAACGCAGTTTATTTGATGACTCTTCTTGTTGGGGAACTTTATTTACTCGGGACGTGAAGGCTTTTATTACAGGCATTGATCAAAGCGGCGCCGCGCCTCGTCAGCCACCCGCACTCCCATAATCCCAAACCCTGCATGCGCCGTAGATGTAATAATCTGAAAGGACATTGCGGGAGCTCCGGGGTCTCCTGATAACATCCCTCATCACTGACTGGTTTAATGAACGTGGCCGGGCCAGAGGCGGGAGAACAGGCCGGCAGACGGCGAGCGGCTCTGGAGGGACGAGTAAGTGACAGGGAAGGGAACGTGGACGTGGATTTGTCAGGACAGGTTAACAGCTCACCTTGTGCCGCAACACAAGGACACACACACACACACACACACACACACACACACACACACACACACACACACACTCCAGAGTTGGGGCTGAGCGGCAAACCACAACAACAACATTAACGTGGTTGAGGTGTTGAGTTGTGCCGCCATATGGATTTTGCAATATTGTGGATATCGTCACACACTCGTGAATTTAATAGAGTATAACACGTTTATAACTACTAAGAACCGTAGATGTGCGTGCAGAGCTGCTTCTGCTACTTTTTTACTTTTATCAAAGTCGTTTGTAAACGTTTGATTCACGCGACAATCAGATTTCGAGAGAGAGACAGTGAGAGAGAGAGAGAGACAGTGAGAGAGACAGACAGTGAGGGAAAGACAGACAGACAGTGCGAGAGAGAGAGAGAGAGAGAGAGAGA
>MU204386.1:3265334-3282445 GCA_017309775.1 Paedocypris sp. Pulau Singkep
ACACAGTGAGAGAGAGAGAGAGAGAGAGAGAGAGAGAGAGAGAGAGAGAGAGAGAGCAAGAGAGAGAGAGCAAGAGAGAGAGAAAGAGAGAGAGAGCAAGAGAGAGAGCAAGAGAGAGAGAAAGAGAGAGAGAAAGAGAGAGAGAGAGAGAGAGAGACAGTGAGGGAAAGACAGACAGACAGTGAGAGAGAGAGAGAGAGTGAGAGTGTCACTCTGTGAGAGTGTCAATCATACGCGTCACTCTGTCTCACTTTCAACATTTCCTAGAAGAATTTGCTTTATAGAACACGTATTTATTCGGTTTCTGATTATACATGGTTTTGGCTTCTGACGACTATTCTGCCAAAGTGGCTTTGAAACCTGCTGGATGGAGGGAGAAATTCGCTAGAATAAATATTCGTCGTCCTAAAATGTCTTTAAATGAACCATTCCTACAATAAGCCAATAAACACAAAGGTCAAACAAGGTCGTTTGTCAATGCATCACTCAACGTAAGACCCTGCGGACATGAGTATATGGCCCCACCCATCGATTTTCTGAAACGTTTTTCCATTTCTGGGTTACGAGGAACAACTCTGGTTCAGAAGTTGAGACACGCCCTTCTTTGCCAACCAATCACAGAGCGCGACACACCCACTCACACACACCTGTTGGCAGCACGTTTGTGGACCGTGGGCAACTGGAGAACCAGAGGAAACCCACGCAAGAATAAACCCTCGGAAAAACCCAGACCGAGCCTTGAACTTGACTCTCAAACTTGTTCTTGTTGCGCGTGTCTCTCGAACAAATCTTCTCGAGTCACTCTTGTTCGCCGCAGCCTTAGGGAAGGTTTCTCCTGAGCATCTCTGACACTGGGCTTGGATTAGGAGTTAATCTGCTTCCTGGAGTCAGATTCTCTTGCAGCTTTTGTAGTGGTTCCACAGACGCTTTGCTGACAAGCCTGATTGACTCTGGTCTAAAGCCATTGGCTCATGAGCGACGACTGTCCGGGCCTGTAGGGGGCAACATGATGATGGAGCCGTGGAATGATTACACTTAGCCAGGGGTGTAAAGTACTTAAGTAAATGGATTTTGGGTATTTTTTGGATACTTTGTACTGAGTATCAAAAAATATCAGCAACTTTTACTCTCTACTTGACTATATCTGTGATTGAGTATCTGTACTCTTTACTCCACTACATTTGAATGGACACTTATTGTTACATAGTCTGCATCTTTTTATACCATGATTAATTTTTTGGACGGATGAGGTGATATCGCTATTTATGAGTAAAATCAACTTGAAAAAGCGGTTGCACTTTTTTGCACATTTGACTTTGACTGAGACTGACTTTTTGTTATTTTTTTTAATCGTTTTTGATCTTCCATTTAGAAAAACTGAGGTGTCTCATTTCTCAATTTCATTTTTAAACTTGGATATATAACTTCAAAGAGGTGGAAAAACAAGAAGCTCTTTATTCATGGTGTTTTATGAGAGTAAATTTAGCCCAAGTAAAATACTTAAGTTTATTTGAAATTGGATAGTTTACGACTTTGTCTTCTTGGAATTGGTGATGTGTATTTTTTACTCAAGTATGATTTTCAGGTACTCACATTCTCAGACTTAGTGAAAAATGGAGATGGGGATTCGGAGTCACGACCACAGCGATTTTTTTAAAGTCGAGAAGTCAAACACCAGTCCTACACGCATTCATCGTGGTAGATGTAACACCACCGTCATGTTCCTGGACAGGTTTATTGGTGGGAAAGACACGTTTGGCGGCGCCAGCATCTGACAGCAGCTCAGAAATGAAGAATCATTTGGGCTTTAACCTGAAATCAGAGTGATCTGGATGGGATGTGAAGCGCTGTGGGGTGGGACGCCGAGACACGCAGATGATTAATGTGATCAAATATTCACCGGATGACGGATGAGGCTCGTTCCTTTGCTTCTTTTTTTACACTGGGATTTCAACTGAAACACAGTTCCAGAACTTCAAGCTGCTGTGATGAAGTCTCAGAGCTGTGGAGAGACTGTGAAGAGTTTCCTCGCTTATTATTCTTAAAACTGAATTGATTATCGAATAGAGATTGAATTATCACGACTCTTTTTGGGACATCCAAACATCCAACCAACACTCTTATATTGATCTAATCAATCAATCATCAAATTCAAATCACATTCACAATTATTTTTCAACAACGTGAAGTGTAATGTATTTTGCAATAGTCCGGCTTGTCAAAATGAGGGAGTGACGGAACAAAAAAAGGAGAATAAAAAAATAAAATAACACACAAAAGCAATAAAATACAAGAATACAAAAGTAATAAAATACAATAAAAAGAGAGATAAAATATGAATAAAATACAAGTAATAAAAAAATACAAAAAAAAAACAATATGGGAGAGAAATACGGCATAAATATACAGATAAACCAACAAACCAATCATTCATCCATCCATCATCCATCATCTATCCATCCATCATCCATCCAACCAACAAACCGACCACCAAACCAATCATCCATCCATGCTTCATCTATGCATCATTCATTTATTCATCCATCTTTCTAACCCACCAACCAACAATCATCTATCCATCAATCAATCAATCAAACAAACAAACAATAAATCCAATCAATCAATCAATCAATCAATCATCTATCCAACCAACACACCAATCATCCATCCATTCATCCAACCAACCAATCATCCATCCATCCATCCATCATCCATCTATGCATTATTCATCCATCCAACCAACAAACCAATCATCCATCTATGTATTATTCATCCATCCAACCAACCAATCATCTATCTATCCATCATCTATGCATTATTCACCATTCCAACCAACAAATCATCCACCCAATATACAACCAATCATTTAATCAATCAATCATCCATCATCCATCCAACAAACAAACAAACAAACAAATTATCCATCCATCTATCAATTATTCATCCATCCAACCAACCAATCCATCCTTTTAATCCTCCATCCATTTACTCATTCAATCATCCATCCATCCTTCTAACCATCCATCCACTCTGATTTTTCCCCAAGTCAATCAACTTGACTGGAAGACGGCCAGGACGCAACAAGACGTAAAGCAACGAAACCAGAAGTAGACGTGAGACCAAACACATAATTGACAAAACTAACTAAAATAATGTTCAAGTAAACACATGGAGGCAAAATACAATACAATAAACAGGTGGACGAAAATTAACTAACCGAGAAAAATAACGACAATCCACAGGCGAAACTCAACTCAACGTCGAGAAACAAGGCGGCGTCCGTCACAACAGGAATCAAACCGAAGAACACCAACCGAATCCAATCAGGAAGAAAAATGGAGACTTGATTTAGACAATTTGCTGATGTAATAACACTTGTGATTAAATTATTACCCAGAAGCTTGATCACCTCGAGCGAATTAAGTCCGTTATCACAAAACGACGCCAACTCAGCCCACTCGCCAAACGACAGTTCTTCTCTTAATTCTCCAAAAACCATTCGTCTGATTCACCATCAAACGCAACACGTTCCCTTCATCCCATCCAGCTATTAACAATTGTTAATTAAATCTCAGGTTGTCATGGAGACAGTCCCGCTACAGTGTAACAAACCACAGGTACGTAACCAATTCATTTCATGGGGTAATCAGGCTTTCATCATCACACGGTTATTGGAGATGCTAATACGCGATCCCATGACAACCGCTGCCCACATGCCCGATGCCCACAGAAACCATTCCAAACGATTAAGACATCGGCCGGCGGATGAAGCAGACGGCAGAATGGAGCTTCATCACCAGCGTTCTCCGTGATTCATCGGGCTAAATTGCAGAGACGTGGAGCGCCATTACGAGTGGGACAAGAAGATTGCACGTTTATCTCTGGCCAAGGTCACACGGATGAGGCTCGTTCCTTTGCTTCTTTATTTACACTGGGATTTCAACTGACACACAGTTCCAGAACGTCAAGCTGCTGTGATGAAGTCTGTGAAGAGTTTTCATTCTCTTAGTTTAACCTTTATTCTTAAAATTCTTTAAACTAGATTGAATTATCATGACTCTTTTTGGGACATCCAAACATCCAACCAACACTCTTATATCCAATCAATCAATCAATCATCATTCAAAAAACAAAACAATCATCCATCCATCCATCATCCATCTAACCAACCAACCAACCAACCAACCAACCACCAAACCAATCTTCCATCCATGCTTAATCTATGCATTATCCATTCATTCATCCAATCAACAAACCAATTATCCATCCATCACCCATCTATGCATTATTCATCCATCCATCCAACCAACCAACAAAATCATTCACCCACCCAGCCAACCAACAAACCAATCATCCATTTGTTGGTCTATGTGTTGTTCATCCAACCAACCAACCAACCAACCAACCAACCAACACTCTTATATCCAATCAATCAATCAATCAATCAATCAAACAATCATCCATGATTCAATCAATCATCTATCATTCAACCACCAAACCAATCATCCATATATCCATCTATGCATCATCTATTCATCCATCATCATTCCAAGCAACCACCAAACCAATCATCCATCCATGCTTCATCTATGCATCATTCATTCATCCATCCATCCAACCAACCAACAATCATCTATCAACCAATCAATCAAACAATAAATCCAAGCAACACACCAATCATCCATCCAAGATTGCACGTTTATTTTTCGCCAAGGTCACACTTGCTTATCTCCAGCAGAACACCAAAACGAGAACCGTCAGTAAGCTGAAGACGTGCGGCCCACTTTAGGCGGAGCTTTAACCCACATTCGCCGCCGCCTCGCGGGACCTCCACAACGCCGCCCGAATAAACCTGAAAAAGGCAGACAGTGTCCAGCCAATTGCGTCGCCTTGATTGGGCCTTTTAAAGTGGAGCAGTCAGACAGACTCATTACTCTGAGAGCGGAGGACAAGGACAAGGACACGGCTGAAGGTCAAACGCTTGACCTTGACCTTATATATTACAACCTGCTAAATTCACCCCAAATTCAAGCTTGGCCTCGTATTATGAAAGGTTGCTCACTGATTTATATCAGGTGGGCCCCAACTTTTTTTTTTGCAGCGGACCGGTTAATATTTGATAATTTTAGCGCAATGATTTTACAGATTTTAGTTTTAAGTTCAAGTTCAATTTATATAGCGCTTTTCTTAGTCCGAGACCAACGCAAAGACGCTATGTGAAAAAAAGTCTTTAAAAAATAGAAATGTCGATTCTTTATTTTTATTTAAATTCAGTACTTAACATAGAATAATATTTATTTGTATTGAAATATGCATTCAAGATATCATATTCACAGATAAATGGATTTAACATTTTTAATGGTACTTAAATATTTGAATTTTATTCTCATATAGAAAAAAAAATGTTTTACAATTTCAGACATCTTTTAAAAATAGACTTGATTATATGTTCTCGTTTATACTTAGCCTCTTCACTCTTATTGGTTCATGATTCAAATCCGGTGCCGGTCCACACACAGGATTTAAAGCATTTGGTGTTTCTTTGTTAGGTCTTATTTTCAGAGTGACATGGTGTAAGTTGCTCATCTGTAATTTTATTGTATTTTTATCTTTTTGTATTGTATTTCTTTGCTCGCACCCCATGTTTAATTACTGGACTATTGACAAAAGTCACATGGTGAAATGTAAATTTAACTTTTCCATTTCTGGGTCACACAGCCAAGCTCACAAAAAAACTAAACAAAACAGACTTATGTTTTTTTGTGAACTTTTTAATTCACCTACAATGTTAAATAAGAGTCCTGTGGAATAAAAAAAAAGTCACAATTACATCTACAAAACTGCTTTATTTACACATTTTTAGCGACTCTGCGTTGGTCTCAAACTAAGAAAATTGCTATATTAATAAACTTGAACCATTGGAAAAATACATTTTACTACACGATGAACCATGTATAATGTGTAAAGCGACAAATAAAACTTGAATTTGATTCGACTCGAGCCCTTCGGCAAATTTCCAGGCTCCAATTTGGAATGTCTTTGACTGTGTGAGGAAACCAGAGACCCTGAGGAAACCCACCAAGCCCTGCCTGCAAAACCGAGAACTGGATAAAAGCTAATGCTAAATCGCTAAACACCCAAGCGCACATACTTTAAACAAAATGGCTAGAAACGTTGCCCAATCCTGACAATCCAGAGACACTCTGGATTAAAAAAAAGGTCAAGTACCACTGCAAAACACATTCATCAGCCCGACGTAGATTCGTTTCAAACACCTAGAAAGCAATCAAAAGTTTGCGCCGCGTGAACTTCGTTCCGTCGTGACGGTGGATTACATCACGAGAGAAACGGCGCTTTGGCGAAAAGCCGCGGATTAAGTCGTTTGATCCCGAGCTGGATTTCAAGAAGAACAACAGTCTGTGATTCGCTGCTAAAGGTCGGCGCTAACGCTACATCCATGAAAACCCAGTGGCTAATACGGGGATTCTTCGGGAGATTAAAACAGTTAAAGTCCTAAAAAGATGGAGAGATCTCCGTGTCAATTCCCTTCGCTCGGGGAAACTTGCTCGTTTCCACCTGGTCTTGTGTCGTCTGGCTGAAGGTGCTGTGATGAAGACGCTCATGATCCAAGCTAATCACACCAGCCAATCAGACGCAGTCCAAACACTCGGACATCCACTTCGCAGAAGGTTTGCCAAACACAACGTGAACCAGCCGTCGCTTCTACAATCACACTTATGGGGAAAAGATGGCGGATTGGAAACGTTTCGATGCAGAACGATGGAACAAAGTGAAAAAATTATTTTAAATTGGCGCAATTGTTAAAAATACACTGCGGTCATGACTTCATTCATGTGAAGAATAGATCTATGTGGCACACATTGCAACAGGAGAGAAACATGCAATTGAATTGATACGTGGCAGCCAATCACGACTCGGACTGGAGGAATCGGCTGTTCTGATTGGCCAAACTTGCTTACGTTTAACCAAATTGTATCATTCCTGCACTACAATGTTGTCAACAAGAGCCTCTTGTTTAAATGTATGATTGATTCTAGTGTAAAGTCTACACTTGCATGAAGCATACAACCTTGATTTATAAAAAAAAAAAATGTAAAAATTGCTGAATACATCAGAAATAAAATACAGAAATGTTTTTAATAATTCACCCCAATCTGCAATTTGGGAGTAGTACTTAAAACCAAGTTGACATATAACATGTGTATTTTTTTATGATGAACAAAACAAACATGGTTGATGAAAAGGAAGCGTATCAGCTACTAACCTGCATGTGATGGTGGACGCGGAGCAGGAAGGCAAGAGTTCGTAGAGCAGTCAAAAAGACACATTTATTAACCAAACTACTGAGAGAGAAGATGGGAACATGGCTAGTGACCTGTAGACACACAACTGAGGGAACACAGGTGACCACTTAATTACACACAACAGGTGAAGCCAATAAATGATGGGACTACAAACACAGGAAATGACAAAACAGATGGTATGCTGGGATTTGTAGTCCATGACACCGTTTTTGAATGGAAATGAGACACTCATATAGTAAAAATGTTTTTTTTTATATATAATTATAATTATATATATATATATATATATATATATTTTTTTTTTTTTTTTTTTTTTTTTTTTTTTTTTTTTTTTTTTTTTTTTTTTAATATATTTATATGGAATACTTTTCCATTTCTGGGTCACACAGCCAAGCTCACATAAAAACTGAACAACAAAACAGACTTTTATGGGTTTTTTTTTTCCTCGAAAGTTCAAATTCACCTAGAATGTTAATTAAGTTAATTGAGTCCAATCTAATAAAAAAATGTCCCAATTGAATTTCTAATTAATGCAACGACAAAACTGCATTTCCTGTGCAACTGTCTCTTTAAGAGACCGCCCCCCCCCCACACACACACATACAATTTCCTGTAATTCTCATTAGTTGATTTAATCAACATTATAATGAGAAACAAATTGCTCTGGCACAGCGTGCATGTGTGTTTCTGTAAATATGGAAGTGTATTCCTGCTCGCTCGTCTCCTTTAATTTGATCGTCCTCACGCTCCACTTTACGGGCAATGTTTGACTGTAAATGACAAATAGACATTTCTCGCCGTTTCAATGCCAGTTTGTACAGTTCGACTCAATAAAAACCAAGCAAAGGCGGCCACATCTGAACGAAGCGATATTAGCTCGCCATCGGAGGTCCGTGATTATACACCATTACTGCTCAGACAAGTGGTAATTTGTCTTCATAATTGGCACTGGCACAAAGAGCCAATCAGAGGCGGCCGATAGGTGATGTTGGCGTGGTAATTACAGCCAGACAGGAAGCTTGGCATCCTGGGGGCCTCCATTTTAAGGTCAAAGGTCATTACGACTTGTATATTTAAAGTGGCGAAGCACAACAGGAACATTTACACGCCACATAAAAACTATAAATGCAACCGAACTCACAGCTGAAAGTGAAGTTAAACTCGACTTCTCGTGTGTTACGATTGATGGATAGACAAGCAGGCAGACAGAGATATAGATAGATAGAGATAGACAGGTAGAAAACAGACTAGAGATTGACAGATAAAAATGAATGGCTGGGTGGTTGGTTGGTTGGTTGGATGGATGGATGGATGGATGGATGGATGGATAGATAGATAAAAAAAACGATTGAGTGGATGGAAAAGTAGATAGAACAGGAGATCAATAGATTGACAAGCAAGCGTACACAGAGAGACAGACAGAGAGACAGGCTGAAAATGGATGGATAGACAGAGAAATAAAACAGTAGACATACAGATCAATTGATAGTCAATATATAAACAAATAGACAATCAATATGTAGACAGACTGACCAACAGATAGACGGGCAAAAGATGAATGAAAGGAAAAAATAGATAGATAGAAAGACAGAGAGGTCAAAATATAGACAAGCAAGCAGACAGACTGACAGACAGACAAGCCAACCGATAGACAGGCAGGAAAGAAATGGATAGGTAAACAGATAAGACGAGCAGATAAACAGGCTGACACGAATGGATGGATGGAAAAATACAGAGATAAGAAAGTAGATAGACACGCAGAATACAACATAAGGGAGAACACAAACAAATAAATAGATGTAGAGACAGACAGATGAAGATGGATAAACGTTTAGACGTATAGGCAGACAGACAGACAGATAGACAGATACAAGTTTAGACAGATGGAAAGACAGTTAGACAGATGTAGATAAATAAACATTTAGACGTATAGACAGACAGAGATAAAGATAGGTAGATAGAGAGAGAGATAGACAGACAGACAAACATTTAGACGTATAGACAGACAGAGATAAAGATAGATAGAGAGAGAGATAGACAGACAGACAGATAAACATTTAGACGTATAGACAGACAGAGATAAAGATAGGTAGATAGAGAGAGAGAGAGAGAGAGAGAGAGAGATAGACAGACAGACAGACAGACAGACAGATAAACATTTAGACGTATAGACAGACAGACAGACAAGAGAGATAGATGGATGGATGATGGATAGATAGATAGATAAACCTACAGACGGATAGATGTAGATGGATAAACGTAGAGATAGACAGAGAGACAAATAAATGTTAAGACAGACTGACAGATAAACGTTTAGACAGTCAGATAGATACTATAGACAGACAGACAGACAGACAGATAAACGTCTAGACAGACAGACAGACAGACAGATAAACGTCTAGACAGACAGACAGACAAACGTCTAGACAGACAGACAGACAGATAGATACTATAGACAGACAGACAGACAGACAGACAGACAAACGTCTAGACAGACAGACAGACAGACGTCTAGACAGACAGACAGATACTATAGACAGACAGACAGACAGACAGACAGATACTATAGACAGACAGACAGACAGATACTATAGACAGACAGACAGACAGACAGACAGATACTATAGACAGACAGACAGACAGACAGACAGACAGACAGATACTATAGACAGACAGACAGACAGACAGATAAACGTTTAGACAGACAGTGAAATGAGGTGTGAGCTAGCGTGAGCAGGCTAATGTTAGTGGTGACCTATGGTGGAGGGGCGTCGGCCGGTGGTAAAGGTCAGTGGTCAGTGCGCACACATGATTAAGACTCTCTCTCCTCCGTGTTCATTATTCTGCCGCCTCTCAGGGAAGATGACATTAACGCTGCGGACGGATCGCTCGCTAAAGGTTAATTTAAACTCAAAACCAACGCCGGCCAATCACACGCCAGCTGAGGTCGGCGTCCAGGAGGCGGATTCATTTCCCCCTGGGTGGGTCACGTGTTCCCATCCACGGCTCATTCCCCGCCATTGTTGTGCGCCGGATTGACATTTTTTAGCGAAATGACAAATCACTTGGATGTGAAATGGCAGATGCGCCGTGGGGCGACGCCCGTGTGGGAATAAATAGCAACTGGTGCTCAAGCCGAACGGGAGACGACCTTGGCAGCGGCGTCATATCAGTCTGACCTTAAAGATAATTAAACCAGCTCTCCAGAACTTTCCAGAAGCCCGAGATCTTCCTGTCAAACCCAGTAGATTCGTTAGATTCACAGCCAGAAGACGACGACGCTTCGAGGGGAAAGAAATCAGACATCGGCCCTATTAGTCATGACTCCTGATAAGTGCACGGCCTGGGGACCAAACACAAACTTGCACTTAAGCAGAGCGTGCACTAATCAGGAGTGAATGCTAAAAGTGGAGTCACGTGACTACACTTCTTTTTAAACTACGTACTACAACTCCAGACTAGGGCTGGGCAATTCATCGATGAATAATCGAAATCGAAAATTCAGAACTTATAATTGTTCAAAATATTCCAGGTCGATTTTTTCGATTATTTTCCCTTGGGGGAAATGATTTGCCAACATTAGCAGCCTGCCAAAAAGAATCGCAGTCTATGTCGTTTGGACACATTTTGGCTTCAAAAGGATGACAGAACAAAATGAATTTTATCAGCTTATAATAAATTATATTGTATCATAAATTATAATAATTAGAGTTATTTCACAGTATTCAGGAGAGAACTGCTCATTTACAAACTTGCACTTAAGCAGATCTTGCACTAATCAGGAGTGGACGCTAAAACTGGAGTCACATGACTACACTTCTTTTTAAACTACGTCCTACAACTACAGACTATCGTTCAATTCTCATGATGAAGCCTTTGGGTGACATTCAAAAAGATTTGACCACAAACCATCTCCGTGTCTTCTCCCAGATGTCGGAGCAGTCAACGCATTATTGTTTTATTCAAGTTTTCTGTCATGTAACTTATTACAATAAATGTAATGTAAATAAACATTCCAGAACTGTTGTAACGCACAAACAGCAACCTGCTCTTATCCAGAGTCAAATTAATGAGTCTCTATGTAGCCCGGAGCAAACAAGCACTTGCAGTTATGCGGAGATTGCACTTATCAGATGTTGTGCTTAAACGGAGCAGCTTTACTATCTTTTTAAATGGGATTACAAACGGGAAAGTCAGTAGTAAATCTGAAACCTAGTTTTAGGGAAAATTACAGTTTTTACTTTGCGTTTACTTTAGAGTAAAAGTTTACTTTAAAGTAAAAGTTTACTTTAAAGATTTTAATCACGATAATAGAACGAATGCGTACGTACGTGTTGGTTAATGTTGATGTTTCCATCTTTAACATTCAGTGCTACAAACTCTTTTAACAACGACATAAAAGTTTAAAAAAAATGAAAAAAAGCAAGAATTTCACCGTTTGCTCATCTTGAATCCATAATACACTTACCGGTATTTCCAAACATCGGTGACGTCCGCAATATTTTGATAAACCGCGGGAGTTAACGACTTTTTCAGTTAAGGTTAACTACAATTTCCTGACTTACACACTAATCCCAATCTGCATTGGTGCCATGAAAGATAAAGCAGGCCACAATAATTCTATTAAAAGATTGTTTATTCACAATTGAAGTGTAACAAATATAGTTTATCAAAAACTTTTCAACTCTGATATAATTTATTACATAGGATTTATAGAAATGACGAGCGGCGCTTTGCCGCAACAAACATAAAAAGCGGAATTGTTGAAAGCAAACGTCAATTTCTCCCACAAAATGAATTGCATATATTAAAACCAAACAGAGAGAAAATATAAATATTAAGAAATCAACCTGGATATGTGCAATGGAATGATTATCACGTACAGTCACATCTCTGAGGTTTTCCCAACAACACAAACAGCATCACAAACCAAAAAAAAAAGAACAAAAAAGCGTTTGCTACCCAAAGATCAACACGATATTTAAACACGGTCAGAACACAACCAGTCGAACCAACGTCGCAGGTCCGCAAAGTCTCACCTCAAAGCGCCAACGCGGGATTGGCTCCTGGTCAAGCGTCGGTCGCTAATGGTTGACGTCCCATCGAAGGAAGCGAGGGCTCAGTTTGTGGAACACTGTCTGGATTTCTCCTTCCACCCTCTGGTCCTTAAAACATTCCATTGGATTTGGTTTTCCAAAGCGCCGTGGACCGTTCCGCAGGGTTCCTTTGGTCCTGTTCCTAAGCTTCGGTCAAGTCCGTATACTTCTTCGAGGAGAACCTGAATAAGCTCACGATTCAAACATTGTGCTTTTATAGATAGTTATATATATTAGGGCTGTCAGACGCAATTTTTTTTTTTTACTAATTAATCGCACTTCCCTGACAAAATTAACCGCGATTATCGCAATTGAATGACTGAAGCTTGTAATATTGGATATTGAGATATGTAATTTAATGCAAACTCAACCCCAAATAAACACTTTGTTTAAAAATAATTTAGCATAAGTTTATAATTTGAAAAATATTTTCTTTGTTTTTTTAACCCTCTGAGGTCAAAGTACCTATTTAATAATAGGTTACACTCTTAATAAAAACAGTATGTTGTGCTTTTGTAAATATTAATAATATTAATAATAAAACTACAACGTGAAGCACGTTTTGCCTTCTCTTTGTCGGCTAAAAACGAACTGTAATAATGAACTTAATAAATACTTATCACTCTAACATTAAAAACACATGTCTACTTAAAGCTTAGAATGTCTGTTTTAAATATATGTCTAAGTATATACAATAATGTCTGTTTATTATTTATTTATTTAATCCGCTTTGTGCCTAAATGGCAGCAGGTGAAAACAATCACAGTGCGCAGCTGATCATAATGAGCCGCACCTGGTGGCACCAGCTCTTGGTTCTATTCATTGCACGTCGCCAAACCGAAAGTGAAAAAAACTGCGATTAACTGCGTTAAAAATAATTGACGCGAATAAGCATTTAAAATGAATCGCATTTGTGTTAATGCGTTAACTTTGACAGCCCTAATATATATGTAATAAAAAATTAAAAAAAGACGGAACAAACTCGGACAATTCCAGCTAGGCCAAAGAACGATGAATTCACATTTGGTGGTACATTCACTCCAGCATCCGTCTGATTGAGGCTGTTCACCAACGCGTGACCGAAGAAGAGTCACGACCGAACGCAAAGACTAGCTTACGAGTAAACACTTCCTACAGAGTAACGCAAGTGAAGGACGAGATCCCACAGATGTGGTGGAATGGTTTGTGTTCCTACATCCATACTGGATCCAGGGGACTGAATCGCTGGAGTGGAACTAAACGAATCACTACACACTAAAAGGCACTAGTTGACTTCATTTCACTACACGTCTGTCGCTGGAAAGCAAAACTAAACCGTACCACGGGATGAACAGTAGAAGAAGACAGCCAGGATGAGATGAAGGAAAGTGCAGTGGACTCCTGTAAACACGCGATGCGAGAAGATCTCCACCCTCACAAGGGTTAAATGACATATGGCTTCAGACGAACAAACGACGAGGATGGTGAGGAACATCTGCTCTCCTCATAGAGGATATACAGTCCTTCACGTCTCGGAAAGACGGATCCGTGATTTAGAAAAGCTAGAGCATGCAGAATCAGAAGGTGGCAGAGGACAACTGGCAGGAAGTGGAAGGAGAGGTGTGGCCAGAGACAGGAAGCTCCAGATGATTCCTGGATGGCAGGAAGTCTCCAGCCAAACTCGCCGGTAAAGCAGGTACGGGAAGTTACGCTTGGGTGGATTGGGATTGGGATTACTTCAGATGGTTGGCTAATTCTGGGCTCGGGGTCTTAATAACAGGAAGTGGATGGGCTTCGGTGTTGAAAACCCAGTGCTCGAAGGGCAGATGGTCGTCATCGGAAAACAGTAGATACAGATACCTGAAAACACAAAGAACATCTCACTTTGAAATGACTTACTGAAAACCAAAAATAAAAAAATATTGGCCAGCCATTTTGCAAACAGGCCAAACTTTGGGCATGTGTAGAAATGTTATGAGCGTTTGACTTCTTCCATTGTGAATTTCCATTTTAAACTAACTAAATAAAATGACATGTATGCATAAAAAAACAAGCGTAAAAATAAACGAGCTTCTAAAATTGGAACGTATGCTCATGTTCATACGGTGAAAATGATTTGTTACATAATTTGAAACCGTAAAAAACTATTTTTGCTCCCAAAATTGAAATCCCTAAAATATGATATAAAAAAAAAAGTTTATTTTGAAACTAAATCTGAAACTATGCGGCACTTTGGTAAAGCAGTAAAGCAGAATTTTAGAATTGTACATTTTAATTTAGTGGAATCCAAAATTTGTGAACATTATTATCTAATTTGAAAATATTTGTTTAGAATTTGCACCAATTAAGCAGCTGCTCCAATTAACCAATCATCCAATTGACCAAATTCTCATTTTTTCAGAAACTCGGTTTTTGATTGATTCTTGAAAACACGTTTGAGACTTTGTGAGAGTTCCTTTTCTTCCCACCTTCCAAAAAACAAGATGAAACAGGATTGAAAAGTTGTGTAGGTGTGGGTGAGAGTGTGAGTGTTCTGCCCTGTGATTGGTTGGAATGAATCCAGGGTGTGTCCTGAATCTCTGGGATTAGCTCCAGCTCCCAGTGACCCAGAAAAGAAATAAGCAGTAGAAAACAGATGGATGGCTACACATGTGCAAATTGCAAAAACATTGCATTAAATGCGCACATTGTGTAAATATACTGTAAATTAAAATCATAAAGTAAATAATAGGAAACTCTGACCCGCGACCTGGCAGACGCTCTGGTTCTGAAGAAAAATCACGACTTATAAAAACACACATAAATAGGAAGAAAATTATTTGTTACACAAATTATGTAAAAAACGATTTTTGCTCCCAATAAAAAATCCCCTAAAATATGATTAAAAAATTTTTATTTTGTAACAAAATCTGAAACTCTGTGGCACCTTGACAAAAATACACAAATACAGTGCAAATGATTAGTTGCATAATTTAAGTAAAAAAAAAAAAAAAAAAGAAAGAAAACTATTTTTGCTCCCATAATAAAAGCCTCTAAAATATGACCAAAAATTTTTTCATTTTGTAACAAAGTCTGAAACTCTGTGGCACCTTGGCTGCTAATTACTTGACAAAAACACACATATACAGTGAAAATGATTCGATACATCATTTATATTTCTGAAGAAGAATCATGACTTAATCTGCACTTAGAAGAGCGTACGCGAGCCAGGAGCCATGACGGAACGAGAGAAGCATGTCGGCGCTTCATCTCTCACGCTTTTGTTCCCGTGGTGAACTGTGAGAGCCACACGACCGCTTGTCAGAAGGTGAACGCACGTCTCGTATATTAAACGCTGGAGAAAGCAAGAAAAGCTGTCGGCACGGCAGGAAGAGACTGAAACTCACTTCCTCTCAAACACACACCAGACGGGGAACTGGGAAATTCAAGTCAAGTGCTTTTATCCATCCCATCCATCAATTGTCTGAACCACTTTTCTATTTCTGGGTCACGGGGAGGTGGGCCAATCACAGCAATTCTGGGCTTGAAGGTGGGCACGCCCTGGATTGACGGCCAACCAATCACAGAACAGGACACACACTGACACGCTCATTCTCACCTATCTGTCTGTCTGTCTGTCAATCTGTCTATCCATCCATCTAAGATAGGTATGCTTATATTCACGTAACCACGGTGAAAATTATTTTTTACTTAATTTTTGTAAAAAACATTTAAAAACGCCTAAAATGTGATTAGAAAAAATCTGAACAAAATTCTAAACTCTGTGGCACCTTGGCTATTACGTGACAATAATACACATAATTACAGTGGAAATTATTTGGTACATCATTTAAGTAAAATCTATCGATATAAATCTAAAATCGATATTAATCTATCTATCCATCCATCCGTCTATTTTTTGTCTGTCTCTCCACTGTCCTTCCATCCATCCTTCTGTCTTTGTTTTTATCTATATGTCTTTATCTCTGCTGTCTATACACTTGTCTGTCTGTCTGTCCACTCTATCCATCTATCTATCTGCTTGTCTAATCATCTATCTATCTATCTGTCATGTCTATCTAACTGTCTGTCTCTCTGCTGTATTTCCAACTGTCTAAAATAATATCTGTCCTTTTTTGTCTGTCTGTCCATCCATCTATTTATCTCTCTCTCTTTTACATAGAAAAACTCATGTATTTGGACACATTTTCGGATGTTATTATCTTTCACGCTCAACTGGATTAATCATCAGGATTAAGAAATAAAAAGCAGAGACGTGTTTTTTTCCCCATTGAAGCGTTGTGTTCCGTTGTGTCTGAGACGCGCTTTATGCTTTCCGGAGATTATAGCTCGACTGCAAATCTTCCGCTTTAAATGTGCTTGTAGAATAAGAGATGAAAAGCGGCAGGTTGGAATCCGCCGAGGCCCGAGATCAAACTGTGTGTTTGTGTGTGTCGACGGAACTCACTTGAGTGTTTCTGCCAAGTAAAAGCTCTGCTGCACGTCATCGTAGTTAGGTGTGTTAGTGTAGACGTCCCGTACCCCACTGTAGCCCCCCTCCACCCGACAGAACGTCTCCAGAGCCTACACACACACACACACACACACACACACACACAGCAATGAGATTAACCTGCACTCGTCTGATACAGAGAGAGAGAGAGAGAGAGAGAGAGAGAGAGAGAGAGAGAGAGAGAGAGAGAGAGAGAGAGAGAGAGAGAGAGAGAGAGAG
>MU204386.1:3292908-3329808 GCA_017309775.1 Paedocypris sp. Pulau Singkep
AATAATAAATATTATTGTTATTATTGTTATTTTATTTTGATTGTCATAAGCCCAGTTTACGATATGTATTTCAGTATAAAAGCCCAACAAGTTGTATGTAAAAAATGCACAGTAATATATTTATTTAATCACCATTATCTATACAAACTAAATATATAACATATTTATTCAGACCATAAAATGAAACTGGATTATTTTATTAATTGTTTCCTGATTTATTATTTATTTTATTATTTACTTTACTGTAACTTATAGGATTTTGAACGCACCTTATACCATCTAATGACATCATGTTGATGAAAAAAAATAAATAAATAAAAGAAAGAATTGAACCCCAGTATCACTGCATGCAGCTGTATTTTCACAACGATAATGTGAAAGTCTGTGTGTTCTGCTCTGTGATTGGTCAGTTGTTTTGTGTATATCATATCAACATAAAAACCTCCGAAAAACCTGTTGGAGTTAGCGACCTAAAAATATATTTAGAATTCTGAATGTTTTGCGGAATTTCCTGTAGCTTAATCAGAAGCTTGTTTTTTCACACAGAATTGTCGTGTGAGACTTACGTTGTCCCCACTGTCCACTGTTGGGATTCAGGTAGTTTGGGTACAATCCTTGCGGTTTGTCCAGGCGATTCAGAACCTTCCGGATGTTCATTACCTGGCAGAACAGAGAACATATTGCTTCCATCACATCATTGGGCTCTTGCTCGGCTTCCAGGCGTCTTCCTGACAGCGCTGATGAATCTACAGACAGGGTCACCTTCACAGAGCTAGTGATGGTGTCACGCTTGAGGAAGGCATCAGCGGATTTACTCCGAGTCTTTCTGGGTCACAGTGGGCATTTCAGTAAAAGCAGAAGTTCCTCTCACCTTCTCGGCAAACACGGGTCGGCCGGAAAGGGCAGCCAGATGCATGAACTCCAGATGCAGCGTTCCGTACTCGGCCAGAATACTACTTCCTCCCGACGCCCAGGGCCAGTTTCTGCCGATTCCGCTGGAAACGAAAAACACACGCAAAAATTAGACAATACAGTCGACTCCTGGGACCAGGAAAAAAACTTGCACTTAAGCAGAGCGTGCACTAATCAGGAGTGAACGCTGAGTCAATTCGTCAATAAATAATCGAAGTCGAAAATTCAGAACTTATAATTTTTCAAAATTTTCCAGGTCGATTTTTTGGATTATTTTCCCTTAGGGTCACATGATTTCCCAACATGAGAAGCCTGACTTATACCAAAAAGAATCGCGGTCTACGTCGTTTGGACACATTTTGGCTTCAAGAAGCATGACAGAACAAAGTGAATTATATCAGCTTATTCTAAATTATATTGTATTATAAATAATACGAGTTATTTTACAGTATTTAGGAGAGAACAGCTCATTTCCCACGTAAAAAAGATAATATAAAAAGTGTTTTTTTCTGTTGAAAAAAATATTGTTTAATAAACAATAGTATAGAAGATCTGTGTGTGTTTCCTTCAATTGTTTTAAAATCAAGCACACATTATTCAAAAATCTCTCAATTTAATTGTGGGCATATTTATTGTACAAAACTTGTCAGTGAACTATAAATATATATAAATAAATACATTTATACAGTGAAAAAAATAAATAAATAAATTTTTTTAATTATCGTTCATTAATTGTAATAAATGTATTTAAATTTGTGTTAAAATGTTCAATTACTCGAGATTAAAAAATTTGGCTTAATCGCCCAGCCCTATGATATATCTAAATATAACACAAAAGGTAAAATTCAACCAATCGATTGATGAGATGAAAGGCCATTGTTGTCTTTATCGTCAAGCATATTAACGCTGACGTCTCTCGCGTCTGGTCCAGAAACCAAACCAGTGACTCCCAAACAACCTTCCACAAGCCGCGAGTGTATCTGCTCCGCACTAGCACTAGCCGCGGTGTCTTCGCCAATTACGCTGATAAATTACAGCTCGGTAATGACGCATAATCACAGCTTTAAAGGAGCCGCACTCGCCTCTTCACATTTCAAGCCTAATTCGACAACACAGACGGCAAAAGATATTAGCGTCATTAAGACAGTAATTCACCCACAATAGCACTTACTCTGAGAAACCAGGCGCAGCATCGCACCCTTTCGCTTAGTGCCGCCGTCGTTCCTTCTGTGCGTGATGAAATTGGACGGCAAAACAATCCGATGCCGACTGATTAATAAACTATTCCACTTTAAGAGAACGCGCTCTAGTCTTTCTGTAATTCAAGTTGCTAATCCAAATTGCTTGCTGGCTTTAAGAGGAAACCCAACTTTTCACACCGTATTAAACTACATGCAAACTGATCCCTGTACATTGGCATTCTGTCCATGTCGGAGTGAACGTAATTGCGGGAGAGCTGAAGGCCGAAAAATGTAAAGAAAATTGTTGCTCGGATTTTACAATTTCACATCATCTCACATATTTAAAGTATAAAAATCCATACTTAATCCACATGTGTCAAACTCAAGGCCCGGGGGCCAGATGTGGCCCGCCATGTCATTTAATGTGGCCCGCGAAAGCTTAAAAGTTTTGAGTGTCTAAAAATAAACTCCAAAAAATAAATTAAGAGCGTGCATTGACTAAAAACTACATTTCCCACAATGCCAGTGTTTCCACAGTTTTATGTTATTTTTCCACATAATTAATGGAGTTATGTGGGTTTTCATAAGCTGACAAAATGTAAAAAGATTTACGTTAGAGCAACAAGCAAACATAGGTTATCTACACAACTGCAATTGTCAAAGTTATGATAAATAATGAGTTGTGTGAGACACCTGGCCATTTCAGGACCAGGGACAGAGTGTCTCACAGTTGTTAAGCATTAAAGAGTAGTTACATTTATTTTACATTACACGTAGTTACGTTTATTAGTTACATCCGGCCCTTTGAGGACAGACATTGGACAGATGTTGCCCTCGGTGAAAACGAGTTTGAAACGCCAATCGAACTTCCACAGGAAAATTGCCGAATTGTGTTCGGAATCAGTAAGTTCAAGTTCCTTTATATAGCACTTTTCTTAGTATATACAGACCAACGCAAAGTCACTATGTGGATTTCCAAAAATATAAGTCAGATAAAAAAAAATAAGTTTCACTTTTTTGCCTCACTTTCTGTCAGCTTCATTCAGTCTTCTCTCACAGCTTCGCTATTTTAACAGCTTACTAGCATCTTGACCGCTTTTTAGTTGATACGGTCAATAACTTTTGAAGAGTGTGATTTTAGTTTTCCAGGTGATTGGTTGATAACCAGGGTGTGATTCTGCCTTCAGAACCAGAGGTGCTGAATTTGTTAAATACATTTGAAAAATAAATTAATTTAAAACTGAGTGAGTTTGTCAATTTGGCCATTAGGGGTCGTATCAAAAATGCACTGCGCATTTTACCATCCAGTGAAGTTACACACACATCGTTAAGTGACACACACACACACACCCGGAGCAGTGGGCAGTCATATGCCTTTGTGTCCAGTGGGCGTTTGAAACCCATCTGACTTGGCTGGCTGGTCAAATTCCCAACCGCCTAATGTATGGCATTTTTATATGGCATCCATAAATACTAGACATATTGATTTAATACTACCAATATTTTTTTTTTCCTACCATATCAATAATTCAAAACAGTAACACTTTCCAAAACAAAAAAAAAAAACTAGAGCCTTATACTTGAGCAGTAAGGGACTCATAACAAACCGTTGGCTTGATCCCTCTGAAAATACCATTAGCTTAAATAATTAACCAACCCTGGATTGAAATACAAACTCCAGCAATAAACAGAAGCTCGAGTATCCTCAGGCCACGCATAGCATTTGACATTAGATGTGGCAATCTCGCGGCCCGTTCTTATCTGCATAATTCAAGCGCTAACGTTTCATTCGAGTAGGAGACGCGGCTACTCGTGCTACATAAAACAGATCTATAAAGCGGTCGGTTGCCACAAACACTGATATTGATCCAGTGGCTTCCAATCATGTGCGCTGATGTTTGACATTTGATGCAGACGGCGTCTTTTGCGAACAATTCTTTCCACGATATGTACTGGAATAGGCCAGTTAGGGGTTAATCAACCCTTCTTGGGCTCACAAAAGATCTGAATTTGTTGTATATGTTAATTAGTACACACACACCTGCCGAAAATTTTACAATTACTGTGTAAAAAACAAAAACCGCGACTGTAAAATTGATTTATATACTTATATTGATTATTGATTTTATATACTTCTGTCAGATCCTTTCTGATTGGCTGTTGTTGATTTGGAGTGATATATTCTCTGTGACCAGCCCATAATGTCCGACTGTTAAGATTCAACACAGTGGTTCTGAAAATGGGGGGGCACACAGACCCTTGATCCTTCCATCCATCCATCCATTCAAAAATATTAAAAATTATTAATAATTATCTTATTGATATGTGTAGCGGTGAATTGATTCGATAGTATAATGTGAATAGGTTTTCCTGGAAGCTTAAAAGTGGCATGTGATTCGTAATCAAAGAGCCAATTTTTGAGGGAAATTTCGGTTTGGGCGACAATTTCGACAACTGTGATACAGCAACAATCTTCTACTCAAAAAATTTCATCCATTTTTGGGACACGAGGATTGGGCCTATCTACGCCACTCAGGGCCCAATGCGAGACACACACTCTGAATTGATGACAGACCGATTGTTGAGCAAGACCTCAGAAGTCATTGTTCTCAGCGTTGGACAATCCAAAATTGTCAATTGGGACAGACTATAAACATAAAGAAAGTCTTAAAGAGTGAGTCATCTGTGCAGATAGACAATTCTCATGTATTATTTGTTTTCGAACAACGATTGGGCAACTGATCCAAATCTGAATAATACGGAGATTGAAGAGCAAAGTTGACGTCATTCTTCTGGCCTTGACGTGTACGGCTGAATTCTCCCACAGAAAAGTTTGGCACAATTGGCTTTGCCTTTGATTGGAAGAATCCTGAAAGAGGATCCAACAGAGACGAGGTTCTTGCACGAGGGAGTAGAGAAGAGTAACGCCTCATTAATATTTGGCCTCTCGCTCTCTCCTCCTGGTTTTTTTGGCAGGACCAGAAGCTCCGGCCTCATCCATCCCCAGCAAATGCATCCATCAGGCATAAATATGAGTGTTATACAAGCATATGTGCGCCTGTACTAGACGGGTAACTGAAATAAATGTGAACAATTGTGAAACACCATTTAGAGGACATCAATTATCTGGAGAGGAAAATGATGGGAGAAAAGCTCACAGCATGTGGTCCATTCAGAACCGTGTTACGAAGCTCACATTTCCAGCTCTGAACATCTCGGCAAGGTGCAACCGTCAGGCAATTACCGTCTTGCCGTTTTGATGAGAGGAACACATTACGTGAAAGGCCCATTTACCCGCCGCAATAGAAAATCAGTGTTGATTCGCTGGAGATACACGTTAGATAGCCACACTAGATTTGAGTGTCGCCTCTCCACAGGCATGTTTGGGTCATCACGTTCATGGCGCCCAGCGTGATGGAGGAACGTTTTTTTTGCGGTGATGGACGTCATTTTTACTTGGAAATGTAAATGGCGTCTCAAGATGAGCAAGTCTTCACTGTGTTCTGGCTTCCCCCGAGATAAACTCCACTGGCAAATCGTCTACCTGAACTTCTGGTTTTCGAAAACATCAGGCTGGAGTGCAGAGAAGAGATAAGCTGCCAACGAAGTCTCCGTGAAAACATACTTCAGCAAGCACTTCAGAACATTTGTAAAAGGTAAAGTACCGATGTGGAATTTGTCAGAATTGGGGTCTCAATTTAAAAAGTGAAAGGTGAGTGAGTTTGTCAACATGGCCTCTAGGGACCTATCGAAATTGTGCTCTGCTTTTAACCGTCCAGTAATACACACTCCGTGATATGACACACACAAACCAGGAGCAGTGGGCAGCTTAAGCCGTGGTGTGGGGGGGCATGTTGGAGTCAGTGGAGGGAGGGATGTAGAACCAGCTGTAGGATTACAACATCTGTTGAAGAACCAAAATGGGATTCCGAACATCAACACATCTATCCATGTTTTTTTTTTTGTCTTCTTGTTTAAATGTCTATTCATTTATCCAGCCAATCACACAACTAACCAACCAACCGTTTTTTAACTTGTTGTCTTTTTACCGTTTATCTGTCCATTCATCCAACCATGCATCCATCCGTACTTTTACTTAAAATCCTTAAATTAGTTTAAATGTCCATTCATCCAACTAACCACCCAACCAACCAACCAACCAACCAACCAACCAACCAACCAACCAACCGTCATCATCTTGTCCATCATTCAACAAACCTCTTGTAAATTCATTCAACAAACCAAGCTTCCAACCATCTTCCAAAATCAAAACAAAATCTTTCTCACTTTTCTTTCTTTTTATCTGTCTGTCAACCAATCCATTCATCTACTCTAAAACATCTAAGCTCAGCTTGGAACAAAACGATTTGAAGAACCAGCGACTTGAACACAGATGCAACTAAATGGGATTCGAACCTGAAACCTCGTGGACACAGGTCCAATTCCCACTAGACCACAACCGCCCAATTTGTGACATGGTGGTGTTAAGAGTTGGGTCAAGAGTTCTTCGTTAAACTACTCATGCTTTAGATTGTTACTAAAACTACAATAGAGAATCTTGAAGTGGACTGCACCATGTTATTCAACTTTTTCTGTTAAATGCGAGGCTACATTTACCCCTCAGAGACCAAGACTGTTGCAGTCAGTGATTTAACAATTTCCTTCAAGGAAAGATTCAAGGAAACAGCTGGACTGAGAAGATTGAAATAATGGCACTAGTTCCGCCGCTTTCGTTTCAAGAACAGTGGGACGCCAGATCCTTCGACATTCATAGAGCATTTGTTCAGTGGACCGGATGAAGAGCGCTAAGTGTTTAAGTTCCACTTTTACGTAACAATAACAGATTATTCATCGTAAGACTTCACACGGTGTGGTGAACATATTCCAAGCATGCAAAGTGGAGTGGAGGTGTGTGTGGGGGGGGTGTAGAGAGAATTCACCCACAGAGACCCTCATTCTCACTCCAGTCGGATCTGGGTCAAGGTCGGCTGTAAAATTAGGCCCGTTCTGTCTGTTTCTGGACTAATTTTACGCCTGAAACTCTGGAGACGGCGAGCAGACAGACGCTGTAATAACACATCCCACATCAGCCACACAAACGGAGATTCGGAGGAGCTCCAGGCAGCGGCAAGTGGGTTAACGTTGACAATGGCGAGTTCACCGAGCTGTCTGCCGTCTGCCACCAATACGTTTTAATTATGATTTATGTGCAATTTATTGCCTGGACCCAAAATATCTGGGATCAGTCAGTAACTGTGTGTGGGATGAATTGATGCGTCATCTGTCTCTCAGCCCATGTGTCTATCTGTACAGCTATCAGTTTATTTTCAGCTTGTCTGTCAGTCAATCCATCCACCTAACCTGTCTGTCTGACAACTCATCCATCAGTCCATCCGATAATCAACCCGTCTGTCCACCCATCCATCCAGCAGTCTATCTACTTTTCTTGTTTGTCTGTCCATCCATCCATCCACCTACTGGTCTTTACTACTCATCTTGCTTGTTCATTCATCCATCTTTTTACTTGTCTTTTAATTTAAATGTCCGTTCATCCAACTGGCCAGTCAACCAACCAACCAGCCAGCCAATCGTCTTCTTACTTGTCTTCTTGTCTATGTCCATTCATCTATCGACTGATCCATCTATTCATACTTTTACTTGTGTTCTTGTTTATCTTTCCATTCATCTAACCAACCAACCAATCAATCAATCAACCAGCCAACTGTCTTTTTACAGTTCACAGAGCCGTCTTTCTACTTGTCTTCTTTGTTTGTCTTTCTACTTGTCCATCCATATACTCACCAGTCTTTTTACTTCTCTTCTTGCTCATCCATCCATTCATCAATCTTTTTACTTGTCTTCTAGTTTAAATGTCCATTCATTCAACCAGCCAACCCAAGTCCTTTTACTTGCCTTCTTGTTAATCCCTTCATTCATTCAAACATGCATCCTCCATACTTTTACTTGTCTTCTTGATATTTGTCTAACAACCAACCAATCCATCCATACTTTTACTTGTCTTCTTGATATTTGTCTACCAACCAACCAATCCATCCATAATTTTACTTGTCTTCTTGATATTTGTCTACCAACCAACCAATCCATCCATACTTTTACTTGTCTTCTTGATAATTGTCAACCTACCAGCCAAATGATCAACCAACCAACCTGCAAACGGCATTTTTACTTGTCTTCTTGTTTATCTGTCCATTCATCCAAACATCCATCCATTGATGCATCTGTACTTTTACTTGTTTTCTTGATATTTGTCTACCAACCAACCAAACAACCAAACAACCAACCAAGTTTTTATTTGTCCTCTTGTTCATCTATACTTTTGTACATTCATCCAACCAACCACCCTTCTATCCATCCATCCATCAATCTGTCTACTTATTCTTGTTTATCTGCCCATCCACCAATTCATCCATCACCCATTCCGCCGTCCACCGCAGAACTAAAAAAAAAATCTAAGCTCGGCTTGGAAAAAAAGCGGTTAGAAGAACCAGTGAACACAGAACACGTGTAATGGGCAACATGACATACTAGACACTCAGGCTGAAAGAGCTTCAGGAGATCCACAGACTGTGGTTTTCTGTCATCTGCCGTGTCCTGCTCACATTCAGTACGTCTTCACCACAGAATCCTGGCAGCTAAAAGACATGTTGGGTAGAGAGCCAGACGGAGGACAGCTTATCCAATCAGAACCTCTGACAACATGTCTTTCTAAAACTCGCCAGTGATTTCCTGCCAAACGGAGGAGCCACGGAAGCCCACCGCAGACCGAGATGTTCATCAGATTGACCCATGGTCTAGGTGTGAGAATGAATCATTTGAAATAACACTGACATGTTCTAAATATCTCCACCAAATATTTGCATGTATTAAAATTGACATTTTTAAAATATCACGGTTTTTTATTTGCTTTTTTTATTTACCCAACACACACACACACACACACACACACACACACACACGCACACACACTTATTATTGCTGTTGACAAATGAGCAATACATCAACAACTGAACAACAATTTAATTGCGTAATAAAGATTTTGTGAAAGAAAAGAAAAATTGTTTTAAGAAGAACAAAGGTTGATTGTTTTACAAAAAATTGACTTTTTCATCCAAAAAATGTTTTTACTCTGTCTCGCTCTCTCACTCGCTCTTATTCTCTTGCTTTCTCTCCGATCATTCCTTCCTCTCTCTTTCTGACGCACTCTCTCAGACTCCCCTCCTATCCCTCTCTCTCTCCCTTCTCTCGCTCTCTGACCCTCCATCCTTTTCTCTCACTCGCTCATTTTCTCTCGCTTTCTCTCTGACACACATTCTCTCTATCTTCTCTCTCCTCTGTCTCTCTTTCTGACGCTCTCTCTCTCTCTGACCATCCTTCCCTCCTTCCCTTTCATCGTAATGTTTTCCAGCAATGATGCAAGAAAAAGAAAACTCATGAGAACCCAATGGAGAAACATACCTTGAGTTGACATTCAACATCAACGGTTAATATTGTGTTTTGTGAACAATTAATTAATTGCCCAGGACTGGCCGAATTTTAAAATAAATTACATGTATATTATTCATTATTTTAACATAGTTGTTAAGAAAAAGATTTTAATTAACTTAACTAAGTAGGTCCCCCAAACTCCACATCTTTGCATGTTCTGATAAAGCTCTGGGTTTTAAGTGACCTGACGTGAGAAATCGATGGCACGTGCGGTGATGAAGAAGCGTCACTGACCTCTTCAGGTTAAGAAGAGCCCAGGGGATTCCAGTCGGGGTCTTAAAAGCCGGCAACAGCTTCTCTCCCAGTTCCACCGCCTTTTTCCTGAACACCTGAGGTGAGAGAAACACACAACAAAAGGTCAGAACGATTCGGAAAAGTGAAGCTTCGGCTGACGTTTGGACTCTAGCTTTTCCAGAAATCATATTTGTTTTATCAGTCCCATTTGCATGACAGAGTGGAACGTCAGATAGAGGATCATTGATATTCTGCTGCGGGCTGAGTCCTGGAGACGACTGATAAGAGCAGATAAGAGGAGAGAGCGTGGCCTTCTGTAAACCTGCTTTCTGCCTGTCATTCGCGGTCTGATACCTGGCCCATCATTCCACTCCGCTGACATTTTAAACCGTCAAGCGGCCGCTGCGACCCAGCCACCGGCAAATATGGGGCTGCTTTTTTCCACGGCCGAGATGCTATCAGATTAAGCCGGGGTCAAATCCCTTTTATCGACTGGAGAGCAATGCTGAAACCATCTTTAGCCTGAATGATACTTAAAGCGTCGCATTTTGCACAGGGTTCCTACACTTTCTGAAAGATGAAATTCAAGCACTTTTCAAGCACTTTCTAGGTCCATGTTCAAGTTTTTCCAGCACCGTACAGTTGTATTTACATTTATGCTTAAAGCTACGCCTAAACACCATCAAAATGAAACATTGGCATTTTGAGGAAAAGTTTTGTGGTTTTGGTGGAAACATCACATTTTAGTAGACCTCACTAACATTAAATAAAGTTAGAATGCACATTCTTCTCCAGTTTTAGCAAAGTGTGTTTTAGTTTAACAAAGTGTAACAAAGCTGAAAACACAGCAACAATGAAGGTGTTGCAGCTTCCCACTTTCTGCACCTTTAATCAGACCTGGATCATAGTGATCACCACCCGTTTATTCACAGACTCACTTTATCTGTCTCTCTCTCTGTCGCACTCTCAGAGTCTGTGAATCAAATGTCGTGTGAAACCAGACCCAGAGCGGGAGAACCGCCTAAGTTCGGATCTGATGTCGGAGCATGTCAGGAAAATTGCGAAGGCAAATCAATATCGCCTGCCATCATACATAACTGTAAGCAAAACCGCAAAAAAATCGACTCGAGTGGGTGAAATGTTTTGTAGCCCGTGTAATAAATGTTCTGGATTCCAATAGAAAGTTCATAATTGACTATCATTAAATCATTAGAAGAATCTTCGTTAAACTAGTCAGGAACTGAAGAAAAGGATCCGCCATCAGACATCGGTATTCCACACAATATTTATGCAATTTTACCTTTAAAAAACAGTTTCACTGAAAATCTTTAGGGATGTAAGGAAGTATTTTTGTAGATTTCCACAAGTGAATGCGTTTCAAGAATTGCACAATTCCAAAATCACTGCGACTTTTTCTGATTTGTGCCAACTACAAACTGTGTGCGCCAAACACATAGTACATGAGATGTCCAGCATATATTGAGATGAAATAAATTATAACATAATATAATATAATATAATATAATATAATATAATATAATATAATATAATATAATATAATATAATAAAAAAATAAAGTATGCTTTCTCAAAAAATAAATAAATTAAAAAATTGCAGGAATATCTGGGAAATACCATAATTGACTCCTTCATAAAAACAAATTAGAAAAAAAAATTATAATCTTTTTAAAAACTAAAATCCTGTCAGGATTGCTTATAACGCTTGGATGTAATTCTCCCTGCTTCCTTAAGACGAGCATTTCAAGACGTAGGTTTGTTTTCCAGGCACATTCAGGCTTTCAGAAGTCTCCCTCAGCTAGGCAGGAACCGCTTCAGATCTCCACAAGCTAAACGTCCTGGTCTCACTTGTCATTCATTCAGCGATTCGTAAGACCCCCAGAGCGCGGCAGGATCGATTCATGAAAGACTTTCACGCTTCGCACAGATTGAAACCAACCTACAGCTCATGGAGTCAAGCAAAGTGCAGTGGGTAATGACGGAGCTTGCCTGGGAAAACGAGCCAATCACCATACGGGAGCTATGGAACCAAAATCCAATTGGCTGTTGTGATTCTACAGGTCGTGTGTTGGCGTTTGAAAGGGAAAGGAGGGCGTGTGACGGGCATTGGGAAGAAGAGGTCACGACCTCTAAGCATCGCAGCCATTTCCTCAAAGCCTACACGGCCTACATCAAGCCTGTGAGCTTGTTCTTACTAGTTCAAGCACGAAGAACGTCTCACCAGACTGACACGCCTAAATGCCTTGTTCCTAGAAACAGAATCCAATGACAACAAATTGCTAAATCATGTGAGGCTTATGGCTGATCTCAAGACGGAATGAGAGGACTTTGGTACAAAATACTATAAATACAATAAAGTCCACCTAGCCAACCATTTTCTCTTTTTCATGTTTGGGTCACGAGAAGGTGGAGCCAATCACAGCAACTCTTCGTTTGAAGGCGGGACATGCTCTGGATGAGTAGTCGACCAATCACAGAACAAGACACACTCTCACTAACGAGAAATTTGAATGATTTTAATGTTTATCCTATGATAAATCACTCAGAAATTAACCTGAAGAAGAATTTTGTCTTGAGTTGTCCAGTAAGCGGTTTAACCTGAGAAATTTTCAGATTCACTTCCTCTGGGACGCTCAACATGGATCTTAGCTCTGTTTTTTCCTCATGAATTTCTCCAGTTAATTGAAGAATAGTTTTTGTAAAATGTTGTAATTCTTCCCTCTGATTTGCCGTCAATTTCAATCTTCTCTGACATAATTGCCTGAACTTTTAAATTGTAATGTAATTATGAAATGCAGGGCAAAAATCTGAAGTTCCTAATTTTTTCTTTTGGTCAAATACGATGGACTGCAGAGGTGTAAAGTATTTGAGTAAGCTCTTCATTCGTGTACGTAAGTATTTTTGCTACTTTGTACTGACTATCAAAAATATGAGTAACTTTTACTCTCTACTTGACTACATTTGTGATTGAGTATCTGTACTCTGTACTCTGCATCTTTTTCTACCGCGGTTAATTTCTTGGGCAGACGAGGTGATATCGCCATCTGCAGGATGCTGAAGGTACTGAATGCTATTTATCAGCTAAATTAGCGGTTGCATTTTTTAAATCCATTTTGTTCTGCCATTTTGAAACATTGAGGTGTTAAATTTCATTTAAATATTAGGAAATAAAATCTCATAAATAAAGAGTTTCTCGTTTTTCACATTTCTTGGTGTTTTTTGAGGCTTAATTCAGTTTGAGTAAAACACTCAAATTCCTAAAAAATGTGTTACTTTACACCTTTTACTCAAGTCTTCTTAGAATTAGTGACTTGTAACTTGTAATGAAGTAATTTTCACAGTAAATGTCCGTACTTTTACTCAAGTACAGTTTTCAGGTGCTCTTTACACCACTGTTGGAGTGTATCCGTGTTGAAGGAAGTTTAGCTCATCTATAATCTACGCTGTTGCCTCTCAGTGGCAGGAGACTGGAGAAGCTCTCAGGTCTTCATCTAGATTACGGCCTCACTGAAGGGAAAGATGTAGCCAGCAGAAGGGAGGGAACTACATGACCCTTCGCAGCCCTTCAAGATCAGTCTGATCCCAGCACGGAGAAGGGCAAACAGAAGACTAAACCCTGGATCCTCACCAGAGTCTCCACAACGCCTGACATTTACACCGCTGTACGGACCAAAGCTCCCGGGGCGCAGAGCGGTTGGGGCTCAATTGAAAAGTGTAAAAAAAAAAAAAGTCATTTATCATCGATCAGATCTCTTTCAAAAAGGTGTTTCTTGAAGTGTTGTCAAAAATTTCGATATTTCGATAAGTATCGATACTGTAAAATCTGAATATGAGACAATTCCTTGACAATTCATAACAAAACGTGAAAGTGAAATACAATCCGCCTCAGAGTGAGAAACATCAGACCAACGCATCTGATGAGAGATGATAATAATACTAGATATGGAAGAATTAATCGCAGTAATCTCAGTGATCGCAAACTCATTTCGTTTTAATCTAATCTTTTAAAAGGCTTTTAATTTGAGCACGTTTTCTTCTTCTAGAAAATATAAAAGATAATGTTGTTTTGTTTATTTTTGCACTTTACTGTCTAGAGATTCCTCATTTTCATTTTCCAGTCTTAATTTTTAATTATTGTTGAAGTTTTTCCCTGTGGTATTGAAAATAGTATCGAGTATTGATACTTTTTTTTTAGGTAACATATCAAAGTGGCTATAAAATAAGATAAGATAAGATTATATAATTAAGTCCTTTATTCATCCCACAATGGGGACATTTCCTCGTTATAGCAGCACTAAGAAACACGGGCAGCATCAAAAAAGTTTATACAGCTTAGAGAATACAGTTAAATAAGATTATAGAAAGTTATAGAAAATAGAATATAAAAAATATGACGAAAATTATACACACGTGGAAAACACCCGATACGTATATTGCACAGAATAAAGTCAAGTTCAGTCCTAGTATTGTGACAACACTAGTTTCTTGATCTAAATACATCTTTAAACTGACTGGATTGTTTTGGATGGCAGATTTGACACGGCCAGATGAATTGCCGTGAGGAGAAATGGCATCATCCCGATCGGAGCTAAACCCAGCAGCCGACCTCCAGACAACACAAGGTCACGGTGCATTACTGAATGAAAAGCTGCCCAGTCCATGCTCTGGTGAGCTCCTTTTTAGTAAATTAAAAGCATCATTCTATGCTTTTTGCACTGAATTTATTGTTATTAATCCCTGGAGTAGCTTTTGGCTGAACATGCGTCACATTCTTCACTCGTCTGCTGTGCAAGAAATGCAGAAAACGCTCCAAACTTAGTCGCCCTTGATCAACTTCAACTTGTGTAGTAGTAATAGTGTGTAATAATGCTTTTCACTCTTGCAAAATTTCTCAAAGTGGCTGTATAAAATAGACATACTTTAGGCACATTATGGATATAATGTATAACATAAAAAATACATAAAACTTAAAAAAAAAAATACATTTAACACCGACTATGAGCAGCAAAAAGGCGACATAGGCTAGGAAAACAAAACTCTTAATATGTTTCTACGGCAGCTTCACGCTTAATTACGCAAACTGAACCTGATAGGTCAGTGCATTTGAGAGTTGCGATGATGAGTTGATTTGTGACACATTCAACAAATAAACCTTGAACCCAGAATTTTTACGAAAATGTTGTGTACTTAAATTAAACTTAAAGAACTTTTATCAAAGTCGTTTGCAAATGTTGATTTCACGCGACGTTAGATCACACAGTCACGTCAGCACACGAGAGGGAGAGAAAGAACGCGTGACAACACTCACAAACTAAAAGCAGAAACAAAAATGCACTTTTAGTGTTCTTCTCTCCCTCTCTTTCTTTCTTTCTTTCTTTCTCCTTCTCCCTCTTTCTTTTAATCTCTCTTTCTCTCTCCCTCTTTTGCTCTGTCTTTCTCCCTCGTTCTCTCTCTCCCCCTTTTTCTTTCCATCTCTCTCTCTCCCTATTTCTCTCTTTCTCTTCGCTCTATCCCTTTCTTTCCCCTCTCTCTCTCCATCTTTCTCTCTCTTCCTTTCTTATTTCCCCTCTCTCTCCCTCTTTCTCTTTCCCTCTTTCTCTCTCTCCACCTCCCCTTTCCCTCCCTCTCTCTCTCTCTCTCTCTCTCTCTCTCTCTCTCCCTCTTGTTATCTTTCCCTCTCTCTCTCTCTGGGCTACTTTTAAAATACTGTATATACTAAATGGCAGATTCTTATCCAGGTTACACCCTGCATATAATGTATTATTTTAAATAAAGTACAAATTATGTAATTAAGGTCGACTAAAACATAATGCCCCCCCCCCCACCCCAAATGAGAACTTAAGCAGGAAATTTCCAGTGCAGTTTTCGCTTCAAAGTCTGTAAAATGTCAACCATTGATCTAACATTTCTACAGCCGCCTTCCAGCGAACAGACTGGCTTGAAGAGAGAAACACTCCACTAAATAAAGAAATCAAGCAGTCATATTTCCCCGAGGTGAAGACTAGAAACCTGAGCGCGCCGACAGTCTTTCATATGAACGACACCCTGAGCTCCGTCTGACGCCTTCTCTTGGCTGGAAAACAAGAGCGGCTGTAATATCGCAGAAAGCTGCTTTCGTCTGCTCGGCTCCGTCCAAATTCATAACGCATAAAGAACTTGCTTCAGTCTCCCATTGTCGTGGCGTCCCCGCGTGCGTCTAACGTAGCCATCGGAAATATGGGAAACTTCCCACTGAGTCTGAGCCGCCTGGAGATCCGTGTTCAATTCAAGACTGTTGGGAATAAACAGGAAATGGAGGTTTGAAAGAAGACAGACAAACAAAACCAGTGGTCAGTCCACGAGAAGTACAATAGCCAAAGACTGAACGTGCGGCGACACATCGCTTAAGAGCCGAGAATCAATATCGGTTTTTCTTCTGAGGTTTGGCACAAGGTTGAGCTTAAAAATAAGCTTTTCTCAAATAGCAAACACTTCTACAGCACATTCGATGTCAATCGCCCTTACTTGTCCCTAAAATGTTCAAAAATTGTTCATAAGTCGGTGATTTTATCGTCTTGCTGATGATCATATTATTCATTAGATAATTTGAGCTTCTCGAGTACAGTGCTAATGAAAAACCAATCACTCGGCTCAAATCGTGTATTCTCTTCCTGTTGATGAAAGATGAATGAAACGGGCCAATCGGAATCCAGCAACGCTTTCTCAAAGAATACTCAAAGCATCCATACTTAATATTTTTCCCATCTGGAATTCCTTTAGACGTCGAAATGATCTTCTTTTCCAAGTGATCTTTTTTTAATATTCGTGTTTATAAACTGTATAATGCAGGCCTACGTTTCTACGTTAGGAAGCCAAATAAAAAAGAGCTCTGATGTAAGAAAGCCTATTTAATCATCGCAAGTCGAGAACCAAAAGATTCTTATAGAAAGTGCTGTAAAGTACTTGAGTAAATGGACACCATTACTTTAAGCTAAATTCAAAACGAGTAAAATACTTAAGTTCTTTTAAAACTGGATACTTTACAATTTTACTCAAGTCTCTTTGGAATTGGTGACTTGTAGAAATTTCTAGTTACAGTTAAGGTATTTGTACTTTTACTCAAGGGTGGTTTATAGGTACTTTATACATGTCTGATTACACGTTCTGATAGAAACTAATAAAAAAAATTAATAAATAAATGACAGTTTTTAATGGATAAAAAGTTTGCCAAAAGCCGCAAAATTTGACCCGCAGTAATGTCTACATTTCCGCTTAAGGTCAAGATCACAAGTCCAACGAGGGAAAATTTGGCAGATTTAGAATTTAGATTTAGGATTTATGGGTCTTAAATTTTGAAAAATTGAACGAAAAATTATATCTATAAACATTCAATCCATAAACATTTTACTAGACAATAGCAACGATGAGACAAACAACTGAATCCAATGAATATGCTAATGAGGGTTTGAAAAATATAAATAAATAAAGGTATCTGTACTGATGGGTCTTGTATTTTTACTAAAAATTGAACGAAAATTCAAAAATATAAAAACAATTACATCTATAAACATTCAATCGATAAACATCTCACTAGCAATGAAGAGACAAAATATTGGACCCCATGAATATGGTAATGTGACCTAAAAAAGAAAAAAAAAGAAAAACGGTATCTGTATTTTTACTCAAGGGTGGTTTTTAGGTAATTTTTACACCTACTTATTATTATTATTTTTTTTTTATTTTATTTAATTTTTTTTTCAAAAATTGATGACAGCTTTTAATTGATAAAAAACAGTCAAAGTTCCTGTTTGCCGCAAGCCACTAAATTTGACCCCACAATACATTCTGCATTAACGCTTAAGGTCAAGATCACTTTAGTCTGATGAGCCGTGAATTTAGACCCCAATAAAACAAAAATTGAATAAAAAATGATTTCTATAAACATTCAATCCATAACCATTTCACTAGCCAATAGCAATGAAGAGACAAACAACTGGACCCCATGAAAATGTTAATGTGGGTTTAAAAATAAATAAATAAATACACTTGTTGACCATTTCTTAAGAATTGTTCTACAATCTTTGGAATTCTACAAAGGTGTTAAAAATTCCCAAGATTCCCAAATCGATTTGATTCCGAATCAGGGAATGTGTACCAAAACCAACAGTATTCCACGATTCAGCCTCAACAAGGAATAGACAAAGCAGAAGCATCCGGTGACTGGAAGGTTCCGGCGTAATGAATACGTACATTCAGCACTAATGGCCGAGTTTGTCTAGAGGACATGACCAGCGCTGTGACTGACGGCTGAAGAATAATTGATTCCTCTGCTCGGACAGGCATCTTCTCTTTGTTACAGGACGGGGAATATGTTAACCATTGTGCCGGCCACACAAAGAGACGGACGGACAGAAAGGAAGCGGAATTGGTTCCCGTGATGGATCCTGTAGCAGCTCTTAATAAAGCCAGACGCGTCGTGTCGACCTTGACACCGCCACCTGCCGCATCAAAGAGACGGGAAATATACCAAGAATTCCGATTGGGATAAGTGAATCCCGCGTTGAATATCCGTGGGATGGTCAGCATGTGGTTTCTCCGACATGTCTGTAAATGATGTGCAGCCGTAGCTCAACCATTCAGATGAAAATGAGGGGTCGTAAAAAGGCGAGAAAGATGGATGATGGAGCGGAGGAATGGATGGAGAACAGGGCCGTGATGGAACAGTCCGCTGGGACGCACCTGCGAACCATGATAAAGCCAAACGGGGGGAACGTGGGATTGTAAAAGCACAGGAAGTGCCCTGCCAACACAAACAGAATGATTGGAAACCACTCGTTTTTTTCACATAGGCGTCATGTTAAAGTTGCGTTTACAGTCGTCAAAAAAAACACATTCATGATCCAAACATTCATGATACTGTAGCTATTTTGCTCATTTCAATTTCAAAAGAGAGCTCACGGTCCAATAAAAACCCCAAATACTTATAGCTATACACGGTCTCGATCGTCTTATCTTTGACAGATTTTATCAACGGCAGATTTTCAGGAATTTTACCCGGGTGGGAAAAAACCATGACTTTGGTTTTACCAGCGTTCAATACCAATTGTAAGGCCTGTAGGCGGGACTGAACAGTATTAGAAGCAGCCTGTAAGAGGTCCAGAGTTTGTGCAAGCGAGGAAGAACAGCAATAGATTACTGTGTCGTCAGCATACAAATGATACTGAGCATTTGATAGATTGTCACACAGATTGTTTATGTATATGGAGAATAATAACGGACCTAGGACTGATCCCTGTGGAACTCCTTTAGAAATCTTTAAATAAGTAGAGTTGAAGCCTGCGAGATGTACGGACTGAGATCTGTCTGACAAGTATTCTTTGAACCAAGTCGTAGCTTGGTCAGTTAATCCTATAAGTGATAAGGTTTTTAGCAGAAGAGTGTGGTCTACCGTGTCGAATGCCTTAGAGAGATCAATACAAAGGGCAGCGCAGACTTTTTTACAATCTAGTGCCTGAATAAGATCATTTAAAACTTTTAAAGTGGCGGATACAGTGCTGTGTTGTTTTCGGAAACCAGATTGAAAATCTGATAACAAAGAATTCGTTTCTAAAAATACCTTCAGTTGGTCGCTGACTAATTTTTCTAATATTTTTGCTAATACACATAATTTGGAGATTGGCCTATAATTATTTACTTCCACGCGTTCACCACCTTTTAGCAAGGGAAGTACAAAGGCTGTTTTCCAAATTGCAGGGATTTTATTTAATGAGAGGCTTAAGTTAAAAATATGAGACAAAGGTTCTGCTATGAAGTCTGCAGCAAGTTTCAAAAAGAAGGGATCTAGTTTATCCGGACCAGCGGCTTTTCTTGTATCTAGGTTTAATAATGCTCTATGAACCTCGTCACTGGACACAGGACAGAAATTGAAACTGCAAGAATTTGGGTTTCTGCTTCTATCAAAGCTGTAGTACTCGGAGCACTTTTAGAAAGAGTCGTATCGGGGTTTGAAGATTCAAATAGATTTCCGGCTGAAATGAAGTGTTCATTAAATCAAATAATGCCAATCAAATGACCGGGCAAATTCCTCCGAATTACAGCCTTTAAACATCCAAAAGACTTTCACAGGAAGTCTGATTACTCAAGTGCAAACTTAAAGAAACATGACAACACTACAGATTCAAATACCACCGATCTCTGGAAAGCGAGAGCAAATGATTAGATTGATTGATTGATTATTCATACGTAGCATTCTATCTATCTATCTATCTATCTATCTATCTATCTATCTATCTATCTATCTATCTATCTATCTATCTATCTGTCTATCTATCTATCTATCTATCTATCTATCTATCTATCTATCTATCTATCTATCTATCTATCTGTTTATCTATCTATCCGTCCGTCCGTCCGTCCGTCCGTCTATCTGTCTGTCTATCTATCCATCAAAAAATAATGAATTGAAATTAGAAAATACTTTGAAAAACCAGAACTTTTTGGTTTGATTCATCAAAGAGTGTTCAATTGTATAAAGAGTTTAAATATGAAACATGTGAATTTGGAAAAATGTGTGACCGTGTGTGTAAGGATTTAATTCAAAGCGGGGACCTTTGGGCGGCATTTTGATGGTTAAGAGTGTATGAGACCCCACTATGCCACAATACAGAATAGCGTAGCTAACAACTCTGGCTAAAGCTAAAGCTAGGAGAAAGCTGTGCCAAAAGCCAGTTCATCACTAATGATTGTCTTTCTATTGGGGAAAGAATAAGTGCCACAATCAGCTCGGAAATGACTGTTCAGACTTGCCTTGCTGGAGGTTTGGAGCTATGATGGATGCGACCAAGCTGGAGGGAAATAAATCCAAGAGGTTTCGTGCCAAAACAAAGATCCTGACATCAGCTGGAGCGTGAAGGGGGGCAAACCTGAGCAATGAGTCATGAGCAAAGCGCTGTATGGAGGCAATCAGAGCTCAGGAGAACCAGCGTCGGGGTGTTTAAATTACAGCCATTTGGCCAATCCAGAGGCCTCAATGAGTCCAGGCTCACGTCCAATCAGACGCCCGCGGAGCAGAAAGAGCAAGGCCAAACACTCAGCGTGCGACCCCTTCACCTCACAACCTCTCCAGACACGTCCTGCCGAGCTCCTGAAGGTGGTGGAGCCGTGGACCATTACCGAGCCTTCGCAAAGGATCAAGCCGACAAAAACGGGCTAAAACGCAACTGGCATTGCCACTCGATGGGCTTTTAGTGGAGGAGTGTGAAAACACGGCTTAGCAAAACTCATTTGCGCTTTGTCCACTTGGGCGACGAGGCTGAAATGAGTCCAGCTCTACTTGGCCCGACCTTAAACTCCACACACACACACCTCGTATTAGTGCTAAAACACAGAGCCAGAGCGGAAGTGGAGATCAAACCTGACTTCCTGGTCATAGAATGAGGGATAGAGATGAAAAACAACACAACTGTCATGTGGATTAAATGTGATCATACATGTGAATGGGAAATCATACATCATACGGTTATATGCAAATATGAAGTGTCAAATGACAATTAATATCTTTTGTAACAAATAGAATCCTGTACCTACACCACATTTTTATGTAGGAGTATAGGTGAAAATGACAAAACAATAATAATGATGATGATGATGATGATGATCATGATGATTGAAGCTAGTGGCAGACAAAACGAAAAAAATCGAAACGAACGAAAAAAATCTAAAGCGAAAAAAAGTTTCAAACAAAAACGTGAAAATTGCAAGCAAAAAAAAAAAACTAACAGATGACGTGAACGTAACGTCATTTTTCCGTTAATTTAACATAACATTTCATTTGTTTATTAGAAATTTACGTTTGATATTTTTGCCACTAATTTGATTCCATAACATACTAAAAACAATAATGAATTTCCAGTCAAAAGTATTAACAGAACTCTTCTTGTCGGTCCTGAGTGTGTGTCAGAATTCTGAACTAGCATTTAAACGCAATTTGTCTGTTTTTATATGTTTTGTGGTTCGGTTTTCTCCTGTAACTTAGACTGTTCGTGTAAAACGTGCTAAACGAACGTAGGCCGCAGGGAAAACCACCATCATTACCTTATATTACCCAGCAATCAACGAAGAACTTTATTGATTAAACTAGCGGAAAAACGCCGCTCTCTAACTAACGATGATTAACATCGGAAGCGCTGTGCAACTGTGCCTGGAAACCAAAAATTGGGAAAGCCATTATAACGATAAATACCGCCAGTTTTGCTTATGAAATGAAGCATCAAATCGTTTGTTCCAGTTATGTCAAGCCGCTGATAATAAATAACGCTTCTTCATTCGCCCCGTCACTGAAATTCCTGCTCCGTCAAATTTATTGATCTCGTACAGTTGATATTCTAAAGGTCAAAACTCGCATGAGCGGATTTGCTTTCCGACTTGATGATCCCGACTCGGACTTGACTTTTACTTTTCCTGGTCTGAACACACACACGACACTAACGGATCGACGGATTTTATTATTTGCACATCCGATGCTATAAATCACAAAGTTGCATCACGTTCACCCTTGACCTTTGCTTTCCGGTCATTTTGTCACAAAACATCACAAAACCAGCGGTCTCTATTATCATTAGCCCCGTTCACACAGCAATGCCGGTAAATTGACGGAAAATTACCGGAAGGACTAATAAGGGTAAAGACTAATCACACATGCCATTTCGTCATTTTACCGGTAAAAAACTATTCACACAGCGTTTTCAAATTACAGTGGCGCCTCTTTTAACGAATGACTCTTTTAACAAAAATTCCATATAACAAAAATATCGTCTGATATGATTAGGCAAATACATATTTTTCCTTTGGCAAGTCTTTTTCTGTTCCGCGGTTGCCGATAGGAAACATCGTAGGCAAAAATGCAGGTTCACGTAGGCGGAAATTCTCTGACATTGGCTTTTACATGCAAAACACGGTTCAAATAACGACATTTTCACATAACGAAACTGCTGGCAGCATGAATACGTTTCGTTGACGGAACAAATTTACCTACATTTGTCTGTTCATACTTGACTGCATGCCGCCAATTTACCAGCAATTTTAACATTTCCATTTCAAATTTTACTTTTTAAAATGATTTGGCTGTTTTTAGTAGGAAAACCTCAAGATGTCATGAGTCCAGTAGTCTAGTACATATTTAACCCCTTATGTGTGAAGCTCGATCTTACTACAGGAGACCTGAGGAACACCATTTCAGCAAATGCTAAACCCTTCCCAGAAAAAGAAGAGAAATCTAGTTTGCTAATTACAATGACAGCAACTCTAATGAGGAATTCCCTCGGCTGTAAAACCAGCGCCGTTGGACACACGGTGACAGAGCAATCTCCTGAAGTCCAGAGAGGCCAGAGGAGGCAGTTCTTCATCTTCGCATCCGCAGATCGGCTCGCAGAGGCAAATGTACCAGAGATGGATAGAAGCACAAAGCCCGAGAGCAGCTTCCTCCAGAGACTTCTGCCTGCTCTTTCTTCTCGCGCTTTCTTCTCGTCTGTCAGGCCTGTTCTTAGCTGCATAATTCATGAAAAATAGACCATTCTTGCCATAGAGTAAGAACCATAATGTTTTCATCACTTAAAACGCTCCAGATGATGAAAGAAATGCAGCCGTACTTATGTATTCCCGATGTCGGACAAACCCTGGAACCCCCGGGTGAACTTTAAGAAAGCATCATGGAGGAAAAACAGGTAAGCTGGCTTTTCTTTTAATAGCGTGTGTTTGGTCTACTGGGAACAAGCAAGCCAAGAGAATGGTAGTAGTCGGCCATCCATGCAAACACACACAGGAAATCTGCCATCTAATTGGCTGCGACTGTTAACGAACTCCGGCGTCTGATTAACTGCTTAACTAAGCTTGCAACATTAACCCCGAAAACAGGTCATTATCTGGGTGAAACGTTCAAAAGTACCTGGTCATTACCCAATTAAACCTCAAACCTCCAGCGGCACCGCTGTCGCTAACGATTCTCATCTTGGCTAGCAGACAACATGGCTCAAGGTGTCAAGGTGCTCCACCAAACATCTACAGGTTCTTCACAAGCCTCATCACACCAAATACCACCAACTACTGTGTTGGGTTGATTGTTCATTCGACCAATGTCCACACTGCTTTTTCTTTACTGGGTGGAGCCATACCCTGAAACTCTGGGCCTGAAGCGGGCAACCAATCACAGAGCAGGATACACCGACTCACAGTCACTTGAATGCCAATTCTTTTGAATGTTTTTGGACTGTGAGAAGACCTGGAAGAAACCCACACAAAACTCAGAATGGCCACAACCGGGCCTAGAACTTGTCTTGAAATAGCTGTCCTTGTTTTTTGGTTGATCGTGCTTCGACAAACATGAGCCAAGAGCGAAGAGAAGGATTTTCGTTCATTTCAAAACCAGCAGTCTCCAATATTATTTTCCCCTTGCGCACAGCAATTCCAGTAAACTGCCAGTAAAATATTTTTTTCCGGTAAACACCATTCACACAGCACTTTCCAAATGTCGGTATTTTGGGTGACATCATCAACTGGCGACACCTTTTAAACAGCCGCACCTGTGAACGGCTTAAAACTCGAGAAACTTCAAGACAAGTTCAACCGGGCCTCGAACTTTTCTTGAATTATTGTCGTTGTCCTTGTTTTTTTGTTGGTCGTGCTTCTACAAAAATGAGCCAATTGCAAAGAGAGTGATTTTCTTTAAGTTTAGTGACAAGTACAATAGCTCCCCACTTAGGTACGCGGTGTCTTCATTTAAGTGTGCACACCTACTAATTAACTAATTCTGGCTAGGTAAGCAACAGTAGAAGTATGATCACTCTTCTGTAAAATTTTGAATTAATAATTAAACATGTCATGAATCACAGATTTCTTGAGTTTGTCCTTGAGGGAGACGCCCAGATTCTGAATCTTCCGATCGTTCTTGAATCGATTTTCCCAAATATTTCGGAATGGCATCGTCACTGACGTCGAACTTTGTCTTGGGGTACGTTTTGCTCGGCTTCAAGAAGATTCCACAGAATTTTGATTCATTGAGACGCTAGTCGGTTGGTTTTCTTGACGATGAACAACATTCGGTAAGTTGGCGTCAAAGTATGCACAAACTTGACAGTTAAATCAAACGGACTTTATAATTGTAAGTAGGCCCAAACCTCGTCACACTCCTGAGCGGGAAACTAGCGTACCTCAATCTGATCTTTCCAACAAGTTTCCGTCCATACGTCATCGGTTTATCCCCATTGGAGCAAATCGCTTGGATGTACGTCTGACTGTACGTCCAGCTCCAAGAACCTTCAGGAGGAGTGGATGCTCCTTTGAACTGCGGCCAATTCCATCAGGACGTGGCGGAATAAAGAAGAGCGGCGTGATGGGACGCAAGTGGAGCTCTGATTGATATGGAAGTGCAGAATCTGAGAGATGAATAAATGACAGCTGGAGCTTTCGGCGCTACGTTTAATGTGGCTTGTCAAAAGGCGTCTAGGACAGAGATGGATGAAGATCACAGGCCCGAGTCCCTGCACTTATCGCCACTTATCACCTGTGCTTATGTGTTTGAGGATAATGTGAGAGGCTTTCTGGGGCCACGGGCGGCTTGACGCGTGTTCATGAAGCGGAGTTGTGTTTACAGCCGAGCTAAGATATGCACAAACACAACTCGGGTTGAAGTTTACTCGACTCCCAGCTGGAAATAAACCAACCTGACTTGTTATTCCGTCGCCCCTTTTACAGGAACACATAATGTGAATTTTGAAACGGTTTGTCACGCTCTTTACTCCAAAGGAACATCTCTTGCTAATAGCGGGTGCGCGGAAAACACCTGGGGATGTCGCCGCGCTGATAACGAGTCATTTTTTTCCAGAGGTGTAAAGGACTTGAGTAATTTCGGTAGAAAATTCTGTAAATATATAAGATGTATATATATGTGTTAATGCAAACAATTGATTCTTAAAAAATAAATAAATAAAAATATGATGAACTTGTAAAGAAACTGAAAAAAAAATCATTAGACATTGAAACTTGGAGCATAGTATTTGTACTTGTATTAGTACTGTACTTGTACTTGAGTGATTATGTGAATTTGTTGGCACTGCGGGAATTTAAAAGATGCTTGTGTTTTTGATAATCAGTACAAGTACAAAGTAGCCAAAAAACTAAGTAAAAAAAAAAAGTACAAAAGTTCCTGCAGTGTACTCAAGTACTTTACACCTGTTTGTTTCAGAGCTGGAGAAAAACTAAAGTGTTTTAGTTCAATGCAACAGCCTTTTTTTTTTAAATTCCGCTAGCTGCTGTTAAATTGTTTGCGCGACACAGCACAGCGTGCTACGGCTAATCACCGCGTAACTTCCAAAGACGCTGTAATTCTGGGAAATGAGCAGATTAGTGTAACTAAAAATGGCGTATTAACCGACTCGTAACCTTCTCTTTGTCATCGGGAAGAATAGCCTTCATTTCTTGTGAACGCGGCACAATGGCTGTCACTCAGCGCAGCACGCCGACATTAAACATGCATGCAGCCATTACACGCGCTTTACTGGAGGACAAAAGTAAGTTTTATCTGCTTACGCCGCGAATGCCTCCTGACATTAACAAACCACTGTGACGCTGGAGATTATTCCCTCTCTCTGTCTCACATTAGGCAAGTCCAGAACGGTTTGTGCTTCAACTGTTCGAATGTAGTTAAAGAGTTAGAATGGTAATGTAGACAACGCTCTGTGAATTATGTGCATCAAGGTGCTTTTCTTATATCACATACACTCAATTATTATTAGACGTTTTTATACATTGTCGATTTGAACAATTATAATTCATTTATCGCTATTTCATGCCACCAATAGGTATTAGAAGACTTCATATGCTGGAAATGTATTTCAACTTTTCATTTCTATATAATTTCATACTTGATGTATAAAAAGTGATTTTGTGAACCCAAAAAGCAGATGAATGACTGGTATTGGTATTGCTGTTTATATTATGGATAAATACACATTCTCGTGTGTGTGTGTGTGTGTGTGTGTGTGTGTGTGTGTGTGTGTGTGTGTGTGTGTGGTATAAGTAGATACATAATCCTTCCATTTACTCAACACATTTTTCTTTTCTGGTTCACAATCAACTGGAGCCAATCACAGCAATTTTGTACTTGACTTCTATGATTTACAGGTGGGACACAACCTCAATTTGTGACCAACCAATCACAGAATGGGACAGACACGCACACGTTCCCTCTCACACACAAAGAAAGAGAGAGGGAGGTAAAATAAAGAAAAAATAAGAAAGACAAAACAAAAAAAGATAAAAACGATTAAGTGATCCATGTAGAAAGGAAAAAGAGAGAGAGAGACCGAGGTAAATAAGAGGTATAAAGAGGTAACAAAAAAAAAGACGGGCAATAAAAGTCAAAATCAGAGAGGGAGAGGTAATATAAGAATAAAAATGAAAGACAGAAAAACATGAATACGTACGTGATCCATGAAGGAGGGAAGTATGTGTGTTAGAGCCAGAGAGAGAGGTAAAATAAGGATGAAAAAAAAGACAGAAAAAAAAGACAGAAAAAAAATAAAATGAATGTGATCCATGAAGGAGGGATGTAGTACTTATGTGCGTGTTACAAGACAGAGATAGATAGATAGAGAGAGAGAGAGAGAGAGAGAGAGAGAGAGAGAAGGGCAAAAAAAAGTGTGCCAATAAGAAGGGAAGATGTAAAGAGAGAGAGAGAAAGAGAGGTGTGATGAGTGAGAAGCAAAAAAAGAATGATAAGAAAGATCATGAAGGACGGAAGATGTGTGAGAGATAAAAAAAAAAAGAAAAAAAGAAAGACAAAAAAAGTCAAAATCAATATGTGATCCATGAAGAAGGAAAGATGTAGGAGAGGGAGGGAGAGAGAGAGAGAGAGAGAGAGAGAGAGAGGGAGGGAGGGAGAGAGAGAGGGTGAGGAGTGAGAAGTTAAAAAAAAAAAAGATTAAAAAAAAGAATGAAAAGAAAGAAGAAATCGATATGTGATCCATTAAGGAGTTAAGTGCTGTGTTCTGACAGGTGGCTCTAGTCCAGGCTGCTCACGTCAATGATGGAAAAATCGTCCGGCCGTAAATAACTCTGGAATAAATCAAGCGAGGATTAATCCTCTCACCCTCCAGGAGTGGAAAACCGGAAAAACACGGAATCCCGGCCACTGTGAATCGCTCATTCTGCTCGTTCTCGGAAGCATGTGCGATATTTGCATGAAGGGCGTCTCTCAAGTCGATGAAAGATTCATCAAAGGGTCCGGTCCAGCTTTGAGAAGAAGCCAAGACGCAAGAGCTGTCAGCGCTCGCAAACTCCCCCAAACCGCCGCGCCGCTCGCGGTTACATACGTTTACTCAAACGCCACTTCCAGTTTCACGGGATTCCGCTATCGTTGAATTTAACGCACCAATAAAAAGTCGCAATTTTTTACGATACTGTAAAATGTATCAATTAGACGCGGAAAAAATTTGTTAAATTCTAAAATAATGTCATCAACAGATTTTTTGTAACATAGGATGCATGTGATATCCAACTTATTTAAAAAAAAAAAAATCTGTAAAATTATCGCCACCAAATCGTTGAAATAGTTTTTGTTCTTTCATTTTGCAGTAAACCAAGTCGTACAATCCTTGACCTTCACGAAAAGCCATTTCATGTTATATTATTACATACTAGTCGATTCACCTTTTTTAATTTAAATAAAGATAAACTGCAAAATTTGCAGCAATTTTTTAGAAATGATCGCAACAGCATCCATAATTGTTTACATAAAAAAAAAGTTGTACAATCCTTGACCGACTGATTGTACGAAGCTTTACATGAAAGGCGCCATATCTGCTTCATGTTCAAAGTCTTTTCATATTACGTTTCACCTTTTTTTATAACAATTATCACCACGAAATCAGTAATCATTCTCTGCAAACTCACAAAAAAGAAAAAAAAAAACGCATAATCCTTGACAGACTGATCTTTCAAAGATTTACGTGTAACGTGCCATATCGCAAATTCCGTTGAAGACTTTATTGGGATAAATCTCAAAATTAGCTTTTACTCAAAACAAATACAAGTATTTTTGGGACTACAATGTTCACTTAAAATCCCCAAAAAAATGTACAAATAGAACTTGCGCGTAAAAACGCCTTAAATGCGAAAAAGCTAAGAAATATTATTGCTGTGGCAGCCTTATAGTCCAAAAAACGATATTTTGCCTCCTAGAACACTTGAACCCAAATTCCCGAGACATCTTGCGGAGCTTTAGCATCACAGCCAGCGTCTATCTTCTCCGGGCCCATGTGTGTGTTGAAGGCATCTAGACGCTCTCATTATCCGGAGAGTGAGATTACTGCGCTTTCATCAGCATCTGGCTTACGTCCAAGATTCGCCGCAGCGCGTTTTGTGTTCAATCATACGTTTCGCCCTTCAGTCGGGAAGTAACACACGAGCCTCTTGCTGACAGAACAATAAAGCTGGTGTTTAAAGATCGCTATCACCCACAGACTCTTCAGCGGGCGAGAGTGGAGACCCCCTTATCGGAGCAGTGTTTAGCTTTCCTGATGTCACCTGTCATAGTGAAGCTCCGCCTCAACAAGCCATGACATTAGGAGGTCACGTCTCATTAGAAGCAGGAGCACAAGGTCTGACGGCTTGTCAAACCTCATGGAACAAAGCAAGATGGAGTATAATAGTCCATTACAATCAACCAGGTTGAGCACCTCATAAAAAAAAAAAAAAAACCCATCGTTTTGTTTTAATATTCAAATCTGATTTTCTATTCAGGGTCACTGGAGCTGGAGCCAATCAGCAGCCGTTGTGGTCAAGAGGCGGGACGCAAAAGACAAAATTGGTGGCCAATCAATCACAGAACGGGAATTTAACTAGACTAAACCAATACAATTGTAAATATATCAACAATGTGTTAGAAAGAATTTGAAAAATGAACTTTTTAAACGTTTATTAAAGTGCTGAAATATGAGAATGTTGCAATTTGGGTTTCCAAGTTTCAGGGATTATTTTGGTCATGTATTGAAAAAATATATAATTCACAATTAGGTTTAATTATTTTTGGAATTAATTAATTTATTTATTTTTAGCTTACTAATAAAAAAAGCATCACATTTATAAATAACTACATTGATTATTCAATTAATTATTTGTATTGTTTTCAATTATTAATGTTTCCGTTTATATGCGATACAATTTGAAACATTACATAACATTTAATAAACATGAATATATATATAAATTATACACATTTTATATATTATTTAAATGTATATAACATTAAAAAAATACTGAAATACATCTACATTTTTATACAAAACATTTTTTACATTTCATTACAAAAAAGTATCTGTAAAAAGTACGCAGAAAAAAAAAATCAGTTGAGGAATCTCAACTTTCAAAACCTCAAATGTATCAACGCCCAAACTATCGATTTGACAGTCGTGAAAATGGGCAGGCGATTTTTCAGTGTTCGATCAAACCAGGAACTCTTGCCAACGTACGTGCAAAATCGCTCGTGGTACGGCAAAAAACAAAACCGTTAAACGCGTTTCTACGATACGCTGTTCAGCAACCGCGAATCAGCATCCAAACGCCAAACCCGAACGAATCTGTCGGACGAAACCAAGGATCCCCACCACAAAGTTGGTCTGGAGCACAGCACAGATAAGGACGAACAAAAGAGGACGTTCACGCTCCGGCGCCGGTACATCAACAGGAACAGAAACGCTGCCTTACATCAACACAATCACACCAGCTCACACAATGATCCAGACACCGCTCCGTCCTCAGCTCCTCCACTGAAAGCTGCCATTATCACAAGCATTTCCCGCTAGCTGGAACCAAAAAAAAGCCCCGAGCATCCGCGGGAAAATGCCAGTCTTTTTATTTGAATCAGAACCTCCAGATCCTGCGGGGGAAATCTAATTTAGACCGAGAGATTGGAAATATGAGCAAAAGTTCTGCATTAGCTGATTCAATGAAGGCCTGGTGAGAGCGCCTCGGGTCACCAGGTTTTTTTCGAAAGCCTTTCAATTTCTCTCGAGTGGGCATGTGGTTTCCTGGACTTCAGGACGGGTTGTAAGTGGGAAGGCGGAGCTTGTGTGTTTGGCTTGGCTTGGCTCGGAGCGTGGGCAACCAGCCGGACCACCAGGAGAAGACTGAGGAGCGTGTCATCCCCTGCCAACTTCCCATGTCACAGACTGTCCACAGTTGCGTAGGGTTTCGGAAAACCGACTAGACTTGGATTGGACGGGTGAAAGCGGCGTGCTTACGTACCTCTTTGCCGGAGAGATAATAGGCGGACAGCAGGCCTCCGACGAAACGAATGTTCACTTCAAAGACGGAGATTTCAGCGTTCTGCGGAAATAAAAGGGAAAACCAGTGGTGAATGTTTCAGCTCCAACTCGGTGGAATTGCAAGAACTCGTTCACCTTGAACCGCAGGCGAAGAGAGAAAAAAAAACACAAGACGCTAATGCTAATGCTCACACACAACGCCGACAACAAAAAGAAAATAACGGAGCTGAAGGATGGTGATGCTATATTTTCCCCGCAGCGGAGACGTGTACTTGTGGATTTTTGGGATAAATTGTCAGAGTCGGATAGTGTTGGGAACGTGAACAGAAATCTGGGGGGGAAAATTGAGGGGGGAAAACAAAACACTGTATTTATGCAAATATAATAATTTATTATTATTATTTTTTTTTTTAAAAACAGAACACAAAATAATTTGTTTACATCTCTGGCAAATTACGTACATTTTGTCTTTAAAATACAATTTTATCTTTATTTCCAAAACCTAACTTGTATCACTTCAATGTCATTTTAAAAATAATAAAAAATTATCTATTCTAGAGATCAGAACTACACCTCCCATAATGCTTTGCTGCTCACTGGTTCCCATGAGCCTTTGCACTAAAAGAGCAAAGACTAAAGCTGACTGAGCTCGGTTTTGTTAGACGTAAATATTACAACAGTATTGTTTTCCTCTGTGCAGCAGACGGAGCGATTTAATTGTGTTTGACTTTGGTGTTCTTCCGTATGAACAGTTTTCTTTTCGCGCTCTTATATTCTCATTTTCAGGCGTTAGCTGTTAGCACGATTCTACCGGAAGCACTACAGTTCAAATATTCAAATATTCAAATTGTTCAAATATTAACAATAGTATTTGGTTTAATCTTACATCTTCCCGTGTATTTTTTCCCCAAGGCGTGTCTATTGTTTCTTTATTTCTCTTATTGAGATAATAAATACTCATATGCAGAACTATTATTTTAAAGAAATAAGCGTGTATTTACGTGCATATTTGAAATTGGCTTTAAATCGCGCATATTTTATCAGATAATAAGCAACCAGCAAGATTTTGAACTGCTTATATTTGTGCAGATACGATAGTCAAATGTTATCGTAATAGTTTCCTTCCAGTCATTTTGTGAATAGCGTTTACATTTCTGGGTCGTATTTTAGCATAGCACGCTTCCTAGCTGTGAGCTGAGCCAATCACAGCAACACCCTGGAATTATAGTCCACCAATCACAAAGCGGTACACCCAGACACATGTACACTTTCACTCACACCTACAGTTAAATGTCCAAATCTATAAAACACAACATTCTTTTTGATTTACAATGTTTTACATGTATCAATTAACAGGTTAATGTTATAAATGAGAAATAATTAGATAAAAGGGATGGCACGGGAACAACAAACGCTAATGCATCTAAAGCATCAACGTACACGACTAACGGAAAAATTTAATAAATTGTTATTAATCAATGAATTTGGATAAAAAGTTACATTGCAAATATTGCATATTAAATAACACGTTTTAGAAAACCTTTAAAGACAAAGTAGGACAGAAGTAAGAAACCGAGATGGGTTGAGAAACTTCTGAGGCTGGTGAAATCTTTCCACTTTCAACACGGATATGCGCAAAGTCAACAGGGAATCGAAGATGTAAAAAAAAAAAAAAAAAAAAAAAAAAAAAAAAAAAAAAAAAAAAAAAAAAAAAAAAAAAAGAAAGGCAAATGCGGCAATGCAAAGCTTTGGCAATTATTAATACGCTGCCTCAGCTAGACTTTAGAGAGAAAAGGCAAGAGAAATCTTGTCTTGATCAGTTATTTTAATAATAATATGTATTTATTCACATTGAAGAGGAAAAAAACACAAATAATTAAATACGGCAAACTTGTCTGGTTGGTTCTGTCTAGTACAGAATTACAAACAATTACAAACCCAGAAAAAAAAAGGAAAAACGAAAATATATCTTATACTGATCTATTGATACAGGAAAGTCTGTAAAATCTTTCCAATCCTGCTCCAAAAAAAAAAATTGAAATTCACATTTGGTTTTTTTTTCCCCATTTTGAAGCATTTCTTATACTTTCTTGAAATTCACATTTTTGTTGTAAATAATGTAATGCTAGTTTCAACCTAATGCGCAGTAGTTAATCCGAAAATGTAATTATATTACAGTAAACATATTAAATTACATTGCAATAGTTAATGTGAAAAGTTTTTTTTTATTATTATAATAAATTGTTAAATTATTAAGTGACTTTGACTTCAGGCTTTTCACATTTTGGTGAAAATGAATAGCAGAAGCAAAAAGAAAAGGAGTAGACTGAAAAAAAAAAAAAAAGAAATGAATACGAAAATGATAAAAAAAAACAAGTGGCTGACCAGGGCTGAAGGAGGGGCTTAGATAAAAGGCGGAGTAAATTTTTTGAAAAAACTGCAACATAACGGTGACAATGAAATTAGTATTGCTACTTTAACTGTAATACTCATTTTAATTTTATATAGTAACTACGTATATAAAATGTAGTTATTACTTTGAACAGACTTGGCAAAATTCATTCCATAAGTCAAAATGTTCAGAATAACACAAAATCTACAGAAAGTAATATTATATCCAATCCTCATTAAAAATTCCGCCATGTTAGCATTAGCAGCTCGCGGCTAACAAGCCAATAGCCGAGGACGAATCCAGAAGTCAGACTGATCAGAAATGGCAACAGTATTGGAATCGGCTGAAATGCCGTTTTTCACACAAGTTGCTTAGCATTCCGGAGTATTCCGGCGGAATATTAATAGCGGTTTCACGGGGGATTTTGCCGAGGCTTTCATTGTTGAAATGCTCGAGGGTGAAAGAAAATCCTTTCAATTAAAAGTTGTTTAACACTCTTCATTAAAGCTCTGGACGCCGAGACGCTGCGGCTTTAAATGGGATGGATGGATCGGACTGGGATGACCCTGAAACCGCCACATGGAACCATCTCGTGAAAACAAGACCTGAGCAGATCTGACATCAAAGGAGAGTTGGGAAAGGAGGTTTGCTTCTCCACTCCGTTTCCTCCCATTAATTTATCAGCTCTTAATTGATCCTCTTCATTAAGCTGGTGGTGAAGTCGACTTCCTGTGATCAAACCCGGCGGAGAGGAAGTTCTCTTTCAGGCACTTCACCGTGACGTCGCGTCTGAAATGATCATCTGAATGCCACAAAACTGGATTTATTTCATAAATATATATCATTACAATGGAAATATTGAATTGCGATTGCTTTTAATAGCTCGATCTTATGACTAATCAATGAAAAATAAGTATTTTTAGTGAGGTTCATTTTGATTGATGGAGATCATTTAATAGCTATTTCTCATTCCAATAAATCTACCAAAATGTTTTGTTGATGTTAAAAAAATGCTGGGTCAGGTTTTGCTGGGTCAAAAATGTTGACCCAGAAATGGAGTAAGTGGTGGACAATGGATGGATAAATATACAAAATATAAAATTATATCATTTATAAGTCCAGTGTCAAATAAGTAATGTATTTCATCTATGGGAATTTAAATTCTTAAATAAATAATTATTTAAATAAATACTCATAAATAAATTAAATATGATGTAATAATATTTAAGTAATATTTTATTTAGCATTTTGGCCTCAATGGGACAAATCCCCAAAAAGTTTTTGCACGATTGTGGCTTTCAGGTTTCATGACAAATTTGTAGGGCTAAATAAGTTCTCACCATTATATCTCACTAAATAATAAACTCACATCTAACTAAAATCCAAAATAAATTGTAAAAAAATGCAAATACGCATAGTTTAATACAAATGTGCCTATAAGTGTGAGTGAGAGTGTGAAAATGTGTGTGCCGCTCTGTGATAGGTCGGCCTACAATCCAGAAGGCGTGTCTCACTTTCAGACCCAGTGTGGCTGTGATTGGCTGTTCGGATAGGAGATGTCCGAACATAACAACCAAAGCTTATCGACGTCAATACTAGGGGTGTGACAACATCTCGCGGCACGAGATCTCGCGAGATCCAATGCTTCTCGCGAGATCCAATTGAATCTCGTTATATAGCGAGAATTTGGCGCCATCTTTGATATATTTGCAATACCGTGGATTCCGTGATAATTAATGGATTTGATATTTATACAAGTATATAAACCCTTTAATACAGTATAACACATTCGTTTCGTTACAAGTTGTAACTTACAACTATCAATGACGGCACGGACATTGCCAATTGAACACAGAAAGCAGTGTAACAGACTGAATTAATCGATCACGCATGTGCGCCGCTCCGTTTTCTGCGCTGTGCCTTTAAGAGAACCTATGACGCGCGCGAGAAAATCTGCTTGTTTTATTTTGAACAAAGTCTGTTTTCGGTTGGAAATCATCGTTTCACATAAAAAAAGAAAAGAAATCGGCAAGAAAAGCGACGAAGACCAGAAACAAAGCTAAAGTAGGAAGCCGCTCTCTTTCTCTCTCTCGCTCTCTCTCTCTCGCTCTCTCTCTCTCTCCTCTCTATAACTGACTGGACAGTGACACTTTCAATACATGTGTTTTTTAGAGCTAAAATGAACACAGTGAATTGAATCATAATGAAGTAGATTGATGTTGAGTTGAACTTGATGCCAAAATGATTCTACCATTCTTTACAAATTTACTGGAAGACTTGTCTTTGTCTATAAATAGTGTTTAATGTCTGCGCTTGATGGATTTTCTATACTATTGACAGTTAAAACATTTTGTGAAATGACACTTGCCTGGCAATTTATGGCATCATATTTTGTATGATCAATATTATGTTGGTTATCTGGTTATGACTGCATGCAATTGGTGAAAATATGTTGCATCAACAGTTTTGAATGTTTTTGTTAAATAAAATACAGATAAAATATGGCTCTCCTGATATTATATCGAAGGTTTTTTTTTATTTAAAAAGAAAATCTAAATCTGGTCTCGTCTCGATCTCGTGAGCCTAGTGTCTCGTCTCGTGGGAAAAGTGTCTCGTCCCGCCCCTAGTCAATACAGCATTGAGCAAAAGCCAAGAACGTTATTAATATGCAGAAAGAAAAATTATTTTACCGAAAGGCCGATTCAGCGACAGAACGAAAACGCAATACGATTCCCAGCGAGAGCCTGGAATAAAAGCCAAGCCATTTGATGAAGCGTGAAGATGTTCTTTGTTGGCTGATATGCAGGAAGTCTGCTCATACATTAGCGCCAGACTCGTGAGTCCCACTCTGATTGGCTGATTAGCAGGCGGCGACGCTAAGAGCTCGGCGAGAGCAAAGGTGGACGGAATCCTTCACAATGGAGAGCGAGCACTCCACGCCTCATCAGAAAGTCATTACTCCCAATAATCTCAAGTGGGGGTGAAAGTGAAAACCGCTGTTGAGTTGTGCCACAGTATGGATTTCGCAATAATGTGGATCGTCACACATTCATGAATCATGTTTTTTATGCACATATGCACGCATATACACACTTTAATACAGTATAACACGTATGTTTCGTTACAACATTTAATGACTAATAGAGGTGCGAGCAGCTTTGATGTCTGTGTACTGTGCCTTTAAATAGCGGCTGTGTTGAGTAAGTGAGATCTGTAAAGAGGCGTACGACAGAGTTACGCAACGTTACATTCACAGAAAGAGAGGGAGAGAATGACTGTCTCTCTCTCTCTCAGTCTGTCTGTCTGTCTCTCTCTCTCTTTCTGTCTCTCTGTCTCTCTCTCTCTCTGTCTCTCTCTCTCTC
>MU204386.1:3332408-3341301 GCA_017309775.1 Paedocypris sp. Pulau Singkep
AACTTACACTCATAAAAGTCCAACGATGGACAAAACAGGCCCAAGGACAAACTATTCCAAATCACATGTCCATTATGGGGGTCACAGGGAGCCAATCAGAGCAGCTCTGGGGTTGAAGGCGGGGCATACGTTCATAGGAATCAAACTTGTACAATCCTTGCATATGTACATTTTAATTTTAATTTTTTTCTTATTATACTTGACCAGAAAAGCTATTTCCCCCTGGTGACGAATAAAGTTTTTTTGAATTTGAATAACAGAAGAATTTATGAACTCATCAACGTCTCTGTTGTTCCGTCTCATCCAAACGAAACCAGTTTCTGATGAATATTCTAGTAAACTCCGGTAAAACATCACTTGAAGCGACAATAACAGACTTCAATTTGAGTCGTTAAGGGTTAATACACTGGAATGGTTCATTACAATACAAATACTAGCCTTTCGCGCTCTGACCTTTTTTTTTTTTCCCCCCTCAGATCTTTTTTTTTCTGTGTTTCTAAATTGTGTAGCTGTGGATGTGTGGGGATTATGAGGAACGTCGTGACGTAACGTGGACAGCGAGTGCTCATGACGTCTGCCGCGTTTAATCAGTGCAGCGCAAATCCAAAATCTCAGTACAGTGTCGTGAAAAACTCCAGCTGATCTTTAAAAGAGTCACGAAGCCAAAACAATTATTGGAAGAGGTTAAAAATACAACACTTCACTATTTATTATCTTTGGACTATTTGGATTATTTTATTGTTTACTGGACTACCTGTTTACAGGTTTAGCTACTGAATTATTATCTACCGTATTAAAAATACAACACATCAATTACGATTATTTTTGCATTATTTTATTATTTACTGGACTATCTATTTACAGGAGTTTACTGGTTTATTATTTACAGGTTAAAACACAATACTTTATTCACAATTATTGTTGGATTTTATTTTATTATTTACTGGACGATCTATTTACATGTTTATTTACTGGATTATCATTTATAGGCTAAAAATACAACACTTTATTTACACTTAATTTACTATTTTTGGATTTTATTTTATTAATTACTTTACTGGATTTGCCAACCACTGACTCACCTATGAAACACGATACGTTTTATTTGCTGCTCAAAAGTTTATCCTAAGCAAAACTTTGTGAAAATTTGCAAAGAACTAAATTCAAACTACATGCAAACACCGCTAGAATGCGTTGGTCTGAAATAGTCTGGAAAGCGCATTCCTTTTCTGAAATATACTTGTGTTAATAACTAGAGGAGTAAAGTACTTGAGTAAACTTTAGGAATTTGTGTACATTTTGAAAATATGAAATATTTATACATATGTATAATACAATTGATTCTTAAACGAGCGCGTAAAGACACTCAGCATAGTAGAGGATAGTATTTGTACTTGTATTAGTACTTGTACTTTATTGACTGCGTGAATTTACTGGGATTGCATGAATTTAAATGTAGGAAAACGCTTCAGACAAACCTTCTTCCACAAGCTTTGTCGACTCAAACCGTTGGCGAAGACATCGATACTCTAGGGCCAGAGTTTTGTATCGCTTCAAAATTTCCAGCATTGATACTTATCGAAATATTACACACAAAATTATAAACACTACTTCACACAGCTTCCATCAGCTCTTGGAGGAAACTCCAAACCATCTCACGCAGATTTGCTCTGGAGTCGCAACACCACAGACTGATGATCTCAGAATGAACACGGAGCACCAGAGAGACCACCAGCCCCTGATAAACGCTAGCCCACTGGACACTAAAAGACCCCCACTGCCACCAGAGAAGGTTCTGGATCAGGCTTCATTGAAACGGGAGATGACCTCTGGAGCGCTTTGGAAGGGAATTGAAATTGACGCCGTCTACAGGAGCGATGCTAAATGTTTGTTTGGCGCTGACAGCCAGAATTGCAATTTGGAGAATATTGTCTGGCAGGTCATTTTAAAGTGATGGAAATGACCTTCTGTGATGCAAAAATGCTAATGGGGTTTTATTCTCCGTCTCTTTTTCTTACATGGTATATAAGGGATAAATCTCTATTCTGCCTCTGTCAGCTCGGAATAATACAAGTGAGGTACAGAGAGAGGGAAAAATGGAGGGGAAAAAAGGAGACAAAGAAGTGAGAGACGCCGATATGCAGGATTCTGAACAAGTTATACGACATGAAGAGAAAGAAAGGGGGTAGGAAAGGATATAAGTAGAGAAAAAGCATGTCATAGGGAAGAGGTAGAGAGAAAGGGGGTGAAGTAGGGGGAGAGAGAGATAGAGAGATACATTTTTAGAAAGAGCAAAGGAGAGAGAGATACAGAAATAGAGAGTAAGAGCATGATAGTGATATATATATATAGAGAGAGAGAGCATTTTAGAGAGACAGAGAGAAAGAGAAAGCATGTGATAGTTGAAGAGAGAGAGAGAGAGAGAGAAAGAGTGAACATTTAGAGAGAGCTAAGGAGAGAAATACAGGAGAGAGTGAGAACATGGTAGTGCTAGAGAGAGAGAGAGAGAGAGAGAGAGAGAGAGAGAGAGAGAGAGAGAGAGAGAGAGAGTATATACATTACAAAAAATATAAATTAAATTTCCTTTACCATGTTGGGATGTCTCAATGTATGACTTAAGTTTGCTCAATCTGAATACATCTGTGGCTTTTGATATGATTCACTCCTAGTGCCTGTTCGTCATGTGTGAGGTTAACAAATAACAGGACTTTTTCAAATATGCTTTCAAATATATTGCTATAAACTCAGCATGCAACCTGCAGGGAGATTACAAGAATAACAGTAATAGAATTAAGAACAGGAAAAACAGAGTAATGCTATAAAACGCCTACACTACACAATATATATAGAAACAATAAACAATACAATACACTAAACAATAATCTAGAGACAAAGGACAGAGAACTGTTGATCATCCTGTTGAAAACTACTTTGTTTACATTTTTCCCATTTTAGGTGTTTGTGCAAGTTGGTGGCGTTAAATAAAATACCTTCGTAAAATACTTCCACTGCTGCCTACATGAAGAGGAAGGATTATTATCCCCTATGGAGCGACCGAGCGTTTTGATTGTGCCTGTTCCTTGGATATTTTGACTCTTTGGGTGGAAAAAATGGCTGCTTATATTCGCATAAATACGGTATGAATGAACGAATGGATATATAGAATAACGGACAGCCATATTGATGGATGGATGGATAGAAGGATGTTGAGCAAAAACTCAGCAGCTTTGCAGCACATTTCAAATATGGAAAAAAACAGCTAGAGGGGGAAAAAAAAAAAAAACAAGAAAAGCGAGTCCCAGCACTTCTACTTTTCATGTGGATTCGGACCTCGCCGCCTCCACAGCTTCACGCCGCAGAACTTTTTGTTGGGTCATTAATGGGAGTGTGGCTGTAAACTGACAGAAGATCATGGTTCAGCAGCCACGGTGCTAAATGAGCACACAAGGGCCTCTTCCTCTTCTCTTCCTCCTCTCTTTTCCCTCCACTTATCTGCTTTTCCGCACTTCTAAAAATCCACCATGTAGTATTTTAATTGCATGGTTCGTGTCTGAAACCATGATGGTGGAGACTCACTGGGGATTCGCTCCTTCCCAATCACAATCGCGGAAAACGGAGAGCGTGAGAAACAAAGGCCGTGGAGTGCGTTATTACAGGAAGTGACATGAGATCCACGCCGGCACCTGGACGCTTTACTGGTTTCACTTCCCTTTGGTTTCGCTGTACCAATACGAGAAGATGATATGAAAATGCAAACGAGTGGAGTCGATTAAGTCGGTATCACACTGCGAATTCCCGTATTATTTAAAATGCGTGAATATATGACGAGTGGATTTTGTCGCAGTTTGCAAAGTCGTTCCGTCAAGGACGGCGGAGATGTTGCGCATTTTGAAAGACTCTAGAATCAGACCAGTGGCAAAAATATCACACATAAATTTCTAAAAAACGAACTAAAATGCTTCACGTTTAAGTTTGGTTTTTTATTTTATTTTTAGCTTGCAATCTTCACCTTTTGTTATTTTCGTTTGAAACTTCGAAAAAAAAAATCTATAATATCAATATATAAAAAAAAAAAGATATATTTCCACAAATCTTAACCATTTTCATAACCATTATACCATTTTCTATAAACACAATTTAAGTGGAAACATTTTTTCATTTTTAAATTCATGAAAAATTGCTCCGAAGAAGAAACCAATAAGAAATGCTCCTAAAGTGTGGAATGTAAATATGAAATGGAAGTTAATGAAAATGCTTCACATTTTAGTTTTGGTTTTTACATTTCGCTTTCAATCTTCACATTTTCATTAGGAATGTTTTGTTTTTTTCTGTCTTATTTTTTTGAGTTTTGGATTTTTGCGTGTCGACTTTTGGCACTAGTTTCACGTGGGGGCGGTCCTTACTCTGGTGAGAATGTGATCAAAGCATTTGACCAGGAAGTGTCGGACGAGTTCATCCAGTGTACACACGTCTTTTTTAATATTAATTTTAGTAGTCAAAAAGAGTCAAAAGTCAAAACGTTAAAATCTGAAATGCACAAAGAAAATTTGAAACGAAAAAAAAAAGTTGACCAAAAATCTGAAATGGCAAGCGAAAAATTGAAAAACGAAACAAAAATCTGAATAATTTTCGTTCTTTTCTTAGAATTGTATATTATTCAGGCACTAATCAGATTATAAAATATTTTACCTCCAATTTTGCTGATAATATAAAAAAAAATAAATAAACTGAAAAAAAAAAACGTACAACGCAATGCTTAGAAATTCTTAGAAAAGTAGAGTAGACAGGTATTTATTATGAAAGAACACTTCCTGTCTGGGAGAAAAAACCAAGAAACCAAGATAGAAAGCCAAAATTCTGATAAAAAACAACAAGGTTACGCTCCTTCTGGCTTCAAACTCTGAACTATTAACCGAAACTAAAACACAAGTGTTACGTAAGGCGAGAGCATCATTAACTACTCTTGAGTACTTCATCCTGAGACCCAGGCTTACTTGTAGCGGCTGCGGATGGCGTTGAACGCTCCAGCTCGCACTAATCCGCAGATTTGCAAAGCTTAATGATTTTTTTTACATGGCTGGTTAAATCTAGAAAATGTAGACAAGATTTAAAGCACATTAAAACCAGGGCAAATACACAAACGAATAACTGCAGACGTCAAGGAAACTAAGACGTCAGATTATGAAATCAACCCAAACAGAAAAAAAAAAAAACAACAACGGCATGTGGCAGCAATCTCGCATAGGAACACACACACACACACACACACACACACACACACACACGGTCTGGTGTAAACACTTCCGTGTGGATCCAAACAGCTTTCCAGACTCACGCACTGGGATTGTGAAGTTTGTAATGGCTCTAGTGATGGGGATCTCCAGTAGGTCGTCTGAAGGCCGTCTTCTAATTGTTCTTGTAATATCAGTGTAGCTATATTCCATTCAGATTAGTGCCCAAAATATCAAACTTGACACAAATATGACATTTAACGTTTTTCGCTTACGCATAACATCTTTCATTTCAAGCTTTTTTTTTTTTTTTTACATTTGTGACTTTTTTGCACGCTTTTGCGCGTCGACTTGTGGCGATAGTCTTACATGAGGGCGGTCCATACTCTGATTGGCTGGTGAGAATGTGATTGGCAGCCGTTGACCAGGAAGTTTGGGACGAGCTCAGCGGGCACAGTGTCATTCACTGTTTTTATAATATTAATACAAATAGAGTCAAAAGTCGAAAAGCACAAAAAACATCTGAAACGAAAAAAAAAAAAAACGTTTTGAACAAAAATCTGAAGATTGCAAGCAAAAAAATGTTTTAAATGAAACATTAATTGAAATATTTAACCCCAAAAAACAGGGTTATCAAAAAGCAATATAATAACACATAATAACTCTTTGCTTTAAAAGTGAATAAATGGAAAGAAAAATAATGTAATGTAATGGTATGTTGCAATGAAAAAAAAAAAAATCACTACTTAACGTAATACCAAGGTACAGTATTACCTACAGTTGAGGACAAAATGCTCTGTGTAAAAGCACTTTTGTAATACGCTGATTATTTTGTAGGCGGGGCTAATAATTTTGTCCTCAACTGTAGATGTTTGCTGTATATAATTTCTGAGTGTCGTCTTCTGGTTTGAAACCGCAGTAAACACACACACTTTAGAATAAAAAAAATCCCTTTTCAGGTACTAAAATGTCTGGGTTGATATCAGACTTACTTTACCGTTGTGTTTCCTCACTTGAATAAAAAGCAACATTTCCCTTACATATTTACATGTGCGCTTTGAGACAGTTAAAACTGTGAAAAGCGCCTTACAAATACTCTTATTATTATTATTTCTATTATTACTTATTCTCCCAGTTTATTTTCAGTTTTTTTAAACTCAACTCGCGCCGGTAATAAGCACACGTGACCGAGCTTGAGATCTATTAACAATTAATTGTGCAGTTTTGGTAGGTCGTCTGAAGGTCATCTACAAATTGTAATTCCAATATTAGTGTAATTCTAACTCATCTCACATGTCCGCACATTTCTCCTTTCAAAAACATAGAAATAATAGAGCGGCCATGTTACTGGCCATCATCATGGGCCGGAAGTGGCCCACGGGCCGCAGGTTAGGTATCCCAACTCTTTCTGTCATGAGAAGCTCCAGTGCTACAGTGGAAATGGACCTGGAGAAGCACAAAACACTTTTTCCAGCGGCCTGGTCTAGTTCAAGTCCCTTGCCACCAGATCATCCTTTATTCAGAGCAAACCTACCATTAGCCCAAGCAATAAATGAATAATGCCAACACTAGCCAGACAAGCAACGCCAAAGCGAGTGCTCTGTTGTCCCAGAAGGGTCATTAGATCCCTGAGGAACCCGTCTCCGGTTTCAGAAACTGAGAAGTGTTCACAACCGCCTTAGATGAACAGAGCAGAATTGTCCCGGAACAACTGTGTGTTATAGGTGACGGGGTTTAGATTACGAGATGCGTTCTCAACACACACACACACACACACACTCACGCTAGCTCTACAGGTGAGAACGTTTACAGGAACATGAAGAGAATGATGGAGGTTAATCGACTCCGCGCTGTGAACCCGCATTTCTGAACCGCCTTGGCGCTTAACGATATCCGATGAATCTTTTATAGCGCCGCGGATCGATTAGGAGTCTCGCGGCTGCCTACATTTAAATTATTCATTTGCATTATTACAGAACGGGTGTTTTAGTGCTGCGTTAACGCCTAATAAAACGGAACGGTTTGGGGGAAAGTAAAACAGTTACGCTGAGGCAACCGTTGCCACATACGGTTGAAATTTAAAAATAGAAACGTCGACTTTCAACATGAACGTAATATTTTGCAACGTGACTTGACGAATGCCTCTCTAAAGTCGACTAAAACGTCATGCTTGAATACCTTAAACGTGTTTTTCTTTGCAATAGCACAGTTCTTAATTACAAATAAGAGTTTAAAGAGAAGGAATCAACGTTTTTTGTATTTTGGTATTTTATTGTGACCCGAGGACCGTTTGAAAATTGAAAATTTTGTGCAAAATTCGAAAGAGTTTGCAAATTAATGATAATTGCAATCACAATTGTAATTACGATGTGGTGGGCGAAACTAAGTCTGCCGATATTGTTTGCGAACGTTAACTTTGTGTTCACTTGGTCGCCCCACAGCCCAGTAGCCCCTCCCCTTGATGCTGATTGGCTGGGCTTTCTTCAATTGACTTGCCAAACTGAAATTTACATTTGAGTTTATTTGTAATGTTTATTTGTTTATTTGTTATTTGTCTCTGCCTTCAAGCGAATTCACACGCAAACACACCATTTGCTAAATGTTCCCGCACACAAATTTAAACACAAATACAAAAAAATATTTTTTTCTAGACCGATATTTCTTGTCCTCCGCAAACTTTTTTTTAACAGGCCGATGCAGCTTGCAGCACATAAACGCGAATAAAGTTTGCTGAATTGCACATTTTACCCAAACGGAACTTCGTAAAACAGCGCGCACATACTACAGCTGTTAATATTCAGCTGCGTCCTCTGAGCTATTTACAAAAACAAGACAGACCGTCCTTCATAAAACTTTCATGGTTTGTACTAAATAAAAGCAGAAGCCGCATCTGTGCTTTTAGCTTTAAAACGGAGAAAGGTCGAGAGGAGGAGATGTTACGGCAGCAACACCACGTCTTTAAAAGAAAACTTTGACCTCAAAAGCCATCTTGAAGTGGAAGGCCTACCCACTTTACCAAAATAAAAGTCTCTCTCTCTCTCTCTCTCTCTCTCTCTCTCTCATTTCTGGTTAAATTACGTTACTATTCTCTTAAAATACTATTTTAATTCTTTGTTTAACAAATCTAACGTGTGACTCGTATCATTTTGATATTGTTTTACTTGAATGATAGACAACAAAAAGTAGATTCTAGTGGTCAGAACTTTATTTCCCAAGAGCCTTCGCACCAGTCCGCAGTCTGCTCTATGTTTGTCCCACACCGTGTGAAGAGATTCAAAGCAAAGGATTATTATTCCCCGTTTAGCAGACCGAGCGTTTTGATTCGGTCTGTTCCTTGGATTTTTTTTCTTCTTGTCCGTGTTCTTCATTTTCAACTGTTTTGATTTTTCTGCGATGACACACTGGACTCGTTTGTTAGCGCTAAGCTAAGCTAACTGGTCATGGATTGTAGTTTCCGTTTGTTGTAGGGATGTACCGAATATTCGGCCACCGAAAATTTTTGGCCGAAAATGGCAAAAAAGTGCATTTTCGGTTTTCGGCCGAAACACTTTTATCACCGAAACAACACGGCCGAAAGTTGATGACGTAAGCAGAGACTGTGAGAGCTGCACGCGAGCAGTGGGGCATATAGCGCAGCGCGGATCACGAGCTCCCCGCGACAT
>MU204386.1:3368791-3383106 GCA_017309775.1 Paedocypris sp. Pulau Singkep
GTGTAGTGTTGAACTCTGTGTAGTGTTGAACTCTGTGTAGTGTTGAACTCTGTGTAGTGTTGAACTCTGTGAAGTGTTGAACTGCGTGTAGTGTTGAACTCTGTGTAGTGTTGAACTCTGTGTAGTGTTGAACTGCGTGTAGTGTTGAACTGCGTTTAGTGTTGAACTCTGTGTAGTGTTGAACTCTGTGTAGTGTTGAACTCTGTGTAGTGTTGAACTCTGTGAGTGTTGAACTCTGTGTAGTGTTCCACTGCGTGTAGTGTTAAACTCTGTGTAGTGTTCCACTGCGTGTAGTGTTAAACTCTGTGTAGTGTTGAACTCTGTGAGTGTTGTAGTGTTGCAAAGTAGCAAAGGTTCTGATTTCATGTTTATCATAAATTACTCTGTTTCAAACTATTAAGGTCACACCACACACACACACACACACACACACAAACTAAATCTGATGACTCAATTTTCAGGAGTTTCTTCAACCCACATTCCAACATCGCCATTCAGTTTGAGTCACAAACTTCCTCTTTAAAGTGTATAATCATGCGTGACATTTACGCAGCGATTACGGTGGAAACCGCCTCGATCGTTTTTTCGCCGATGAAAGGTCAAACAATCCGGCTCCCAGACTAGTGTTTACCGCGAGCCGAACACAGCAAACAGGAAGCAGCGCATTAGCCGTAACCCACAAACTCATTAAGGAAACCGCCAGAAGGTCTGAGCGCTTTGCGTCGCTAACGTTAAATCCAAAGCGGCTGCTGCGATGCATTTTTCCACTTCCTTTCAGATGTTCCCAGGTGTTAAACACGCGATTGTCTGGCAACACGTGGAGCACTTTTCCACATCAGAGGTCAAACAGGTCAAGGGGGCGGGTCCTTTCGTTTATTTGAGTTTTTTCCACACAAGTATCGAACCTTTGCAAGTTCCACAGAGGAGAGGCTTTCACTTTTCAGGGCTCTGCGTTTAAACCACATCCAAACTGGGAAGTAAACACATGCAAAAAAAAGTGGGTTGGTGCTAAATTCGACTCTACAACTTGTCGGTTGCACGCTCAACTCCCTAACATGAGATGTTCATGAAATATAATCACGACAGATTTGACTTTACACACCACCGTTCAAAAGTTTGGGGTCATCTAGACTATTTGGTGTTTTCTATGAAAAGTCGCACTTTATTTACCACCATGAGTTGTATAGTGATTAGAACGTTCTCTGTTTCTATTTCACACGCGTATATAATTACAACATTAACTGAAAGTAAGTGAGTGAGTTAATATGGCCACTAGGGGCGGCATCAAAATCGTGCTCTGCAATTAACCATTCAGGGAAGTTACACACACAGTAAAGGGACACACACACTGCAAAAAGTAAACTTTTGAGAAGCTAAAAAATATTGAAATTATACAATACATTTTGTAGTTTTTTCTTACAAAATAAAACTAACTATGTTAGAATTAGGAGTGAGAGATTACCTTGCTTGTTTCTAGAAAGCAGGACTTGGATTTTCTTGCTTTTTAAATTATATATTAGATATTTTTCACAAAATCGAGACATTTTTCAAGGTAGACGTTGTGTTTTAACACAGAACCAGGAAACAAGAAATGTCAAGGGAAATCTTCCTATTTTAAGAACACAATGTTTCTCAATTGAAGAAACTAGCTATATTTTATATTAAAGCCAATGACAACAAGAACTGAAATAACTGAAATTGTAACAAGATTTCTCGTCTTGTTTCACGCCGTCTTACCAAGTACAATTTTCTCACCCCATTGGTAGATAATTGTACTTGACTTAATTATTTTTTAATAATTTTGTTTTATCTTTTCTTATTTTTTCGTGTGGATTTTTGAGCTGCACAAACCCGGAGCAGTGGGCAGTTCTTGGGCAACTCACTGGACTGGCATTTGAACCTGCAACACCTGAGAGGCAGATCCATCTCCCACCCACTGGACCACAAGGGCCACATTCACATGTATGTAGGTGTAAACTGTGAGACACCAGGCCATTTCAGGACCAAGCACAGTGATAGCGGATGCTGCAGGACCACAGACAGCACAGCCACAGGTGTGAGCACTCGGCACAGTAACGAGGCCGCACAGGTGCTGCTGGCTTCAGTCAATCAGCCCTCTTTAAAAGAAGAAAAACCGGGAAAGATGGTGGAATTCCTGATGGTCAAGATGCAGGAAGCCATTTGTTTAAAGACCTGTGAGTAGCATCTCACCCTGAATGATTTTTCAATGTTTGTCTCTACTTTACTTTACTTTACAGTCATTTAGCAGACGCTTTTCTCCAAAGCGACTTACATTTCATTACAAGGTTTTTTTTTTACTATTTTACAAGTCTCTAGCAGTAGCAGGGAAAGCTGCGTTTGGAAAAGAGATGAAGAACCAGGAAAAGCCTGGGAGGAGATGGAAACTGGAGAAAGGAATATAAAGCCTGAGAGACGCAGGAAGAAGATTTTGGTTGCTTTATTCCCAGTCTGTCAATAACAGTGATTTTTAGTGATTTTAGTGATTCAGTTAACGTCTCAGTGGTGAAGAAGTTCACAATACACAATTGGTAGGAATCCCTTCGCCATATCTCCATTACTACAGACAAAAACCCAAAACTAAGAGTCAAACCTCCATTGCCGCTTGTTCGCGTTGACTAAGAAAGCGTCTCTGTTACTCGACTGTTGTTAACTGTTATTCGCGCGGTTAATCTTTACAAGACCTTTCTAATCCCAGTAAAATGCCGTTTGTAAGATAAGAGAATCCTTTTAATTTTCTGGAGTGTCCACTTACCAGCGCCTCCTGTCTCTCTTCAGAAGAGCAAGACATGTTTACTCTCGCTTCGCTTTGTTTCCCGCTCTGGTCTATGGAGGACCAAAACCACCACAATCAAATATAAATGACAAAGGAAATAAATGTACTTGTGTACAAATAAATACAGAAACACACAGAGTACATAATTATATGTATTTATACATTTATTGTGTATGTTAATACAACTAATAGGAAGTAAATGTATTCAAGTATAAATAAATACAGAAAATCATTAGTGTAAAATAAATGTATAAATACATACGTTTGTATTAGTACAACAAAATAGGAAATAAACGTAACCTTTTGGCTTTTCTGTTTGTAAAGCCCTTTTGCCCTTTATGGAGGAGCGTTTGCCTATTTTTTTCAATTCCGAAACCCGTAAAAAAGAACTTGAGTATTTTACTCGTACTGAATTTGGCTCAAAAACCACTAAGAAATGTGGAAAAAAAAAAAAAAAAAAAAAAACTTTATTTATAAGGGGTTTATAATTTTTTTCCCACTACAGAAATGAAGTTCAATACCTCAATGTTTCAAAATGGCAGAACAAAATACATTAAAAAAGAACAGTGCAGCTAATTCACGTGATTTAGCTGATAAACAGCATCCAGTACCTTCAGCATCCTGCAGATGGTGATATCACCTCATCCACCCAAGAAATGAACTGCGGTAGAAAAAGATGCCGACTTGTTCAGCACAATCACAATGTAACGAGTAACTGTAAGTGTTTCTTCAAATATAGTGGAGTAAAAAGAACTGATACTCAATCACAAATGTAGTCAAGTAGAGAGCAAAATTTGCTTATATTGTTAATACTCAGTACAACAACAACATAGCAAAAATACTTAACTTTAAGTATAAAGAAAAATACTTTAAGTCCATTTACTCAAGTACTTTATTCCACTGCGGTGTCTGGTGACGGGTTTAATCAGAGAGAGAGACCGACAGGAATGGAAGTGAAAGAGAGTAGTAGTGATAGATAAAGGGAAATTCAAGAGAAGACAGGTGCAATCGCTCGGCGCTAAAGCGGATCTGCGGCGCTTTGATATGCTACAAAATGATCAAAAGTTAACACGGCTTCCTTTCTGGCTGTTTATTCCGCTGATTTGCATCTCTTTGATTCGGAAGGGTCTGTTTGTTTGGAAGACGCTCTGTTCATCATGACTAACTGCCTCCTGCTCGCAGCAGCTTCAGGAGAAATCAAACGCACTGCACAAGGTTTCACTATTGACCCAGAGTCAGGGAGAAACTACACACCATCTAGATTCTAGTGTAACAGGCAGGATGGATGGATGGATGGATGGATGGATAGACAGACAGATGGACGAGATTAGTGGACAATTAGAGACAGAGTGACGGACAGACAGTTGGATGGATGGACAATTATGCGGATAGACAAAGAGACAGATAGACAAAGATGGATGGAAGGACAGACAGATGGATGAGATAGATGGATAGACAGAGACAGACGGACAGACAGACAGTTGGATAGATGGACAATTAGACTGATAGACAAAGAGACAGATAGACACTGTAAATAGACAGACAGACAGACAGAAAAAGATAGATGGGTGAACGATGGATGGAAAGATGGACAGACGTATGAGATATATGGATAGATAGACAGAGAGACAGACAGACAGTTGGATGGATGGATGGATAGACAAAGAGACAGATAGACACTGTAGACAGACAGACAGAGATGGATGGATGGACAGACAGACAAAGACAGATAGATAGATAGAAAGACAGACAGACAGATCAAATGAAAAAAAGATGAATTATGAATTTAATTGATGACAATATTCATTCTTTGCAATGTTTAAAATAAAGTTCAAAAATTACATTGAGTTTAAAAAATTAAGTAAAAAATGTATTATAGATAAATATATTCTAAATAAATAAATAAATACTGTACTGTACATTCCTCTCACAATGAAACCCAAATTAATATAATTATATGATTCATTACCCAAAATGTTTATGTTAGTGGATTATTGTTCCAACATTTTAGTGGCATTTTCACCTAGAATAATCTGGAAAGGCAAATCACCTTGTAGCGTCCGAAGAAAACAACTCTCGCTTCCCATTTCACGCTCCAACGCTGAAATGTGTTTTCACTCAGCGGCCGAACACGTTTCTCCTCCGCACGACAGAAGGTCACCCCCAAAAACCTGTGAACATCCCCGTCTCCACCACCATCCAGATCTCCAGCTCCGGAGGAAGAGAAAGCTGGAGGACGGGACATGCTGCCTGAGGGACACACACTTTACTTTCTCAGGACAGTCAGACACCAGAAATCACGGCCAAAGCTGAAAAGAAAACATTAATATTACATAGAAACTAAAAAGGATGCAAACATTATACATTATTATATCTTTTTAGAATACAATAGATTAGAATTCCTTTATTGTCATTAGCTTCTTTTCACACACACAGACTGCCGCACACACACACTACGGTCCGATCAATACTTTGTAAATTTCCTTATTGAGACATTGTTCTTAAATATGAGGCCTAGTTGAATGCAGCTGAATCCTTTAGCTGTGAGACAAGGTGGTTTGTGGGAAATAGAGTTCAATAGTCTGACAATGTAGTTCTGATCAGCTTTCTTGTTCTCAGAAAAATGTAGTATGCTTATTTACATAAAATCACAATATATAACTATATATAACAAATTATTTTTGAAATATTTACATGAATATTATTATTATAGTGTTTTTGGTTATTATACTTTTGTAATTGACCATGAAATTGAACCAACTGATTGTTAATATTGATAAATGTAAGAACACATCTATTAAATAATGAAACAAATAAACTATTATCTTTGTCTTATATTTTACAATATTAATAACAATAATAATAATAATAATATTAAAACTCTGTAAAATTAATGAAAACGTATACATTTTCATGCGGCAAATGACTGAGCAACGTTTCTGCAGGTTTTCTGGTCAGTGAGTTTATTGGTTGTTTTAGCTGAATTTTGAACTAGCTTTTGGACACAAATTTCTGATTCAAACTTTTTTGGACCAAATACATGATTTCTTGTTATTAGAAATATAAAATAACAAAACTATTGATGAATAAATACAAAATATGTTATTTTATGTATTTTTTTTTTATTTTTTATTAACGTTTCTGGCTCAATTACGTTATACATTAAATATTCTCTTAAAAATACAAATTTTCTTTATTGAACAAACCTAACTTGTGACTCGTATCATTTTGATATTGTTTTATTTGAATAATAGATAACAAAAAGTGGTCAGGACTTCATTTCCCAAAATCCTTTGCTCTCTAGTCAGACTCCGCACATGTGCAGAGCAACTGTTTCAAGCTCAGGCCTGTTTCAAGCTCTCTGTTTATCTGACACCAAAGTGAAAATTATTTATCCCCTGTGCAGTGACCGAGCGTTTTGATTGTGTCTGTTCCTTGGATTTTTCTTCACTCCTTCTCGTGTTCTTCATTTTCGAATAATTCGAAACTTTCTGCGATGCCACACTTGTTTTCTAGCCAGTTGTGCTAAGCTACCGACCATTACTAAACATTATTCGCGCAAATACGGTAATTCATAAATATTACATAATACATTTTTGTGCGTATTCCGACCTACCTAACAAATATAATAACAGGCAGCGATCATCTAATGCACCCAGCTGGTGGGCGTTCATCTCATGAAACCCACCATGTTTTTTTTTTTTTTGGACAAACGAAATAAATTCCACTAACTTTTGCATTTCAGCCTTGAAGGCGGCGAAGCGTTGGCCGGTGGAATGGCAGATGCCACCCTGACTGGTGAACCGAGTGGCGGCTAATTGAATCGTGGCTTAAATCAGCGGGTTGGAGGAGCGGAAGAACTGGCGTAGGAACACATCAGGGAGGAAGAGGAGGTCTACACCAGGCCTCCCTCCATCCATCATGTCATCTTCAACTCCAAAGGGCCTCAGAAGCACCGGAGCAGATGGCCAGGAACGTTGGCATGAGGCTGTGGTCAGCTCACACGACAGGTCAGCCGGGTCCAGAAAGCCTCTCACTTCCTGTCAGGTCCAGAAGCATCTGCCGAGCTCTCCTCCTCCTCCTCCTCCTCCTCATCTTCACGCCCGAGGCTCCTGACCCGCATTAATGCTGGATTAACTGGATGATGGCTCTTTTCCCCTGACTTCATCTTCAACTGCGTCTCCAGGCCGGTGGCAATGCCAGGCGTGATGACATCATCACAGAAAAGCGCCAACGGGCATGTCAAGCTGTGACGGGAGACAGACGGGTCTGGGAACCTTAAAACACCTCGCTCTCGGAGTACACGTCAGGGGAAAGCCATTTCCGTCTGATCTGGTTGGATGCAAGACTGGTTTTTGAAAGGAGGACGAGTGGAAATCTTTTTCTTGTGGAAATTGCTCCTGGAAGCTGATTTGGCTTCAGATTGGGGCGCGAGAACCGCAGACTGAGCAAACAGAATATACATTGGATATAATGGACTCACTTATGATGGAATCTTGCTGATTCGGGATGCTCGTATTAATAATAATAATAATAAAAATACATTTTATTTTTTTGGCGCCTTTCAAGGTACCCAAGGACACCTTACAAAATTATTCTTTCTGACAGTATTTCTGAATATGTAGGAAAAAAATAAATATTATGAACTCACTTATAATGGAATCTTGCTGATTCATGATGCAGGTAATTCTAGATATTCATTAAAAAAAAAAAACTGATATAATGGGTTCACTTAAAACGGAATCTTCCTGATTTGGGATATGGGTAATTCTAGATATCAATTTAAAAAAACTGAATTTGAATGGACTCACTTATAACAAAATCTTGCTGATTCAGGATGCATTTTATCATTTAGATGATTCAGGTGTATTTCTGAATATGCAAAAAAAACTGGATATTATGAACTCACTTATAATGGAATCTTGCTGATTCAGGATGCGGGTAATTCTAGATATCCATAAAAAAAAAACTGGATATAATGGACTCACTTAAAACGGAATCTTCCTGATTTGGGAATTGGGTAATTCTAGATATCCATACAACAAAACGGAACATAATGGACTCACTTATAACGAAATTTTGCTGATTCAGGATGCTCATATTTCTGAATATGCAAGAACAAACTGGATATAATGGACTCACTTAAAATGGAATGTTGGTGATTTGGGATGGGGGTTAATTCTAGATATGCATAACAGGATATAATGGACTCGCTTATAAAACGGAATCTTGCTGGTTTAGGAAGCGGGTAATTGTAGAAAAGCATTTTTTTTTAAATGGGGGAAAATGGAACTAGTGGACTCACTCAAAATGGAAACGTGCTGGTTCGGGAATGATTGTATTTCGGAATATGCAGAAAAAGCATTGTATAGAATGGACTCACTTTGTAACAGCATCTTGCTGGTTCGGATGCACGTAATTCTAGATAAGCAAAAATAATTGGATTTAATGGACACGTGCTGCTCCCGGACGTTTGCAATTCTAAAATGCAGAAAATAACAATCTAACGGAATATTGCAGAAAAATATTGGATATAATGAACTCACAACGTAAACTTTGTCACGAATGTTTGCATTTCGGAAAATGCAAAAAAAGAAAAAAATATTGGATATAATGGACTCACATATAATGGAAACTTGCTGGTCCTGGCCGGCCAAAAAAAAAAAAATGTAGATATAGAGAAATTAGATATAGTGGACACACTTATTATAACACAGTCTTGCTGGCTGGGAATTTGCACAATTCTGAACAAGCAGAAAAATACTAGATATAACAGACTACATTATAATACAGGTTTGCTGGTCTTAGACATTATGAAAATGCAAAAACATTGGATATAATAGACTCCTTTATAACGGAATGCGGAAATCAATAACGAGAACAGGTTAAAATGGGATTTTTGATAACCATCATTACCATCAATTATAATATACCATCGTTTGGTGTATTTAAACCAAATTAAATCACAGCTTTACATAAATCTGTGGGCCGTGGGTCGCCATCTTTCACCATGAAACCAAATCTACATCATCCAAGCATCACCGACATCCCGAGACAGAGCGTGTTTAGGCGAGTGATGTGGTTTCAGCACCGGACAGCGATAAATCCTTCGTATTCAGAACCAGCCTTCAGTCAGAAACAGCTCAGTCGATTCCAACACGCCAACACAAATCTCACCGCTACTCAAGTAAATCCCTGATCAATAACACCTCTGTGTTGCTCGAGATAGAGAACCTGCTCCGCTGTATTAATGGCTGTTTGACTCCATCAGACACACTGTAACGACGCCTTAATGACACTCTACATGTGCTTTTGGATATTTGCTACTAAATGTACACACACATTTTTAACTGACTGAACCCAGTCGTGTGTCATTATGAACATGCAAATAAAATATTGGATATAGTGGACTCCCTTATAATGTAATCTTGCTGGTCCGGACACACACAATTATAAACATGAGCAAAATTCTGGATATAACATACTCACTTAAAACGGAATCTTGCTGTTTCCAGAAATACACAATTCTGAGAATGAGAAACATTTTGGATATAACGGACTCACTTATAATGGAATCTTGCTAGTCCTTACGCACACAATTCTGATTGATGAGCGAACTACTGGATATAATGAACTCTCTTATAATGGACCCCTGCTGTTCCCAACTGTGCAGCTCTGAGCATGAAAAAAAATGGATATAACGAATTCACTTATAACGAAATATAGCTGGTTCAGGACACACACAATTCGGAACATGAGGAAAATATTGGAAAGATCTTGGTGATCTATCAAAACTCACTAAATAATTTAAATAGGTTGAATTATTAAAAAAATAAATAAAATAAAATTTTATATATATATATATATATATATATATATATATATATATATATAATATCTCGATATGGGGAAAAAAAGGAAAATTATTCAAACAAATTAACTAACTTAAAAAAACTGAAAAAAATGTGGTCCTCTAAAAAAATGTATAATCTCAAAAGTTATAAATGTAATGCAGCAGAAAACAGGAACAAAGTTAATACAAAATCTGCTTTTACGTAAATAAACTAACTAACCACACAAGTATAATTTCTTCAAGGCAACAGAAGCAGTGCATTATGGGATCTGTAGTTTGTGTAGTCGCTGCTTCTAATTGCTGGATAATAAATATACACCGTAGATCTCATGGTACAACAGTACGGCGGGTCTTGAGATGCATTAGATGATCTTTGGATATAATAAACATCCAAAATAAAACATCCAAGCAGTATAAAGAACGAAATCTAGTTGTGAATCCCACTGACAGATTTAGCACCGTCTCTCAAAAACAGAAGGCCACTAGAGAGAGCAGTGTGGTGGTCTCACCGTGACAGGTTCTGTCGGCCCGGTTCCGACTGATGGGTTTCTCTCCAACCATATAAATCAACAGTGAAATCTACAGATATGTAATTGCCGCGAGGCGCGGGCCGCGTCTGGTGTGAACACACCGCCGCTGACATTTATTTTGACAGGCTCAGAGCGTAAAGCCATCAAATTATGATGCAGCGCTTACTAAATAATTAGAAATTTGTCATGGAGCGCACACTTGAGGGAAACATCTTCATTTGCATGTGATGACAGCAGAGACGTGTGGAGAGAATCCGGGCTTTTCTTTTTTTTTTGTGGTGAGGTGAGGTGGTGGTGGGGGGGGGGTTCTGATGGATCGCGGACCCTTGTGTCGGTTACAGGGGTCAGTTACGGCGGGTAATAAATCGGAAGAGCACTTAAATGGAGTGCTGGGACCACCAGTAAAACACCCCCTTCCCCTGTCAGATCCATCACTTTTACAACCCGGAGTTGTAGTAGCTGTTAGCTGTATTAGCTTTTTGGATTAATCTGCTATTTCCATGCAGCACTTTACCTGCTTTCAAATCTGTCGTAAACTTGAACTCGGAAATCACTTCAGCACATAAGAAGGATCTGGAAGAAAGTGTCTACCAGCGAATCTAACAATTTTCTTACACAGTTCTGAACAAAATGTATGAAATAATCTGTGGTTGTTAAAAAAGACACATTTTTTAACAAAACATACCTAATGATAATCAACTCAAACAGCAAAAATAAAAAAAGACATAAAATACATTACTGTATATAAATAAATGAATGATTATAACAATATATTATAAAATATTTCAAATAAAAAAAAATTCATTACACAATAAAATGAAATAATTTGACATCACAAGACTAGAGCTCATAAATACCATCCAGTACCTTCAGCATCCTGCAGATGGCGATATCACCTCGTCCGGCCAAGAAATTAACCGCGGTAAGAAAAGATGTCAACTTGTCACGCACAATCACAATGTAACGAGTAACAAAAAAGTGTGTGATTGGTTCAAATGTAGTAGAGTAAAGAGTAATGTAGTCAAGTAGAGAGCAAAAGTTACTCAGTTCAAGTACAAAGTAGCGGAAAATACTTAAAGTAATGAAGTACTTTGCACCACTGCTAATAAGAGGGCCTAAAACAGTATCCAGTGATGTTTATTTATTCTTTATTGGTTAAAGAATCCTTTATTGTCATATTACATGGTATAACAAAATTGTAGCAGCCTCGGACTGGTCATACCATAAATTAAAATGTAAGACTTAATAACATATAGAATAAAAATAGTAATAATGGAATAAAGTAGAATTGTCATGTACACATATTTATATATAGATGATATATTAGATGGAAGAACATTTTTTTTAATTTACATCAATCTCACTGTAATCTTGGAATTCATCTCGATTATTCTAAATGAATGTCTAATAGTAGCAGTACATGCAATACACACACACACACACACACACACACACACACACACACAGATTTTATGTTATATATATAGTTTTTATTTTTGCTTTTGACAATGTTAGTTTAATGCTTGGATGGTGAAACTATGTTTTAGGCTTGATTGTCTAAACCAGCGGCTTCGGGTTGGAGCCACAGGCTTTCGCACCAGTTCATTAGCTGTAAATTCAGCCGCGCTGCCATCTCGGGCCTGTAGGTGGATTGCTCATTGATTTTAATAGCTGTAAGTGATCCACACACACGTCTCTATTTAACGACACAACACCGAGACGTGTGGGAGGCTTTACTCTCTCCGCTTGTTGCGCTCCTCAGCAATTTACAACACGCGTTTCTTTGGAGAAATGTCTAGTGCAGTGATGGATCCACAGCGCGTTTATTATCTGGAAAACTATTCACTAAACTATAGAATTATCCGCACGGGGGGCAACACACACACTGAATAAAACAAGCAATAACACACACAAATCGGTGAACGCTTACGTGATACCTCGCCAAAAAAACCTCTTGCGATGGTGATATTATAAATCTCCTCTGTTTATATTCTGCACATCACACGCCGAGTGTTGTAAGATGACTAGAATTCAAATAATGCTGTATATTAAAATAAAAGTTTAATCTATTAACATCCTATATTCATATGGCGCTTCACAGCATAACACGTTAATAAATAAATGTACATTTTATCCATTATTGTAGTCAAATATTACAGACATTGTAAATAACAGCAAATATGGTGTAAACTCAATGCTTTTACATTACATATTTTTCTTAACATATTTTAATACATTGTCTTACTATATTTAATAAACTAAATATGAGAAAAAAATAAATTGAACTAAATAATAATAAATATTTAATACATTGTCTTACCATTTTAAAAAGAACTAAATAATAACACAAAATAAATTGTCCTACACAGGAGCTAAACATGTCTTTTACTGGTGGCATCAACATGTAAATACATTAATTTCTTAAAAACATTATTGGATTATTTATGGTAAACATTTTTTAAGTGAAATTACTGAAAGTGAATTACTTTAAGTGAAACAATCAGATTGAGGAAGGTTAAAGAACAATTACAACAGAATAGAAAGAACAAAGAAAAAAAGAAAAACAGGTACTTTGGAAAAAAAATGGAAAAAATGTGTATATAAACACAAACACACACACACACACACACACACACACACACACACATTTTATGTTATATACATACATAGTATATATACTATGTATATATACATAGTATTTCTTTTTACTTTTGACTAAGTTTATTTAATGCTTGGATCACAAAACAATATTTAATGCTTCTTTCTCTAAGTTAGCCGCTTCAGGTTGTAACCACATGTAACCTGGTCTTACCAGTTCATCACACACACACACACACACACACACACAAACAAAGCATAGATCAACTTCTGGTGACAGCGACATCTGCTGGTCAAAACAAACATCACAGGTCATATATTTTCACATACACACACACACACACACACACACACACACACACACACACTGATAATCACAGTAACTGTCAGTGGAGCAGGGCATTAGTGGCTGGATCTCCCAGACCTTTGTCTCCGCACACACACACAAACCTTCTGAGCCTTAATAATCTCCCGCATCAAATTCTCCCGCATCGAGTCTCGTCACTTCTCGACTCTGGTGGCCTTGGTTGTAAATGTCAGGGTTATTCAAGGAACATCTGCGCCGGCGTGTATTCACTGTCTAGAGCCCTTAAACGCCAGCGAAGCGCTTTACTTCAGCTGGAACAGATGCTGGATAAATGAAGAAACACGGGAGAGTTTGAGCTTCATAATGGTTGATCAGCGGCTGGATTGAAGACGCACGGATCCACAGACACAACAAAGCGCCTTCAGTAAGTGAATCCTGCTAATTGAATGGAAAGGAGGAACATATGGTTTCCGCCGGAGAATTGTTTGCTAGATGCGACTTTACTTCACCATCGTTCGCTAGCTTTTATCGGGTTTTGATGTAAAACTTGTTATAATTGTGAGTTGAGTTGGTTTATAAAGGGATCTGTGATATTTTAAGTCTGTGCTGTTGGTTTTTACAACTGATTTGGTGAGGTGAACATTCAGGAGCAGTTCTTTACACTTAAAAGCACAGAAAAGGAATGGAACTAATCACAGGTGTGTCTGGCTTAGTCAAACCGGAAAGGGAATTAAACCAATCACAGGTGTGCCTGGCTCAGAAGAACTGGAAAGAGAATTGAACCAATCACAGGTGAGTCTGGCTCAGAAGAACCTGAAAGGGAATTGAACCAATCACAGGTGTGTCTGGCTCAGAAGAACTGGAAAGAGAATTGAACCAATCACAGGTGAGTCTGGCTCAGAAGAACCTGAAAGGGAATTGAACCAATCACAGGTGTGTCTGGCTCAGAGGAAAAGAAAGGGAACTGAACCAATCACAGGTGAGTCTGGCTTAGAAGAACCTGAAAGGGAATTGAACCAATCACAGGTGAGTCTGGCTTAGAAGAACTGGAAAGAGAATTTAACCAATCACAGGTGAGTCTGGCTCAGAAGAACCTGAAAGGGAATTGAACCAATCACGGGTGAGTCTGGCTTAGAAGAACCAGAAAGGGAATTGAACCAATCACAGGTGTGTCTGGCTCAGAGGAAAAGAAAGGGAATAGAACCAATCACAGGTGTGTCTGGCTCAGAAGAA
>MU204386.1:3383206-3396916 GCA_017309775.1 Paedocypris sp. Pulau Singkep
ACCGGAAAGGGAATAAAACCAATCACAGGTGTGTCTGGCTCAGAGGAAAAGAAAGGGAATAGAACCAATCACAGGTGTGTCTGGCTCAGAAGAACCGGAAAGGGAATAAAACCAATCACAGGTGTGTCTGGCTCAGAAGAACCGGAAAGGGAATTGAACCAATCACAGGTGTGTCTGGCTCAAAAGAACCGGAAAGGGAACTGAACCAATCACAGGTGAGTCTGGCTCAGAAGAACCAGAAAGGGAATTGAACCAATCACGGGTGAGTCTGGCTTAGAAGAACCAGAAAGGGAATTGAACCAATCACAGGTGTGTCTGGCTCAGAGGAAAAGAAAGGGAATAGAACCAATCACAGGTGTGTCTGGCTCAGAAGAACCGGAAAGGGAATAAAACCAATCACAGGTGTGTCTGGCTCAGAAGAACCGGAAAGGGAATAAAACCAATCACAGGTGTGTCTGGCTCAGAAGAACCGGAAAGGGAATAAAACCAATCACAGGTGTGTCTGGCTCAAAAGAACCGGAAAGGGAATTGAACCAATCACATGTGAGTCTGGCTCATTACTAAAAAAAGATTTGATCGTCTTAAAAAAGCAATAAATACATAAATAGTACTTATACACAAACAGATACATACTTGTTTGATATTTAAAGTGATATTCAAATTACAATTCCTATTATAATTAAGAATATAAATATCACTATTATAGAAATACTGTTCTTATAAATATACTAGGGCTGTCAAAGTTAACGCGTTAACTTGTGCGATTAATTACATTTGTTTAATCGCGTCAAAATTTATTAACGCCATTAATCGCACTTACGGGTTTTCCGGCACTTCCGGTTTTCCGTTTTTTTTTCAAAACCATTCAGTATTATGTGTACAGTTTTTTTGCAAAGCTGAAATCATATAAATATCTGTTGTATCTTTTCCTCAAAAAAATATATACTTGTTTCTTTTTTAATTATTATGACCGGCTTACCCATTGTTTTCTTTAGTCAGTCAATATTACAGTATTTAAAGAAGTTTACATACAATATAGAGTGTTTATTTTGTGTTGAGTTGACATTTTACACTTTAATATTCAATATTACAAGATTCTATAATTGTTCATGTTATTAATAATTCTTAATACTAAAGAATTATTAATAATAGATTATTATTATTTATTATTATTATTATTTGTGATTAATCGTGATTAATCGAGATTCATTTGGTTGGGGAAGTGCGATTTACTAGTTTAAAAAAAATGTAATTTTTGTAAAAAATGTAATTTCAAAATGTAATGTACATTTTGTAGAGCATCTATGCAAAAAAAAAAAAAAAAAAAAAAAAAAAAACATAATTCTCAACAGCAGACAGCCGTGAATTCTGTATTATTTACTCTGTGTGACATTGAGATTATAGTCTCAACCCAACAAAGTTCTCCAGAAGCTTGTGTGTCACTCTGCTGGTGTGTGATCTGAGGTTCCTCCAGCTGTGAAAGCTGAGAGCTGCTTATTCCCTCTGACACCTTCACTGGATGAAGACTGTAATGAAAGTCTAGACGGCGTGTCAGAGTGAGGGAGGGAGGGGCCGTGAGGAGGCGGAGACACAGCCACACAGACATCACTGTCAGCGTCCACGAATAGCTCTGTTCCAATTACACTTCAATGGCAAAATGTGGATCCATGACATGTCATGTCATGGAAGGCTCCGCCCAAGACTCCGCCCACCACCCCGTGTCCTCGTTTCACTCTCGGCTCTTCTTAAATCTTCCGTGTAATCGCAGGCTTATATATTACTGTAGCTGGAAAGGTGTGCGCACTTAACTGGGAGGCGCGTACCTAAGATTGGCCACGCCCACCCATACGTCTCCACACTCAAGATAAAGTTAAACTTATCGGCTAATTATTAGTATTAGTAGCTTCACCTGTCTCTCTTCGTTATCCCCCGTGTGTTCTCGATTTACACTTCTTGTTTACTTAGTGGTGTGTGTGTGTGTGTGTGTGTGTGTGTCTGTGTTCCTGCATTTAGCTCAAAATTGGGACCAGAATGCTAGTTTTTAGCACAAAGTGGGGCCCGGTTGATCTTTTTGAGGATCAACATGTAATTATAAGAGTATAATAACAGAATAACCGAGTTGTTATTCAGAGAGAGAGAACGTATTGTTTAGCATGTACAATCAGTCAATAGTACAGGTAAGTCCCCACTATGATATATATGCATGTGTGTGTGTGTGTTTCATGTTGTTTTTCGTCAGTGAGTTTGTCAATATGGCTACTAGGGGCAGTATTGGGATTGTACTTTGCTTTTAACCATCCAGTCCTTTGCTTTTAACTCCAGACACACACACAGTGGAATAAAACAGACAAACCCGGAGCAGTGGGCAGCGTAAGCCGTGGTGTCGGGGGCATGAGGGGGTCACTCGTCCCACTAGACCGGGATTCGAACCTGCAACATCCGTCCAAGTCCCAACCACTGGACCACAACTGCCGCAAAAGTTGTGATTGAGTTACACAATAAAAGTCCCTTTTCTGACTCCGCCTCCTAAACACGGACACAAAATAAATACTACAAAGCATGAAGCAAACACTAAGAAAATAAAAAAATTCCCATCCTAATTAGTCGTACGCTAAAATATGCTAATAACACAAGGCAGCATTTTCATAAACAAATCAGTTCCGCGCAACTGAAGTCCAAACGCAAACATCTACCAAGCCCGGAGCTTCTCATTGGCCGACCAGTGAGAGCGAGTGAAGGAGCCGTAATTACTCTGACCGTCACGGAACTGTCGAAGTCATTTACACTCACGCAACACAAGACACGTCTTCATTAGCAGCAAGCGAGTGTTTGCTAGGTGAGACGCGCCTGTAGAGTCGACCGCGCCCGCAAGAACTAATGCTCGTTAAAGACTCGCCGCGTCTGAAGCTGCAGGGCGCGGCTCAAAGCCACAGCTGGAGATAATGATCCCGGCCTCATCAACACGCACCTCAATACCTGTGAGGCAACGGCTGCCTTTGATTGGCTAGTGTGGAATCTGGAATCTGTTCGGCAAATGTATTGAAAAATAAAGCAACTTGATGCTTGCAAATTACTACTGCAACTGTGCAGGTTTTGACCCTTATTGGCCTCAAGGTGGCGCTAATGTACATAAGACAGAATATTTCAAGTAGCCCAATAAATAAAGTTGCCCATTAGTGAGGGTGTGAATGTGTGTCTTCCTCTGTGATTGGTTAGACTCTAGTTGCAGAGTGGCTGTGATTGGTTCCAGCTCCCCATGACCCAGAAATAGAAGCCAGAAGGCGTTCATAAAATGGATTGACAGATAGCTGGAAGGAAGGACACACGCACAATAATTCATTTTGTTACTTTGGTCAAAGATAATAAAAATAATTTGTTGCAATATTTGAATAGTTTACATTATTATTTATCTCTCTCTAAGTAGTTTGTTTCAGGTATTACTTTCAATAATTTTACAAAATGTAATAACAGTTATTAATTTTTTCAACACATTTTTTCATATTTTTTCTCACATACACAGACACACACACACACACACACACAGTGTTTATATCGCATGTGTTAGAAAGACTGAAATTTGAATCCAAGTATCAATTATATCATAAAAACAACAACAACACAAACAAATAAATAAGCAACAACAATAAAAGAAAAAGCGTTTGCAGCAGTAAAATAAAAACACTTCTCATTGTTTTTGCTCAATACTCTTTCTGCAGTTTTCTTTTTTTTCAGGCCTTTCCCATTCGAGCGCTTAATTCTAATTAATCACTTATATTGTACAATTAAAGATGATTTATCTTGCGGCGTGAACGCTGTTGGGTTTGACACGGCCTCTCAAGAACAGAAAGTTTTCTGGCGATGAAACTGTTTTGTCGGTGAGAAGATCACACAGATGTTTGAGTCGCTCCGAACACATGCTCGGCCATCTGCACCTCATTCTCTCTCTCTCTCTTGAAAACAAAAAACAAGTCTTTCTAACACATGCAATAAAGAAATGAATTATTCAAAAACTAGTTTTCTTATAAACACATTGTGTGTGTGTGTGTGTGTGTGTGTGTGTTTGTGTGTGTAAAAAAATTGATAAAAATTAATAACTGTTATTACATTTTATAAAATTAATTAAAGTACTAGCTGAAACAAACTAAGAGATAGATGACTAATTATGTAAACTATTCAAATATTTTAATATATTTTTTTATAAACGACCAAATTAACAAAATTCATCATTGTGTGTGTATTAAAGTAAAAGTAGCTTTTTTTTTTTTGCTAGGTTTGTTAGATTCATAATAAAGTGGGGACCCTATTTATAGGTTTGTAATAAAGTGGGGACTAGATTGCTAGGTTTATATTCAAGTGGGGACCCGATTGCTAATTTTGTAGTAAAGTGGGGACCCGATTGCTAAGTTTGTGATAAAGTGGGGACCGATTGCTAAGTTTGTAGTAAAGTGGGGACCCGATTGCCAAGTTTGTAGTAAAGTGGGGACCCGATTGCTAGGTTTATATTGAAGTGGGGACTCAATTGCTAAGTTTATATTAAAGTGGGGACCCGATTGATAGGTTTGTAGTAAATTGGAGACCCATGGTCACTTGTGGGGACCTTTGACTGTGAACTTTGAAGGCCTGTATTAGGGTCAAGATGGGATTTAAGGCCGAGTTGTTGTTAAAATTAGAGTAAAGGAGGTGGAGAAGGGAAAACTGTGATACTTCTGTTTTAAGTAAGGAGAGAGAGAGAACGTAATATTTTGCATGTAAGTCAATGGTGGGGCCACACTATGATATAAATGCCCAGTGTGTGTGTGTGTACACAAGTACATACAAAAGAGATACATCGATTATAGAAACAAAAGCAGCGCCAATCCTGTGCTAAAGACTCATCAGCAGTGCCGTTATCAGGAGATCTCAGATCAATACACACGGAAAGTTTCGTCTTTCCCGCAAAACTAAAAATCAATCTGATGAAGTGAAGCGAACAGCACCAGAAGACCAGGAGCGTTTCTAAGCTGCCGCATTTGAATGCAAATGGAACAATTTGGAGGAAACAAAAGATGTGGGATGAATCCAGCTCAACTGCAGTTTATTTCCTCCCGGAATGTTCCGCCGCGCGGGCGAGAAATGAAACTATTGTTCCCTTTGTCATCGCCGTCATTTCGCGAGGTGCAAATTAAATCCCTTCTCGTATTGTGCTGTTTTTCTAAGGAAAGCGGGGAAAGTGTGTGTTTCGATGAGTATATTCCTAATTATCCAGTCTCTGTGTCGCATGTTGTAATTGTTTTCTCCGTAAAGCAGCAGGTTCAACATTTTAAAAATATGCAGTAATTTACCAGTGCTGTCAAATATAGTCACATTCATTACTCAAGTAAAAGTTCTCTAGTATCTGTTCTTCTACTTACATACTAGAGTTCTCTACTGTAGTATCTACTTCTACTTACATACTAGAGTTCTCTACTGTAGTATCTACTTCTACTTACATACTAGAGCTCTCTACTGTAGTATCTACTTCTACTTACATACTAGAGTTCTCTACTGTAGTATCTACTTCTACTTACATACTAGAGCTCTCTACTGTAGTATCTACTTCTACTTACATACTAGAGCTCTCTACTGTAGTATCTACTTCTACTTACATACTAGAGTTCTCTACTGTAGTATCTACTTCTACTTACATACTAGAGTTCTCTACTGTAGTATCTACTTCTACGTACATACTAGAGTTCTCTACTGTAGTATCTACTTCTACTTACATACTAGAGTTCTCTACTGTAGTATCTATACTTCTACTTACATACTAGAGTTCTCTAGTATCGATACTTCTACTTGAGTAATGAATGTGACTACATTTGACAGCAGTGGTAAATTACTTTACTTTACAGTCATTTGGCAGACGCTTTTATCCAAAGCGAAATTTACTACAAATTTACAAATGACTGTGAGTTGATACTTTTACTTAAGTATTTTTGACTGCGGTGGAAGTAAAACTATCAACTCAAACTTTTTACTCAAGTTAAAGTACTGGTTAGATAACTAGAAGTATTAGAGTAAAAGAAATGCAAGAAAAAAGGCAATATAAATGACATTTGTAATGGTATAGGACTATATTTTAAAATGTTGCTGTATTAAAAAAATACATTAAAACATTAATTTATACATTAAAAAGCAATTTATACCATAATTCCGACCATACATCCACACTTCCTTCTTTCCATTCATTCACCCACCCATCCATCATCCATACATCCATTCTTTCTTCCTGCCATCATTCACCCATCCATACATACACTCACTCACTTACCCATTTATCCATCCATCCATCCATAATTCCTTCCATCAGTTTATCCATCCACCCACCTAACTAACTATACATCCATTCACCTACCCATCCATACATCTATCATCCATTCATTCTTCCTTCCTTCCATCTATCCATATACCTATTCACCCACCAATCTATACATTCATTCACCCATTCATCCATCTATCATCCATCCATCATTCTTTCCATCCGTTCATCCATATATCCATTCAAACACCCATCCATACATACATATATCCATTCACTCACCCATCCATACATCTATCATCAATCCATCCACCATTTATACATCCATCTATCCACTCATCTATCCTCCCTTCCATGTATTCATCTATCAGATGTAAACGTGGTGAATATTAAGTAAACGTTGACTGACGGAGACTGTGTGTTAGTGTGGAGGTGAGAAACAAGGGATGAATACAGCACTCACACAATGAGAAGAACATCGCCATCAGATGACATTTCCTTTCCACACACTCTTCCTCCGTCAATCACCTTCAGCGCGGCTGGTGGAGGCCAATCCGGCGAGAGATGAGGTGAAGCCAGCATTTACCGGCCAGGCACGTCGCCCACAGCGCTCGGTCTTCAATTCCGGGGCGAATCAAAGAGCAGGAATACGAGGAGAAACGTGCTTTTTAAAAGAGAAAGATGTTCTGCTTTAATCTGTTCATAATGTGGAGAAGAAAGTGACGGCAATGAGCATGACACGATTCTACAATTACAATGCACAACAAACAAGTTTTTACAACAAAATGGGGCCCAGTTGTGTACTTACGGGGTCTTTGTCTAGGGCCCCACAACTTTGAAGATCTTTTTGATCAAGATGTAATTTTAAGGCAGAGGTTATAACTGAATTGTTAAGAGTAAAGGGGGTGAGGAAGAGAAAAATGTGATGGAGGAAAGAGAGAGAGAGAGCGTAATATTTTGCCCCCACTATGATATAAATGCCCTGTGTGTGTGTGTGTGTGTGTGTGTGTGAGAAGAAAGTGACAAATGAAGACGACACGATTCTACAATTACAATAACTGAGAATAAACGAGATTGAACGACTTTTAACAGCAGAAGGGATGAATGAGCCAAACCCGAACAAATCCCACGTTTTTTAAGTGAGATTATAATATAATGGGTTTTGCCGCACTTGACTTTTCCGCTTTCAATTAAAGCCGCTGTATTTTAAATGCAAATAAAAACAGTTTATTAAAAGATTTGTTCCCTTCGGCGGGTTTTGCGCGGATCTGCCGTTTCCCGCGCCGGAAGCGTTTAAGTGTGACGGAGTTTAAGGAAACGAAGCTACGACCCGCTTCCATTACGCTTTGGGCTTTCTAATAAAGACGTGTGAATGATTCCATATTGGCTGATTCTGGGACGTAATCACAGAGTTTAATTAAAAGCGGAGAATGTGCATCGTCAGACACACACTCCTAATGGCTTTCAGATTCCTAATGGGAAACGCCGTTTGAGAAAGGTCTTCATCACGCCGTGGCTTTGCTTGAAGACAGGCCTTTGCCTTCAGATAGACAGGGAGACAGAGAGACAGGCGTCTGTCTGATCCTGCCGAGTCAATGTCAAGCAAGACGGGTTCAATTTCAACAACAACAAAAAAAAATATGATTTCTTTTTTATTTTTGTGTGATTCACTCACATTCACAGTCATTTCCTGAGTTTATTTGTCTTGTATCCAAAATGTTTGAGCAATGATTGTCTTTGGGCAAAACATTGTGGCCATAATGCGGCCCGGCCCCTAGTGGCCATATTGACAAACACACCCACTTTCACTTTCTTTTTTTATTACGTATTTAGCCCAATTCGACTTGAAATGAGATTTACTGTATACACTTAACACACACACACACACAATTATTCCTGACAAAAAACAATTAAGTTTCACTGTGATCCACCAAACAGTTCAGCCTAATTTGGCTCTTCCAAAATTGAAGAGATCAGGAGGCTCCGCCCCTTTAAGAATCAATGCAGACAGAGCGATTAGTGTTGCGTCTGATTTAAAGAATGCAAATGGTTGGGTGTGGTCAGTGTTTGTGTTACATAAAATTGTTACCATGATGTTCGACACCAATCGCAACAATTGACATAAGTTAGATTGTTTTTAGAATATATATATGCTAAGCTATATTTATAGAATGATAAAAAATAATCTGAACAAATATTGGGTTCTTTCAGCCATTCTCTGATTTTCAAAAAAGGGTTTTATCGACTCAAAACCCAACACTCAAGAACAAACGAGAACATCTCTACACACAGCGGCCAGGAGATTCAAGATCGACTTGCTAAATTAATCGTTACAAATTTCTCGTTTGCTCGCGTGTGATTGGTTCGACCGATGAGTAAACAAACAAAACGACTCAGATTAAGAAGCTTGTTCTTTTGGCAAAACAAGACTCACATCTCCGTTTCACAGCGAGTATTTTTACCAGATTACAGTAATTAGATATTTTAGGCCACTCAAACTGTCGAGTAGAATTACACAACTCGCTTTTACTCTTCTTTCAAACACTTCAACGGCCAGTCGATGTGCATTTATTTCCGTTCCAGACTTTTCCACGCAAAGCTTCGTCCTGAAGACAAATTGTATACAAAGGATGAAAAGCAATATCCAGGCCTGGAGTCGGTAAAATATGAAAGAACGCCGTGTTCTTCACACCCTGTTATGGAAACGGTCCAACAAATTGATATTCCCTTCGAACACAAATACCAGCTTACTGGAGGCGGTTTTATCACTGGATACGTCCTCTGTCGTTTTCCCGCGACGGATTGTTTAGGCTCGATTTTAAATCTCAGATCAAGACGCAACGACAAGACAAATGACAAGAAAATACGTTTTATGATGGTTTGCTATTTATGCGTCAGCATTTGAAGGTTGTTTAAAACGACAGTCAAAATAGACGAGTTTTTACCTTTGGCTGCTTAAAATTCAGTTGATGTTGTAAAACCTTGACCTTCTGTGCACAATGTCAGACACGCACCACTACGGAATTATTACCCGTCCGCAAATATACGGGAAAGATTGCATTTCTCTGACTTTTGCCACTAAACCGAATTCCTCTCATGCATTTATCAAAACTTGATGGTGAATTTCCACGGATCTCAAGAACGTTTAAGCTTCGGAATCACATCGATGTCTGGAATGTAGAGATTCAGTCCAGTTTAGTCGGTATAACCACCTTACGTGAAAATTATGCTAAAAAATTACTTTGATCAATAAAGTTTTAAAGACTCAAAAACACAATTTTAGCATTGCACACACGAGTATTTTTTTTCCCCCCACAAATTTCTAAAAGTAAATACAGAATTTCTATTCGTAGATATTGAGCAACATGCAAATTCTGCCTTTAATGAACGTTTCGCTTGGCGAGATCAGTCCATACGCAACGGCATTTATTATTTAAAGCCGAATAAATTATATATGGTGTGTGACCGGAGATTTTGTCTAACAAGTCAAACTTTGCCAGTGAAAAGCGCAGCACGAGGCCGAACGTCTTCACCGTCTTTAAAGTGATGGAGATGGAATTCATGTTCATCACGCACTGGTTTTGTCTTTTAAACACGTTCTGCGCTCTCATTAAAGCAGCTTCACATTCACCCTGGTCTCCAATGGCAACTATCTGCGGACGGCGTAGATGAGCTGTGATTAGGCCTGGAGAGGAAACCTTCATTCCCACTGTACGTGTGAAGACGATGTGATAAAGTCTGTGATAAAGAAAGAAAGGAAGTGATAAAGTCTGTAAATAGCTGAGAAGGAAAGACGTGTGTGACGCCTGACTTTGACTAGTAGTTAGTACAAATATTCAACGGCAGAAGTTTAGCAGCTTTCTACAGCTCTGTTGCTGAAAGGAAAGACACGAGTGAGAACAAAAGAAAGACAGAGTGAGAAGGAGAGAACAAGAGAGACTAAGACAGAACAAGAATAAGATCACAGGTGTTTGAACGAGAGAGAGAGAGAGAGAGAGAGAGAGAGAGACAGAGAGAGAGAGAGAGAGAGAGGAAGAGAAAGAGAGACAGATTGAGAGTGAGTAATAGAGTAGGGAGAAACATACAGTACAGAGAAAACAACAAAAAAAACATCCAAAAAGAGACAGAGCAAGGAAAAGACGAATAGTAAGAAGAGTTAAAGATAGGAAAGAGAGAAAAAGAAAGAAAAAAGCGCAAGACATAGAGATTGGGGAAAAAAGAGAGTGAGAGAGAAATAGAGACACAGACAGACACAGAGAGCGAGAGAGATAAAAAGAGAAATACTGAGAGAACAATAGAGATTAAGAGGGAAAAGTGAAAGAAATTCAAATGAAAGAGATTGAAAGAAAGAACAGAAGAAAGGGAGAGACTGAGAAAGAGAACAAAAGAGAGAACAAGAGAGACTAAAACAAAGAGAGACAGAATGAGAAGGAAAGAGAGAACGAGAGAGACAGAGTGAGAATGACAGGGAGAACAAGAGACACTATAATACGGATAGAACAAGAAAGAGAGAGTGAAAACAAGAAAGTGAGAATGAGAGAAGAGAGAGAAAGACACTGAGACTGAAAGTGAGAAAAAGACAGACACTGAGAGAGAGAGAGAGAGAGAGAGAGAGAGAGAGAGAGTAGTAGAAGATTGGAAAGATTGGCCATACTTCGAAAACACTAAAAAGAGACAGAGCTTAAAGAGAGAAGTTAAAGAGTTAAAGAGAGAAGTACTGTAGAAAGACGAAGAAACAGAGTGACTGAAAAGGAAAAAGACACAGAGAAAGAAAAAAAGAGAGAAATCGAGAGATAAAGAGAAAGAATGATACTGAAAAATAGAGAGACAGACAGAGAGAGATAAAGAGAAATACAGCACTGAGATTGACAGAGAAAGAGAGCGACAAGAAGAAAATTGAGTGATAAAGAAAGAGAGACAGAGAGTGATTTAGGAAGAGTATTTTTAACCTTTTCCACGTTGAGTTTATTGAACAGAAGATTTATTGGAAACTTTGTTCATTTCTGGGTCTGGATCTGATTCCCAGTGTAAACGCAGATTGTTGTTGTTGTTATTATTATTAGTGTTTGTGTTGCCAAAGCGTGTGAAATGACGGGAGGCTTGTGTGAAGAGAGAGAGAGAGAGAGATTTACACCCTTAATGAGGAAGAGAGATCGGGATGTGAACCCGTCGCCCTTCGGCACTCCACAATTATCCTTCGCCTTCCAACCCAAACCGCGTTCTGTTTGAGGCTTCGCAATAAAAGTGAGGAACATGAAAAGAAAAGCTCTGGAATGTGAGATGACGCAAAAAGCCAAAGTACAAACACAACAACAAGGGTTGAGACGGGATTGGTGGGATTGACGGGACTCCCGGGACGCGGGACATATTTCACGGCGGGTGCGTTCTGATGGTTCCGTGCACCGTCAATGTTCCGGAAAGACTCCGCAGAGGCCGTTTGTTGTTCTTTGGCTGTTTACGGGAGATTAAATTATATCAAATTTGAAAAAAAACAGCGATTTGTTCATTTGAAATCACATGAAGTCCATTTTTGAATATATAATAATTTTCTAGAAGCTTAATGAAGTTTTAATATATACTGCCTATAGGTGTGTGTGTGTGTGTGTGTGTGTGTGTGTGTGTGTGTTCATGTTTATTTATATAGCGCTTTTCTTAGTTCCAGACCAACGCAAAGTTGCTACGAGGTATTAGGGAAAAAATTGTCTTTAAAAAAGAAAACTGTTCATCTGTGTTCTAAAATTTGGAAAAAGAGTCAGTTAAAAAAGAAAATTGTGTGTGTTTGCGCTAAGGCTAGTGGTGAGTGTGGTCTCCTACTATTTAACGCAACCCTGAGGCATCATAAAAGTGATGGTAAAAAAAAAAAAATTCCATATTTTTGCAAATATAAGAACCCGACTGATTTTTCAGACACAAAATAAGTCATTTCTGACTAAATTACATTCATTTTCTCTTTAAAATACTATTTTTTTCTTTATTTAACAAACCTTACTTGTGACTCACTTCAATGTCGTTTTACTTATAAATAATAAAAAATAAACTATTCTAGCAATCAGATCTTCTTCTTCTTGAATATGTGACTACTCTACGCTTCTTTTTCTTCTACAATTTCATTGTAACCATGTGATGCAATGACAATAAAGGCATTCTATCTATTCTATTCTTCTTCTCCCAGTGTTATTTTGTCTTTGTTAAGTGTCGCGACGTGTCTAATGTTTCTTTATTATTGTTATTGAGTTGATAAAAACGTTTTATTTGTAAAAAAAAAAAAACATAATTTGAAGGCGTACAAAATTATTTAATGTCCGTTTGTTTGTGATTGTTCTTGACTTGGATCTTGGAAAAATTTGTACTTATTTTTACGTGCTTATTTTTACGTAAGCTTTTGAGCCACTAATATTGGAGCCGCTAAAAAAATGGAAGCTTATATTAGCATGAATGCACTATTATTATTATTATTATATGACCATTATTATATAAAAGCACCAATCCAGATCTGAAAGTTACCAATACGGCCCCAAATCTGAAAACCAGATGTCAGAACAAGAAACACTTATACTTAGTTTTTGTCTATGAAAGATCCAAGTTTTGGCTTTGTTTGTGTATGCGTATATATTTCTGGGTCATAGGGAGGTGGAGCCAACCAATTGCACAACCAATCACAGAGCGGCACACACATTCACACCCAAGGACAATTTTTCAGACTCCAAATCTCTGGCATGTTTTTGTACAGAGAAAGCACAAGGGTTTTATTTTTATCCTTTAAAAATAAAAACTAAAATAAAAAAAATGGTCCTTCTAACTATAACGCAAAAGCTCTAACCACGGATAAACATATACGATGTTTGGACTAAATTAGCATAAGGCGTGTTAACGAGGACAGCTATTCAGAACTTTCACTCTTTACCGCCACATCATCAGCACATGATCATTTCAGTGATATCTGAGCATCTCATTATTTAAATCCACCCGCTGTGTAATTAAAATCCCTCATGACAGTGATTCTCCAGGCTCATACATCAGCGTTAAGACGGCGGGTCAGCGGGGTTAATGTGCCGTGAATCTTACCTCACAGCGTTCACTTTCTACTTTTACTCTCCATCCTCATTCCGTTTTTATGACTTTAATCACTGATGCACTTCATCAAACCCCGACATTTCCAAAACACGTGAAACTATGGGAAGGAATAACGGGAGATTTGTGTTTTCTGAAATATTGCATTGAGGCAAAACGATATCCACTCATTTCAACAATGTCCGTAGCTTTTTGAATTTAAAAAAGTAAAAAAAAAAAGCAACATACCGTTTTTGGAAACTGTAGTTGCATTCTCCACTTCACTGTAACTCGCTCTCCCACAATCCTTTGCTTCACAGCTCAACATGAAATCAGTAGAGCTTGAATACTGCCGATGAATTACAGTAGAGCTTGAATACTGC
>MU204386.1:3397016-3430076 GCA_017309775.1 Paedocypris sp. Pulau Singkep
AAAAAAAAAAACAAACAAAAAAAACAGCAAATTTAATTTAAAGTTATTGTATTGCAATAAAACTTCACTTTGCTGTAAAATATCCTGTAAATCTGAATAATCTTGTTTTTGTTTTTACACTGATGATTCTTATGAACACTTGACTATGAAACCAGTTGAAAGTGCGGAAACAAGTCAAAAGTTGTTCCTAATAGATACAGAAATCCTTTCAATATTTAATAAAAACATCATTTGCAAGCGGGTGGTTTCGTCAGCATTATATAACACTGTACACATAACCTTACACACATTTACACACCCACACACAGTAAAACGCAGTCACAGCTCAGATTTGAAAAGCAAGCGTCCTCCCTTTTGCCTCGCTCCCCCGGCAGTCGTGTTCTAATGATGACTACAAGATGGAAGGTCTCGGATCAGAACCGCATCGCAAATGGAACTGCTGGAGTGTGACTCTTCATCCCTTCTGCTCTTGAAAAGGCAAACTCTCACGGGACAGTGCAACAGATGAGGACGCACAATCACGGGATACGCAACGCCACCCAGCCACAACCACTCAAAGTGTGTTCTGGTCCTTTCTGAAACGTCTGTCAGAATTCACAACACCAATTGTTCGGAATTCCCAGGGTCATGATATGCGGAATCCGCAAAACTGCGTGAATCAATCAAGATTGATTTTTTTTTTTTTCGACCAGAAACCGGTTTTTAAATGAGAAATGTGGTTAGCGTTGTTTTTTTTAATTTTTTTTTAGTTATTCTGAGATTTTGCTAGAAATAAAGAAACATTAGACACGCCATGACACTTAACAGAGACAAAATAACACTGGAAGCAAGATTAAACTAACTACAGTACAATATTTTATATTACAACAGAGACTACAAACCACGTCAGCTTAGCTTAGCTTAGCGCAACTGGCTACAAACAAGTCAAATGTATAAATCGCAGAAAGAGTCAAAACAGTCAAAAATGAAGAACACGGGCAAGAAGTAAAAAAATCCAAGGAACAGACACAATCAAAACGCTGGGTTGCTGCACAGGCGATAATAATTCTTCCTCTTCACACGGCGTGGGATAAACACAGAGCTTGAAACAGGCCTGAGCTTGAAACAATTGCTCTGAGCATGTGCAGAGTCTGACTAGAGAGCAAAGGATCTTGGGAAATGAAGTTCTGGCCACTAGAATAAAATACTGGACGTTTTGTTATCTATTATTAAAATAAAACGATATAAAAATGATACAAGTCACAAGTTAAGTTTGTTAAATAAAGGGAAAAAAAAAGTATTTGTAAGAGAATATTAACGTAATTTAACCAGAAACGCTAATAAAATATAAAAATAAAAATAAAAATAAATAAAATAAATAATAATACATAACCTACAATATAAAACATTTTTGTTGAATTTTTATTATCAGGGGGTGCTCTTATTCGCGCGGTGCTTATATTCGTGTGAATGTTACTAGTTAATTGTATTACTTATTTGCAACAATTGGCTTACATGATTATTCACATTCTTTACAAAAAAACATTTACCGGTAAATTCAAATGATGTGCGTAAAAAATACGTTGATACTTGTCACATCCAACATACCGTAAAACGTCTAATAGAAGAAGAGTTGAAAATTAGAACATCATAATGTGCTATTAGAGGTTTCAGGGTAATAAAATTAGTGTCGTTTTTATTTTTGCGGAAAATTCGTTTTTTAAAAATGGTGGATTCCACAGGCTTTTGATTAGAAACGAAGACGTAACCGTACATTTTACTGTAACTTTACTCTAACTTTTCGCCCGAAGACAGCTCAGAACATCAGCACGAGTCCCGCGAGCATCCACGAGTTATGAAATCTCAACCGTTGCACTGAAATATTAAACCCTATTGGAGAAGCGTTTAATAATTAAAGACACGTAGCGAGTTATTAATGCCCGTAACTCAGGCGTGCGAGGAAACCACTGCTCCCTCCCAATCATCACTGGCTTATTCAATTCTGATGCAAATGCCTTTATTCAAGCGAACAAACGCCAAAACAAACACGCAGAAGAACTCCCAGAGATTTATCGAGACCAGGGATCGTAAACAGATCGGAGATTGGAAGTGCACTGCATGAAGAGCCTATTATCAGGATCATCGCCCAAACCTCTCAAGGGCTTCGCTCTACGTTTGATAGTCACACTGAAGTAAAGATTTCATTCACTTTGCGGATTGGGCGAAACGGTGGGAATTCATCACGGTTGTTGTGTAGCAAAAAGGCTGATTTATCTTTGATCGTCATTATGTAACAGTTACTGTAAATAACGATACATTTAAATTTTCAGTTTCTGTTTTTTTTTTATTGCTGTCAACATTCATTTTTCTTCCATTATGGAAACAGCAATTCGCTATGTAAATGAATTTTAACCATGAATTCGAGTATGTATTAGGATTGACAATATTTTACGGTCAGTTACTTTATGATCGTTATGTAAGTTACTGCAAATAATGTTACGGTTGAAACTTTACGGTTTCACCAGTGAGTCAACTGAGTTTTAACAGTGGAGTCTTGTATTTACATTAAATGTAATTTTCTGTCAATTTTCAGTTTCTGTGTTATTTTTTTTGCTATCAACATTTATTTTTCTCATTTTGGACACGGCATTTTCCTACTTATATTTTAACAATGAATTCAAGTATTAAGATTGAGAATATTTTACAGTCGGTTACTCTATTGTCATTATGTAAGTTACTGTAAATAATAAAACTTTACAGTATTTCACCAGTGAATCAACTGAGTTTTAACGGTAATGTCTAGTATTTAAATGAAATGTAATTTGCTGTCAATTTTCATTTTCTGTGTTTTTTGTTTTGCTGTCAACATTTGATTCATTCTGGAAACAGCATTTCACCACTTAAGGGGATTTTAACGATAAACTCAAGCATTCAGATTAACAATATTTTATGGTCAGTTACAGCTATATATGTGATTTATTATTATTATGATGATTATTATAATTATATCATTAGTTTTCTATTAATGTCACTTCACAAACTTTCCCCACTAAAGCAAAGAAACAGAATTCTACTATTCAACATGACCGCACTTCACCGTTAAATCAATACTCATTTTATGCTTTTTCCATTTTATTTTTCTTTTATTGTTGCTATATTTCTCCATTAATACAGGAATTTTAACAGCGAGTTCTTATATTCAGAATTACAGCATTTGACCGTTTTAAATTGAAATTCTTATTTGACCATAATAATCCCACAAAGGGGAAAATTTTGAAATCCCCTCTAAATAAAAGAAAAACTAACAGTGAGTTTCGGATTTTCAGAGTAACTGTATTTGACTATTAATACGAACTATATTGCTTTAAATTGTACAGTTTCACCCACCACACACACACACACACACACACACACACACACACACAATGTATATCATAAAATTCCAATTGTGAATTTAATTGTCCGATTCGATAAAATTATTAGATGTTTTAGATGAGAAGTAACAACAGATTTGACTTCTAACGCACTTTTCCTTTGAAAATCCTCAAAGTGGCTTCACTTTTTTGGCGAAGTGGTTTCACACGTTAGCGGGTCAGAACCTCTGGCGGCGTCACTATCCCACTGGATTCACTTTACTGGTGTTCCCATCAGCACACGCTCCGTAATTGGTCATATATATCGTGCCATTCAATTAATCCCAGTGTGTGAGCGTACACATTAAAAGTCCCCCAGCATTCACCAGCACCGCTCAATTTCAGACCTGGCTGAGCTGCTGATGGAGACGCTCGCCTACGGCTGGTCTTGAAAGACAATTTCCCGAAGGGTCCGTGAAGCTTCACGAGTGAGGAGCAGATGATTGAGGGAGGCGTGGCCACCCCAGCCAGGAGCTTGCACACCACATCAACACGTTTGTGATGGTCCCACTCTGAGAATGCTGGAGGTATTTAAGTGTCTGGGCAGCTTAGTCCTAAAACCTTGTCAACACATTGTGAACGTTTTGAAATAGATGAGATGTCAAAAAAAAAAAAAAAAAAAAAAAAAAAAATGATTAAAAAAAAAAAAAAAAAAGATTGAACTGATTTTTTTTGGTTTAACTTGACAGGGAAACAATGACTAGCTCAACCGATGTTTATAGCAATTAAAACTGATAAAATCATCCAGAATTCCCATTAAAGAAAAAAACAAAAAATTCACACTATAGTTCAATAATTTCAGACGTATTTGGATGTTTGTCTTTCATAATAGTAGAGTTATGGGGAAAGTTAGCTTGCTTTTTCGTGTATCCTAATGTGGCCAACAAGAAATGCTGTCAAGTGCCACAAATGAAACAACATCCATATATGAATTAAATTCTTCAATATTTACCTGTTTTGGGAGATATTTACGTGTTTGGCCACAACTGTCATAAAACCTTGTCAAAAAAAAAAAAGCTAAAATAATTATACAATAAAAGATTGAACTGATATTTAAGTTTAACTCACCAATGTCTTAACTACCAAAATTAACTACCTTTGTGGAAAAAAAAAGTAAGTAAATAAATAAATAAACGGTAAGGAATTCTAGCGTCCTTTTATCGTGTTTTTGATGGCCAGATTAAACGAGTTTTTTGCAAGGCCTTTACTGGTTTAACTGGTCGTATCGTCCATTTCCAAAACGGCGAATTCAGACTCTGAGATGGCATATACCATTCCGTAAATGAGGGAAGGGATGAGATTTCCTCAAAAAGGCGAAAATAATACGTGAAATTAACGGGCAAAAAGGTGAAAATTAAACATCAATCCCAAAAACATTAAAGCGTTTTTTTTGGAGTTTTTTTTTTAAAGTTGTTTTGTTATTTACATTATTTGTAAAATAATTCGCAATTAATGCGGCGCGATGGCTCACATCTACTGGAATGAGAAGTTTTACTCATGCCAGGTCAGAGATACGAAGAGATGTGATAAAAAAAAAATAATAAACAGTAAAAAATAAAACAGCCGTCGGTTCTTTTCGCCATTAAAACAAAGGCGATTAAACGACTTTCAGTCACATCAACAGCGTTTTACTGTTAATTGCACATCAATAGAGGAATTTGATTTACGTTAGTTACCGTTGCTTTTTACTGTTAAATCAATTGTTATGTTTACACTAGCAGAAGTGAATTGCTAATTGGAAGCTACGTTGTGTCCTTTTTTTAATTTTAGAGTAGTTCACTATTTACGGTAAAAAACGGTACCGAAATTCCATAGTTTTTATGATGAACTAATGTACTAGTTCATCATAAAAACTATGGAACTTCGGTACCGTTTTTAACCCACTAGCACTTCCCAGTATTTCACCAGTAAATCAATAGAACTGTTTACAGTGGAGCCTTGTATTTACAGTAAAGATATTAACAAACAAAACAAAACAAAAAAAGATCCAAATAGAGCCATATTCATGTGTGTACGTATACTTACAGTATAATTGCATTAATAGTAATGAGCGGTTAATTACACCTTTTTAAAATTTTGTTGTACAATATTTCACCATTCACACTAAGACATTTTAACGGTTTAAATAATAATTATACATAATATTTAAATAATTTAAATAATTTAACAATTTATATGGTGATATCTTGTAAATAGTATTCATTTAATTCAAAATTGAATTCAAAATGTATTCATTGTATTTCACTCTTCAATGTTCTAATTTTACGTTAAAAGTATCAATCGAAGGTTGTTTACATTGCCTCTTTTTACATTATTACATGACATAACAGTATTTAACTGTTAAATACACGTTAACTTTGTTTATTGATGTTGCTGTTTTTCCACTGTTGACACGTTTATCGTTACACCAAAGGAACAATTCACATCTGATTTTAATTTGCACTAGAAAGAGTGTACATTATATAATATTTAGTGTCCATTTCAATCATTTAACAAATTTAATATTGAGAGCAGCAAAGATAATTGACAAAAAAAAAAATTAAAATTAAGTAACAATTAAAGTAAAGTAAAATAAAATTAAGTAAAATTAAAGTAAACAGTAAAAATTAAGTAGTTACTTTTCCTGGTAATGAGTTACTTTTATAACGATGTAACTCAATTACTATTTGTGAGAAGTAACTAGTAACTGTAACTAATTACTTTATTAAAGCAACATTCCCAACACTGTTCATTAGTAAATGTTTCTGTTCTCAGTAAACGTTTTTTAATAATAATAATAATAATAATAATAATTGAACCTTTCTAAAAGTATTTCTAAAGTATTTCTAATATCTAAAGTATTTCTATTTCATTTTATTTAGTTTTTTTGTTATTTTATTGTATTTTATGGTATTTGTATTGTTCTTTTGTTGCATACTACATTTTTATTGTATTCCTATTGCATTTTATATTATTGTACTGTTTTTAATTGTAAACACTTTAATCGCGAAAAGAAGCTGAGCAATTGTTAAAAAGCATTTAACTATATATCATTACATGTACGTGACAAATACATTTGATTTGACGCTCTGGTCTTCTCCAGACCTTCGGTTCTTCACTCATCCAGGTGTAAAGCTTGATGAGGAGGAAACGAGTGAAGATGGTCAGGTTGTGATCCACAGGAAGACACAGACTGAGAAAGAAACCAGGGTTTATTTTACGCGTTCACGTCGGTTTTCGAACATGAGCTGGGCTGTGAGGAGAAGGTGCTGGTCTCTCACAACAGATGGAGCATTACTTATACATAAAGCCAGGTCTTTTCATCCATGGCTTGCGCTGGTTCAGGTGAATTCAGGTCTTCTGGCAAGATTTCAGATCAAAATGGAGCCAAACACACGACTTTAGCCTCTTGATGAATTATTCATGAGGAGTATACGCATACAAAACAGGAAACTTCCTGTTCGTCAGTGAAGCCAATCATACTGTTGATTTGAATGTGAAGTCTACAATTTTAAAAGTCTACAATCACAAAAAAGTTAAATTCATTAAACAAATCATACAAAAACGAATCATACATATTTGTATAAAATGTGTCAATTTAACGATTGACATCCTATATGCAATTATTTATCTGAGAAACGACACAATTAAACTTGTAATAGTGTCTGTTTATTTTTTACAAGTTTAATAAAAGCTCCTGGTTTTCAGTTTCCGGCATTTCTGGCAATTTTGTAGTTCATTTTCACAGTAATAATTATAAAATCAACAATAAAGGTGAAATACAACCGTATAACAAAAGTGTTGACTTGAAGGAGTAAATTAATATACAAGTTTTTCAAGATTTGAGTGGCAATTTTTTACTTCAAGTTGGGCTTTTTTATTTACAATATTTGAGCTAGGCGGAGTGGTAAAAAGTGACATAGTCCCGCCTCCAACGAGATAGTCCCGCCTCCAACGAGATTTAATGAGCTTATGATATTTTGCTTTGTGTTTTGGGCAAAAATGTCTTTTTTGTAACCACAATTGTCAAACACCAAGTGGTTTGACAAAGTACATTAAATTAAATTGTCAAATTGTTTAGAGACATGAGCAAAGTGTGTGTGTGTGTGTGTGTGTGTGTGTGTGTGTGTGTAAGACTTGTGGGGTCAACATTTAACATTCACAACCTGGATGACTTTAAATCAAAAATTGCTTTTTAACGCAAGTGAAAAAGTGTAAAACTAGATTCTAAGCTCCTCCTACAACTACCTATTAGCCCCGCCTCTGCTAGTTTGTGTCAATGTCTTCACTAGCTCAAGACGTTATATTGTCACATTCTCGTCAAATATATTTACAATATGTTAATTAGAAGCTGAATTTCCTTTTATAGCTGGAATTATAGAAACAAGGCGTGGAATTTTTAAATTACAAACGGATTAAGAGCCTTTTAATTATTTTCCAATGGGAAACATTAACGTGACATTCTTGCAAATCGAGATACAATTCGAATAAATAAAAATGTAACTTCTAGGTCAAGTATCAACTGTATTTAATTGTAAAGTTACAGAAAAAATAAATTGTAAACAGTAAATAAAATTACAGTAAAGAACTGTATCGGTTTAACAGTTACAAACCAATGCACGTAAAACAAATGGCGAATCTTGCTGCTCTTTACCGTAAATTAACAGCAACATTATTTAGTGTGTAATAACAAAAACAGGCTAAACATGACTTGCCTGGTCAGTAAACAACAAAACCTTTTATTTACGGATGAATCATCGCTTCATCTAACAAGCCATCAAACCGACTCACTGGAATCATCCGTCTCCAGTTCAGCGCTCAACGCTTTTTATCACGCAGAAGCAACATCCATCATTTATAGTCAGTAAAACGGTGGAAATACTGTCGCCCGGAGTCATTTAGTGTCGCTCGATGAAGGTCCTAAAGTGTCTGAGAAATGTTGTGTTTAAAGTTAATATGCTTTTTGTGTTTAATAAAGCCAATTTTTGTAAACGTTTTTGATCAAATTTAGACTTTTACAAAAATAACACATTTTTTTGGCGTTACTTGTCATTGTAATCAGTATCCACTGGAAAACCACAATACATCACAACATTCAAAACGGCTTATTGCATTGGGTCATGAGGAGCCAATCACAGCATTTGTGGGCCTGAAGGCGGGACACACCCTGGATTACTGCCCAACCAATCACAGAGCGGGACACAGACACACACATTTACACTCTCACTCCTCAACATCTTCCACAAATGGAACACGACCACAAGAACATCATACAGAAAGGCTGAAAACAAAAAAAAATGCTTTTGAATTTGCCTTTTAAAAATGTAGGTTTTTATTTTTTCACGGTAGTGCATTCTTACATTATAAAAACAATGAAATTTCAACAGTGAATTTTTATTTTCACATTAACAGTATTTATTATGAGCTAATTGAAGTTAAAGTTTTTTTTTATTTAGAGTTATTACCCACTAGCATTTCCCAGTATTCCAGCAAATCAATGGAAATGTTTACAGTAAAGCCTTGTATTCACTGTAAAGGGATTAACAAATAAAACAAAAAAGAAAAACATTAAAAAGATCTAAAAATAGCCACATTTCTGCGAGTATGTATACTGTATACACTACGTATAAAAGTATTGAACTGTTAATTACACCATTTTGTTTTAATTTATTCTACAATATTTCACCATTCAAACTACTGTAATATCATGTAATTGCAATGTACTAATTCCATTTGACTAATTTTACATTTAAACTATCAAATGAGGGATGTTTACAATCTCTTTTTACGTTACATGACATAACAGTTATTAACTGTTAATTACACGTTAACTTTGGTTTGATTAAAAGTGTCAACCGCAGCATCATTAAACAAAGGAAATATTTACAGTGCAGTCTTGTATTCACAGTGACAACATGAACAGTAAATTAACGTTTTATTTTGCAACCTGTTAACATCTCCTTTTAATTTAATCACTATTAATCACAACGTACAAAATGGCCATTTTGGGTCATGATTTCTGTGTCAGAAGGAGGAGACACGCCCTGGATTGCTTTCCAACCAATCACAGAGCGGGACACACACACACACATTCACACTCTCACTCCCCAACATCTTCCACAAATGGAACACGACCACAAGAACATCTCCATCTCCACCCCGCCAAAAAACCCCATCTGTGTTCAAAATAAGTCACAGAAGAAAAAAACAGCTTCGTCATCAGAACCGAGAGACATCAGAATCTGCTGTGTCAGCGCTTTCCCCTTCGCCTGGACGGGTGAGAAACATCTCTCAGGCCGTGATGGAAACACATCCATCACGGGAAGAAAACCAAGACCGTTTCTCCGAGATTAAAAAGCCACGTTTCATCCGCCAAGGAGACACTTGGCAAACCAAATAGACTAATCAAACAAAAACAAAAAAGTATCTGAGATAGACGTTATCAGAAAATGATCTCCAGCAGCGACACGTGGTGCTCTCAGCCAGGAAGACGACTGAAAGACCCTCATTAGACGCCTTCCTGGAAAGACACCAGACCCCCAAACCCTCCAAACATCTGCTCAGCCGTAATTATTGATCTTCCCAGATGAAGAACGGCTGGAAAAAAACGGGTTTGATTCGGTAAATGAGTTTCATTAGGTGAGAGCTCGTCATTCAGCTCCAAACGGATCGGAGAAGCTCCTCAGTAATTACGCGTATTGTTAGCATGCAAATTTTTTCACTTTCAGTCGCCAATCTTGCGTTTTTGGTTTCCGATCAAAGCTCGACATTCGAACGACTGGGTTTCATAGTTTGACGTGCTTTCACAGGGTTTACACTTTCTCAGTCGACTGAATTGAGCCTTAAACTCGCAAACTTGCTTTACACACAAATAAAACTAATCTAATTCCTTCAAAAAAAACTAAAATAATACTGTGGGTTTATTTTTTTTGCCATGATTCCTTTTCTTGCATTTGCATGTGACCCAAACTCAAACTAGTCTGTTTTTTTTTTTGTTGTTGTTGTCATTAATTGAAAATCAAACCAGTAATATTATTATGTAAACCGATAATTTACATAATTGTGCTATTTTCGACCAGGATAGATCAATGAATATCAGGTAGTAATTATATTTTATGTGTTAATAATATCATTATGTTCATTTGGGCCAAATCAAACAGTTTTCCCTGCAAGTCTATCTTGGTAATCTTACACTTGTGTAAAAGCTGAGCAAAATAAGACAAAAGGTGGCGCAAATCTGGTCGTGGCATTTTTGTTAATTAAACTAATTTTCACTTGACATTAAACGTCATTGATTCACTGCTTGAACCCGCATTTGCTGCTTAAAGTTGTATTTCATCATATGACTTAAGGAAAAATTTTTTTTTTGAGGAAATTACAAGATTAAAGAAAACGCAATTACTTTAATATGCGTTTAAACCATAAACAAGAACATGTACAACAACAGTCCAAAACACTATATATATATATATATATATATATATAGTATATATATATATATATATATATATATATATATATATATATATATATATATATATATAATATATATATATATATATATATATATATATATATATATATATATATATACACACATTAAAATGAATTTTGGCTTTACAAATATTTGTGGACATTGATCCTGATTCTGGTGAATCGGGCAAAAAAAGCGAAGAGCAAATGAAGACATCACTTACTACAAGCATCTTTAGATTTTTATACGTACGCTTAATCAATAAAAAGAAAAGCACCATTGCATTGTGGAAGCCGTAAATCGCAAAAATAAAACTGTTTTTGTAGCCCAGTTGGTTTCCAATTCGCCAGGTTCTTTGGTTTTGTTGTGCGGTGAAAAGCTCCGGGCCGAGTTTAAACTTTAAAAACTGCTGGTGTAGTCCGAGGTCTAATGATTGGCGGTGTATCCCGAGGATTTTATAATCCGCTGTGATCCAGTGCCGTGCCAGCAGCGGGATGAAACCAACAAACAAGGCTTGTCACAAATAACAAAGGAGGCCATTTGTGAGAAGGTAGGAGCCGAACAGAAGTGGGTTTTCTGCGACTGCATCATTCTGAGAAAAACCCACCCTCGCAGGAAATAAGAATCTAGTCTAGAGTTTTCATGTTCTCCACATTTTGGGCAGATCTACGTTGTCCTCACCACTGGTTCAGAAGAACTGGTCTCCAAGATTCGTACTGGTGTAAGTGCCACTGGCCTGATTGGGTTGTGTATCCTAACAAGCTCCAGCTCTCCATTAACCAGGAGACTCTTAATAAGGATGTGCGAAAGAATCCAGAAGCAATGGCTCGGTGGTAAGAAGAACAGTTGGAGTGTTTCTGCTCGCTCAGACGGCTTCTTGTTTGATAACGCTAATGAGACTTTTTGTAATTAACCTTCTGGCTCTTCATACCGGCCTGAGGAGCAAATCACTGACGGGTTCGATCGTTGCAGGGGCAACAAAAAAAAGGAAAAAGGCAACTCGGCACGTACTACAACCTGGGAGAAGAAACCATCAGCGGTGCGGCTCGAGGATTCAGGAGGCTACTGATGCTGATGAAAGTGGCACGGTCGTGATTGAAGAAGTGTCTGGAGACGATGTCTGCAGCCTTTCCTGACAGGTAACGGATGGGTCAGACTCTCGTGGTAATCTTCCAGGTCTTAGCTTCTCCTCCAATTGTCTGCTCGGCAGTTTTGTGGTGAAAGTAAAACTCTTTTCATGTTCAAAGGCTGTGGACTTTTACTCTCGTTGGATGGCGACTGATCTTTAAGCCTCTTGAATTCCACGAGGAACAACAATTGACTCCCACCGCCTGAATTCGGCCTCGGTATTGTAATGTTGGTGGAGATCTTTGCATTCTAATCAAGGGCTAATCAGTCCAGATTACAGCTGATACAGAGGGAAAATGGAATCATCCTGGAACCTCTCGAGATCCCGGGGCTTAATGAAGATGGATAGTGCTTGTCATATCATCTTCAAAGACCCTTAAATTGATGTGCATCACGCACGGCTAGAACATCCCTGATGAATGACACTTAAGCATTATGCTAAAGCTTTAAGTAAAAGCGCCAGAACACTGACCTTCACTCAACACGACGAACCGAAAAACCGTTTTTAAAAAATTCGCCAAAAATGGTCCCAAACAGTCTTGTACTCCTGAAATCCCTCCAACCGAATGCTAATCGTAACAGCGTTGCTTTTTGAGAGGAACGTCGAGGATCGAGGAACTTTTCAAACAGTGGGATTCTTGCCTCTTCCCTTCGGTCAAGTTTCAATCCATCTTCTCTGCCGTCCTGTGATTCGTAGCCTGTTTGCAAAGTGTCTTGTCTGTTTGCAAGTCCAACATTGAGTTGTGTTTTGCGTACACAGTGTTTGAGGAACATCCATGGCTTCATAGATTCATAGGTTCAAACTGGGTGGGAGTCCCTAGTTTTAACTTCAGCAAGGCTTTGGTACAAGGGTTCTGCAAGACTTCTCCAAGGTTGTTGTAGGACACGGCCTAGCCTTTGTGCTAATTGATCTAGCCAGGTATGCTAGCAGAGGATAGAGTTAGCATGGGGTCTCACTCAAGACACAATGAGGGACATGGACGTAATGGTTCTCCAAGGCCAACTTGGTAACTCCAAGGTGTCGTACATTCAAGCCTTCATAACTCCAAGGCGTCGTAACTGGGACTTTCCACCATGAGATCCTGAACTTTTGGCCACTCGGCTCTGGAGCTTCTTGCCATCTAAACGGGGCTCAAACTTGTACCTGGTGTTTTATAATAGAGTGTTGTTGGGATTGAATTGAAGATCAGAGGACATTGCCTCTCACTCGGGAGCGAAATTCACACCGATTAATCAAGCAGAGGCTTCCGGAAGAGTCATTTGGCAGTCGGGAACGCCATTAATTAACGGTGAGGAGAATAATAAAGCATGTTTACTGGAGGAAGTCAAGCTAACTCCTCCAGTCTACTAGAGACACGCAGGACGTCACCATCTTCTAATCGCTTTAATTAACCGTAATAAGCAGTTGTTTATTATCCTGCCATTCTGGCCTGCAGGAGACAGGAATTAGCATCGCATCGAGCTCGGTGGATTCGCCAAGGAAGTCGAGTTTGCAGGGTGACTGTTGGTCAACATCGGTGATTAAATCATTAACCCCATAAATGGGAATTCTTTGATGAGGAATAAATGACGGTATGAACTATTACGCAAAGCCAAGGTTTTTTTTTACATGTTATTGTGAATTTATGCTATTGGTTTTTTTACATGTTATTGTGAACATGTTATTTTTTTTTATATATATATTTTGTTGATGTTAATAACTCGGGAAAACAGAAAAATATAGGAAACATTTTGGAAAAACAGAGAAAGAGTTGCATGTAAGAACGGCATAAAAGAAGAGTATACAAGAAAAAGAGAAACAGAGAAAAATCGATATGGATAAAAGAAAAAGACGAAAAGAGATGGAGAAGAAGGTGGGTGGAAGAAATAGGAACAAACACAAAGAGAAAAAAAGAGTGAGTGAGACAAGAGAAAGCGAAAGTGGATGGAAAAAAGGCTTACACACACACACACACACACACACACAGTAAATAAAGAAAAATGGATAAAAAGACACTTAGAGAAGAGAGAAGAATAGAAAGAGAGGAAGAGATGCTACAAATGAGAGAGAGAAAGTTTGAGAAAAGGCTGGAAAGAAAGATGAAAGATAGATGCAGACGAGAGATAATGTTTTCAGTTTTCCACTAAAAATAAGCCATCTTTTCCTGATCCAGGAGTGAAACTTTTACAGCGCTGGAGTGTGTGAGGTTCTTCCTCCGACTGGGTAAACAGTTTGCAATATTTAGTAGTTGTTGTGAAGGAGAGAGACACCTCTCTAATGATCTCCTTCATTATTCACTGTGCGAGTTACAGATGGCGAGGGAGAGCTAATGACGCCGCAGATGTTCTTGTACTGTCAGATATCTACAAGAGTCTGGACTGTCCGCTGAGACCACAAGCAGATCCACGTCTTCATTAGTGTGTGTGTGTGTGTGTGTGTGTGTGTGTGTGTGTGTGTGTGTGTGTGAAAGCTGGAGCTCACCACACTTTCACCCTGTGATGCAGGGTAACACTGATCACGGTTTATCAATACGTGTGCATCCCGCTTAAGTACGCACCTGAGTAAGCACGTAGCCAATTAGGTACTCATTCCAGTTAAGTGCTTGGACAAGTTAAGTACTCGTCTCAGTCAAGTACTCATACCCAATAAGTACTCATCTCCATTAAGTACTCATCCTAGTTAAGGACTCATCCTAGTTAAGTACTCATCCTAGTTAAGTACTCATCCTAGTTAAGTACTCATCCTAGTTAAGTACTCATCCGAGTTAAGTACTCATCCTAGTTAAGTACTCCTACCCCTTTAAGTACTCATCCGAGTTAAGTACTCATATCCCTTTAAGTACTCATTCCAGTCAAGTAAATTTCCCAGTCAAGGACTCCTCCTAGTCAAGTACTCTTAGCCATTTAATTACTCATTCCAGTCAAGTAGGTATCCCAGTCAAGTACTCATCCTGGTCAAGTACTCATACCCCTTTAATTACTCATTCCAGTCAAGTAAATTTCCCAGTCAAGGACTCCTCCTAGTCAAGTACTCTTAGCCATTTAATTACTCATTCCAGTCAAGTAGGTATCCCAGTCAAGTACTCATCCTGGTCAAGTACTCATACCCCTTTAATTACTCATTCCAGACAAGTACTCATCCCAGTCGAGTACTCATCCTAGCAAAGTATTCATCCTAGTAAAATACTCATAGCCCTTTAAGTATTCATGCCAGGTAAGTACTCATAGCATTTTAAGTAATCATTCCAGTCAAATACTCATACCCCTGTAATTACTCATCCGAGTACTCATACCAGTTACTTAACTTCAACTTTATTCGTGGAAGCACCCATAAATAATACAACACTTTTTTTATTACGTTTACTGTACACAAACAATAAACAGTCAGGCTTGGAAAAACCACAAGATATTAAACGAAAACAAACACAAAGACAAAGGTAAAACAATAAAAAACGTAGGGCCAACAAAAGAGATAGCTCGCTCACCTCTAAGTTTCCTCTTAGTTGTAGGGATTACTAGGAGTCGGTGCTCTGCTGACCTAAGGCATCGTGATGGAGTACAAGGCAGATACTTAAAAACAAATAAAACTCTTTTAAAACCAAACGAAAAGACACCGATGGCCAATGAAGTGCTGCTAAGGTTGGTGTAATATGCTTTTATTTCATTAGTTGTAGCCGGGAAAGTGATTTCTGGCTCAGCCCGGTATAAAGTGTAATCTGTAATCTAAACCAGCTGTAATAAAAGCATGGATTAAAATCTCGAAGGGACGGTTTAGCTTTGTTCAGATGTCTCAAGTGAAAAAATCTGAGCATGACAACTGAACTAATCTGAGCGTCCAGCTTGAGATACCGGTCTAGTTTCACCCCTAGGTTTGTTGTTGTCGTCGTCAATTTCACATATTCATTTAAAAAAATAATAAAAAATCAGGTAAAACTAGGACCAAACAGAATGACCTCAGGTTTCTATCGTTAAAATGCGAGAAGTTTAAAGACAGCCAAACCATAATTTCCTCGATGCACTGTAACAGTTGGTTTGTAGAACAGGCGCTGTCTTTGAGGATTAAATACATTTGAAAAGTGAAAAGAGATGCCACGCTTACGGAGAATGGAACCTAGAGGAAGCAGATACAGGGAGAAGAGAAGAGGCCCGAGAATGGAGCCTTGAGGGGCACCACATGTCTGAGATGCTACAGAAGACTGTGCAGATCCGAGACGGACACAAAAACGTCTCTCTGCTAATTAAGATCGGAACCAGTCCAACGCACTTCCCTGAATTCCCACCCAGTTCTCCCAGCGAGACAGGAGCAGCTGATGGACCAGAGGAACTAAAAAAACCATCATTAAAAACGATTCAGTACTGTGCAGGGATTTAAAACCAAACTGGAAAACGTCGTGAATATTGTACTCGTCTAAGAAAGAACTCAACTGTCTCCAGAACCTTAGAAAGGAAAGAGAGTTTAGAAACTGGCCTAAAGTTTGAAAGCACAGATGAAGTTCGAAACCAGACCAAGAAGCGTCACAACTGCCAGTTAAGTACCTACACAGGTAAGTACTCATCCCAGTGAAATACTCATAACACATTCCAGTTAAGCACTTGTTCCAGTTAAGTACTCATCCCTTTTTAGTACTCTCCAGACGTTTATTTACACATTCATTTAAGTACACACTGCGGTTATTTACACACCACTTTAACTACGCACGCTGGTAATATACACACCCGTTTAAGTACACACTACGATTATTAAAGCATCCACTTAGGTATGCTGGTGTTTAGGTAAGTACTTAAGATTGTACATATACAGTGTTACCTCAACTTACGAAAGACCCACGTTACAAAGATTTCACATTGCGAAGTGTGTCTCTGGTGGAATCCTGCCCCTAATTACGGACTTTTTGAATGTACGGGATACAAAAGGCAATGATTGCGATGCGGAAGTATGGTAAATTGGCTTACCACTTGTAAATGTTAAATTGGCTTGCCACTCTTCATTATCACGCATAAAGCCACAGCAATTCACAAAGAAATAGTGTTTCACTTCAGAATTATTGCTCTTTGCATCTTTGTGTAGATAACACAGAATAATAACTTTTATTCATAACACGATAACTTTTATTCACCTTGTGTGCCCCAAGAAAGTAACGGAGACAAGTGGCGAGAACAAGAAGAGAGCTCTCTTGTCGATAGTAACAAAGCAAGAGAGGATAGAAAAGTGCGTTTACTTGCAAGATCCAAAAATACAACTAACCAACTATTGCCATATCTTGAGATCTTAACAGATCGTCGTCCACAATGATTCATTTTGTAACGTTTTTTCAATAACTGTTATGCAACACTTTATTACTACATTTATTACCAATATTTCATAATTAAAAAAAAAACTTCTGTCCATAGTGCATTGACACGGAAACTGTGTCCCACTTTACGAAATTCTCGCTTTACGAAACTGGCCTCAGCACAAATTAATTTCATAAGGTGAGGTACCACTGTACTAGTATATAAATATTGACTAAAAACTCAAATAAATTTGCCAAATACCTGCAAATGCCACTAGCTGGAGGTGACGTTGAGACTCATTGAGAGGTTGTTATTTTGTTTAAGTGTGGGCGTGGTCAGTCTTAAGTACGCACCTCCTTGTCAAGCACACGGGGGAGGGGCTAGTGTACAGCACACAGATCTGTTCACTCGTGGGGGTTTCTTCTAGGAGCTGGTGGCTAAGATGCTCCTCATGTCTGAGAGCACCAGCGACCTGTAGCTGTGCTCCAGACCCTCCATGTACTTCAGATGATTGCTCACTCTGAAACCGTGGATCGGCTCTTCCTGCGGGCACACAGAAAAGCAACAGACGTCTGAAATCAGGCAGAAGAGCGATGATCTAGTGGTTCGATGTCGCTACGGGAAACCAAACAATCCTCGGCACATACAGAAGATTTTTTTCAGAAGATCGTCTGCTGTCAGAAATTTCAATGTGATATTTTAACCGTTCAATGACACTCATTTATAAGTTTCATACCAACAATATGTGCAATATATACGTACATTTATATATTATTTTTCATTCGCATTCTAATTCGTGCATCAACAATGTACAATATTTTTCACATCATATTCTTTATCTTTATTACTATTGTGGCTGCTGCAAAATGTGAATTTATTTTTGTGAATTGTTTTCTATTAAAGGTTTTCTTCTTCTTCTTCTTCTTCTTCACATGGAGTCTTATGAAACGTCTTCCTTATTAAACTGGGTGAGATGATTTAAAGTGAGCATCGCGCTTCCTAACACTCTCCGGCATCCGTCTCGGGAAAAATTCCTGTTATAAAACGCCAAAACAAATTGCATTTGGTTTACGTGGCGTGAACTCTTACGTTTAGAGTCCGGAGGATAAAGCGAGAGGATAGTAAAGCTTTATGAGTTTGCCGCACTGAATAAAACATCTGATTCTGCAGAGACGGTCGCTTAAATGTTCAGATGTTCATATTTCTTGAACATTACACAGTTATATTCTAATATTAGAAGCTGAGCGAAATGGAGAAAGATCAGCTCTCGATGTCCGAACAACAATCACGCTATTTAGGGTTTCCGATTAATATACATTTTCACTCCCTCAACCATCTCTCCATTATCAGTTTGCCACTTCCCTAATTCATACACGTGACATTATCAGACTTTTATAGAAAATCGTGCAATTAAAAAAAAAGAGTTAAAAGAAGAGTTCTGGACTTTGCATACAATATTAATGATGTTAATCACATCGAAACTATAAAGTCACAGCTGAAAACTAAAGCCTTTCTGAACAAACTCATTCAAATTCACATTAAATGGATTATTTCAAACTCGCACTATAATTAAAATCACTGCATCTCAACCACATTTGAACTGTTAAACGGCCAATTGTTGAAACGAAAAAATAGATTTGAGAAAGAAAAAGAAAAAAAAGGCTGTCAAAAAGAACTTTTATCGAGTTGGATTATTGTTGGATTAAAAAAGGCCAAATAAAAATCCTTTACCATCTTCAGCATCAGCTGGACATCAGGATGGATTGTTACGCGTCTTCCGTCTTTAATTTAGATGAAATCGATAATTTTGCAGCCTTTGATATTTACAAATTTGCTCAATCCTTTGTGTGAAAGGGTTTCTCTGTAGTTGAGGGGAGTAATTACTATAATCTACATCAGACCGGGAGATAACAGTCTGACTGCAGACGGATTCTGCTGGAAATAGCTTCCCATTGGCTTCCTAAATGTGCTCATTAACATAAACCTGGAATAAATTGTACTCAACAAAATCAAAAGTTACAGAATAAAATGTAAAATAAATAATAAGTATCAAAAATGGTTTCAATTTTTAGTTGGTCGTTGTTACTGTAAATAGCAATTATAATCAGTTTTTATTATTTAGAGTCCAAGTTTTTAGATATAAAATATATATACAAAATATTTATAAATATGTTATAAATACATTATTAGAATTAATTACAATTAAAAATGTACAAGTTTAAAAATAAAATACAATATAAAAATGTGTTATTGTTTTATGTAATTAAATTAATTAACTACTACTACTCCTTCCAGTTCATTTTAAATATTCTATGAATTGGATTTATGAATGAACATTATTGTGATTTAATGTTCAATATGAACTAGTTTTTTTTTTTCATAATTTTTTATTAGAAAAAACTATATTTTTAACTAAAACTAATAATACGTTTTTACTATAAAAAATAAAAACTACACTAATTCTAGTATTTTATTAATAATTTTTATGCTTTCTGAAAATACATTTGGATGAAAGTCATTGGGGAAAAACAGACTAGTCGTTTCAGAACGGAAAGGAATTATACGCCAATTAAGCATTACATCTTAAAATACACACAATCTCGCTAGTCAAACTCTAATTAAAGACATCTTAATTACCATCAGTTCAAATGCCAATTTAAAAGAGCTTGGCAAATAGATTCAGAGCTAAATGCGGCAAGAACAAATAATTAATAGGAAGTTGTTTGCTTTTCAACCAATGAGAGTAGACAGAGCTTTGGCAAATAGTGTCACGGCCCTTCTTGTGTGGTGTGAGCCATTATGCTAATGAGCTGTGACGGCAGCCAATAAGAGTGCAGGCACCTTGAGGAAGACCTGCAGGTCTTGGGTCTGTGTGTGCTGCAGGATCTCCTGCTGGAGGTGTCGGAGGATGGACACACACATGTAGACCTGGTAATCCGGTCCCATGATGACACACGTGGCCACGTAATGACAGATCTCAGGCCAGTCCAGGTAGTTCCAGAAACACTGGCCAATCCACTGGAAACAGATCTGCGTGATGTGGAGAGAAGAACAGGAAGTGTATGAGTTTTTTTTTTCACTTTAGTAATCAGGCTAATTTGCAACCTGTTAGTTAATCTAAGTGCAGCTCTTTCAACTTTGTAATATTAGATTTTTTTGGTTGTTGTGTTTTGCTGCGCGAGGTTTGGATTTATTCTTCACATAACATTTTTATGCTTTTTTGGTTACATTTTGTTTTGGTTACGTTACTTGATGGTTCAATTACGTTTTGGTCACGTTTGGTTACATTATGTTTTGGCTACATTACTTTTTGGTTACATTATTTGATGTTTACATTACGTTTTGGTCACGTTTTTTTTGGGTTACATTTTGTTTTGGTCACGTTTCTTTTTGGTTACGGTTTTTTTGGTTACATTTTGTTTTGGTCAGGTAATTTTTTGGTCATGTTTTTATTGGGTCACAATTTCTTGGTCAAATAAGTTTTTGGTTACATTATGCTTTGGGTACAATATGCTTTGGTTATGTTATGTTTTAGGTACATTACATTTTGGTAACATTACGTTTTGGTTACATTCCTTTTATGTAAATTATTTATTGGTTACATTACGCTTTAGTCAAGTTATTATTTGGTTACAATATTTTTCCGTTACATTCCTTTTTGGTTACATTACTTTTAGCTCACATTACTTTTGTGTTACATTACTTTTAGCCCACATTACTTTTAGCTCACATTACTTTTTGGTTACTTACTGTTTTTAGTTGCGTTATTTTTTGTTTACGTTATATTTCTGGAAACCTGCGTAGGCTAATTGTTTTAGATATTATGCTTTGGTGAAGTTTATTTGGTAGCACTTTATAATAACTACGTTACAGTACAGTTACACTACCTCCACTGTCGCCTCGGTTTGGTACTATTTGTAATTTGTATATCGTTTTTTTTTTTTTGCGCATTTATAATGCACCATATTTGATCTGGTACTTTAGTCATTGTTCATTTTGTGTTGACTATAATATACAGTGAGCCATGTTTCACCATCTTTCGTTTTGTTTACAGTGTAAAAGTATTAATAAATGGATTATGTTCAATATCGGTGTCTTGGTTTTGATCTTTCCACAGCTCAACAGGACACGAGACTCTTTCGTTGTTTTCTTCATCATTAGTTAATACTTAATAAACCAGAAACAGCTTTCACTTTAGAAGAGGTCACAGAAAACCTTAACTAACTATTAACCAGCTTCTGAACTCTTCAGGAATTAAAGTATGAGGTAGTCATATTGTCATGCGTTGATAGGTATTAAATAACAATGACTACGCAGCTTGTTCATGAGTTTATATATGTTTAAGTAAAGTCTAAGTATATGTTATGCCCTACTCATACTTTGTTAACAATTAATATATGTCTTGTTCATGCTTAGTTAATGCTAAATAAGGTGTAGTTATTATAAAGTGCTATCGTTTATTTAAATGAATACTCAGAAAGTGTGAGGAACGAGTGAGGTTTAACAAGGTTCAACTTAAAAAAAAAAAAAAATAGAATGTCAAGACAGAATCTGCCATGAAACTAATAAAAAAAATTGTTTGGGTTATTTGACAATTCAAAAAGTAATTTCTGCTTCAGTCGCTGTAATCACACATACTTTCCACGTCTAGAATGTATAAATCTTTTTCAAGCACATGGACGCCCTCAACAATGGAAGCGAGAACTGATTTAACGCTGAAACTCGACTTATGATCACATGAGTTTGAAATGACTTCTGAAGGTCAGTAACCCGCGCGAACATATTTCACATGTAAACTGTTCATTAAAATCCGAGCGTTTACATCTATTTCATGCATAAGACTCAAATTGTCAAGTAATGAGTTTTAAATGAGTTTTAATGTACAAAGAGGACATTTGCATTGTGAAAAATACACTACTATTGTGTGGAAAGCTAATGGAAAAAAAATTATAATTCAGCACAAAATACACAAGTTTTCCTCTAATAAAGGCAGAAGAAGGTTTCAGAGCTCCATTTGCCCTTGACGAGGAGAAAATAATTGTGTTTAATTCAAACTAATCCAGAGTTCAGAGCAGACGCAAAGCTTTGAGTTTCTGAAACCCCACAGGCAGAACAGAGCGGAATAATAAGTACAATTCTCTACAAAAAAAATCTCATTCATCTCAGTTTGTTCCTGATTCTTAACATTATTTATAGCCGTGAAAACGACTAATGATGAAAAATCTAAACTAATGATTTTCTCATTAAAAACATGGTCAAACATCCTCACAATTTGTTCAATTATTCAAATTCAATTCAATAATTTACGAACATATATTAAAACAACATTTTTGAAGAGAAATAATAAAATATGAATAACACTAAACAACAGTATATATCATATAAATGATTTTTTTGTAAAGCATTTGTAAGGCACTTTTCACTGTTTTAATTGGATGAGTCCTGCTCTCTGATTGGTTGTTCACCAACCAAGGGTGTGTCCAACATTGAGGCCCAAAGTTGCTGTGATTGGCTCCAGCTCCATGTAGCCCAGAAATGGTCAAGTGGTTCAGAAAATGTATGGATGGATGAGTAGACAAAGACTTTTAAACACACTGGTACCTCTCTTTACGAAATTAATTTGTGTGACAGTAGTTTCGTAAAATTGACATTTTGTGAAATGTGCTGCGTTTGTAAATTCGATAATCCACCCCGATAAAAAAAGTGTCTTTATAATATGATATAACGTCAAAATATCTGTAATTAAAAAACATGCTACATCAGCTATTTTAAATCTCGCGATAACTGTGATGTAGCCGGATCAGCGCATCCACTGACATCACCAGGATGTTAGCCGAGCGTCTCACTCGGGTTGTACTTTTGTGCGTAAACGTCTTCTCTCTTTAATGTCCGTGTCCTGTACTGTCCACATTGTTCATAACACGACGGTTGGTTGCACTACTATTTTCACCCTGATCAGGGTCTCCGTGCATCTGCACCTGCATTGCCTTTCTCCGCCACCAGGTGGTGCAGTTTCATAACCAAATGGCTTTGTTCTATAAAAGTGACATCAGTGGTCAGGAAGTAAGATATTCGTAACCGTGTTACTTCTGTAAAAGTGTATTTTTATTGTTTATTCTTATGTTAAGTGCTTGAATAAAAACGGTTTTATAAGTTTGGACACTCAAAAGATCTCCCTGCATGTTAGTGGTAAGAAAAAAAACTTGCTTAACATTCGGATCGCTACTACATTTGGCCTAACGTATAATAAAAATATTTGGCTGAAAGAGACTATTTTTTCTTCGGCGACGTCCTTCGTAAAATGAAACTTTTGTTAACAGAGATTCATAAGTGGAGGTACCGCTGAATAATTAGTTCACCATTGATCAACACACTGCTTTCTCAGGGAATCAAACCCATGACCTTTGGAGTTCCAAAGGGGAAAACAGAAGCAGTTAATACCTGAGAAGGAGTGAAACCAGACATCCTGAAAGCAGAGAAGACCAGAGGAACCTCCACCTTCAGCAGCATCTCCACATAGTGAGCAGTGCTGGAGTAGATGGGGTGGATGGCGGACTGAGCGATCTCCACAGGCAGGTGCACCTGGAAAACAAGCCCGCAAAGTTTACAACTCAGAGCATTTTATTTTTATAAAAGCTTTTTTATTTATACTCATTCTCCCACTGTTAGAATCAGAGGCTTCAGAATGTTATTATATTATATTCCGATATTATTATATTATATATTCGTAATATATATTAAAAGTCAAAAGAGTTTATTTCAGCGGCGGCGTGTGTCTCTCTCGTGGAGTCTGGCGATTTACGGATCCGGAGTGACGTCAGAAATACGAATTCATTTCGGATTTTTAACGTTTCTGGTTCAATTACGTTATCATTCTCATAAAAACACTATTTTTTTCTTTATTTAACAAACCTAACTCAAACTCATAGAATTTTGATATCGTTTTATTTGAATAATAGATAACAAAAAGTCAATTCTAGTGGCCAGGACTTCATTTCCCAAGATCCTTTGCTCTCCAGTCAGACTGGGCACATGCGCAGAGCAATTGTTTAAAGCTCAGGCCTGTTTCAAGCTCTGTGTTTATCCCACGCCGTGTGAAGAGGAAGGATTATTATCCCCTGTGCAGTGACCCAGCGTTTTGATTGTGTCTGTTCCTTTTTTTTTTACTTCTTAGTCTTTCTGTGATGACACATTGGACTTGTTTGTAGCCGGTTGTGCTAAGCTACGCGGTCGTGGTTTGTAGTCTCTGTTTGTTGTAACACAAATTATTGTAATATAAGATAATATAAATATAATAATATAAATTATAATATAATATCAATATTTATAGTTAATATAAATGATTCTTCCAGTGTTATTTTGTCTTTGTTAAGTGTCGTGACGTGTCTAATGTTTCTTTAATTCTGTTATTGAGCCAATAAAAGTAGCACGTCTTATATTGTAGCACGTTTGCCTACGGACATATAGGCTATATTGTTTAACATTATATACACGCACAGCTGCATAAAGACGACGTGTTTCCAATTACTTGGGATTGATCCTGACTTGAAATACGGAAAAATGGGCACATATATTTATTTTAGGTTTATAAAAATGTAGGTTTATAAATATGTATAGGGTGAAAAATATAAATATAGAAAATATAAAGGGTGCAATATTCAGAAAGTCAAAGTAATAAAAGCATCATCGACCCGCGTCGTCCCTCCTTATGTTAATAAACAAGCCAAATAATGAAGCCAAAGCGGCACAGCGGGAGGAAATCACCGTGACGCGCAAATCACGCGGAAGATGAGAACGAAGGAAAACGTGGAAATAGTCCTGGATGGTTAATGTCGCCGTCTCGATGTCTCGGCGGAGTGATTTACACCGAGAACTGTAATCACACAAACTTCGCTGTGTGTGTGTGTGTGTGTGTGTGTGTGTGTGTGTGTGGCATTTTCATTTCCCGCAGATATTTCTACAGCTGAAACTCTATTAACCGAGCCGTGTTTACCATCCGACCGCGGTAATCACCGTGTGCCAGGAATATTACTGCAGCCCAAACTCCCTCCGTCTATCACGTGTGGCTGTGGATGGAGACGAGACGATGGTGGCGGTCACTAGTGGTCATTTTGACAAAGATTTTTAATTTAGTGTTAGTCACAGTCTTTTGACTAAAACTCAGTTTAGTTTTAGTTCCAATTTAGTCATTTTAATTTGTTTTAGTTTTAGTCTAATTTTAGTCGACTTTAACATTTTAGTTTTATAACATTTTAGACTAAATTACAGTAGAGATTTAGTCAACGAAAATACAAGTGCTAAATATTCTTAATGTTTACTAAAGTTGCCATGTCTAAGAAATCTGAATACGTGGTTAACTATGAACATAGAAATGTATACGCTGATCTTATTTAGAAAAACATTTTACGTTTAAATGAACTTTTCTTTTAATCTAAATAAATGTATCCTCATAAATGAAACCTCAACAAAGAGAAAGATAGAGTGAAATAAAAATTAATTATAATTGCAGCACGTTTATAAGTAACAAAAGGTTGCACAAGGAAAAAAGAAGTGTGATCAGCAGATGGCGCTTCAGGTGTGTTGTATTTCTGCCCGTGATTGTTGCTCCACACACAGATAGTTTTTCTAAGGTGGCGTTGAATGTAAAACAAATCCATATATTTTTTTCGTTTTTTCCTGCCGGAGAAGACATTATTGAAGACGCTCGTCTCTATCGCCTCAGAGTCACTGTGTTTTCCTGCAGCTGAAAGGCTCCGTGTCCTGATTGGTTCTCTTTGCGTTTGCACCCGCCTTTCCCCACAAGCTCGGATTAGGATTGGACGTCGTCACGAAAGCCATTTTTGTTTCGTTTTTATTCGTTGACGAATGTGTCAATCAATGTAGTTGTAGTTTTCGTCTCTAAGCAGGAGTTTTTATATAGTTCTCGTCTCGTTTTCGTCAGGGAAAACGTGTCGTTGACAAAGACGACGGCGAAAATGTTTCGTAATGATCCGTGGCGGTCACTCACCGAGCCGTGGAGTCTGGCGGGCCACAGGAAGGCCGAGGGCAGCAGACGGGACAGGCGGAGCAGGAGACTGAGCGAGCGCCCCACGTCACCGTGCATGAACAGGAAGACGGTGGACGCAAACCAGTCGTGGCCGGGATAGCCGCCCTGGAAATAGTCTGAGCCCCGGGGTCAAGAGCCTTAACACGGGGGGGGGGGTTCCCGTCACTTATCCACACACAACCCGTGCAACTTCAGCCCTCAATCAGCATTTAAAGCTCTGGAGGCCTGCCAAAGGTCCCCACAAGTGACCACAGGTCCCCACTTTAATCCCAGTCTGAGCCGCGCTTCAACTTAAATGCCTGAACACACACACACACACACACACACACACACACACACACACACACAGTCACTAAAGACTCAAACACACACAAATGAAAGACACACTGGTCACACTCTCCCACAAAAGACACACACTTTCTCGCTCTCTAACACATACACACACACACACACACACACACACACACACACACACACAGACACACTCACACTTACAAATAATACAGTCACACACACAAAAGGCACACACACGCACATATTCTCCATCACACACACACTCTCTCACAAAAGACACACTGACACACACACTCACAAAATACACAGTCACACACGCACACACAGACAAAAGACACACACTTTCTCGCTCTCTAACACATACACACACACACAAACACAGACACACTCACACTTACAAATAATCTCTTTTCATCTGCCTGTTACTTTTGTGTTTCTTGTTTTTCTGAACAGTGTTTCTAATTTTGTAAGGTGTCCTTGGGTACCTTGAAAGGCGCCAAAAAAATAAAATGTATTATTATTATTATTATAATACAGTCACACACACACACACAAAAGGCACACGCACGCACACATTCTCCATCACACACACACACACTCTCACAAAAGACACACTGACACACACACTCACAAAATACACAGTCACACACGCGCACACACACGCACACACAGACAAAAGACACACATACACTGTCACACTCTCACAAATAACACACATACACATACATACACTCTATAACACACACACACACACACACAATTTCTCTCCATCTCACACACACACACAGTCACAAATAACAAACACACTCGTTCTCTCTCTATTACACACACACGCACACAATTTCTTTCCATCACACACACACAAACACTCACCGTCACACAATTCTATCCATCTCTCTCTCTCACACATGAACACACACAGTCACAGGTTTTGCATCCAAACGGAAGACACACTTGTCACACAAAAAGTGGCGCTTTGCAGGTATTTAAACCAGAAAAGTCTGTCTAGTGTAGAAAGATACGGAGTGGTTGGTCGAGCCGCTGCTGAGCGAGGAACTCCTGGCAGTGTTTCAGCAGGAGACTCATGTCCTGCTCAGCATCTTCTCGCACCAGCTTCAGGAACCGTCCGTACCTGCAACACACACATTTACTTCCCAATACAATAAACCTGGAGCTCCCAAATAAACCAGGGTGTTTTTTTCACGGACATCTTCATTTTAACTTTTAATTTTAACTTTAGCCGGTCACTTTTACAAACACTTTCTCACTTTTAATATCACGTTTTAGACACCTGAAACCTTTCTGTACTCACTTTTTGTACTTTTACTCTTTCCGCGTTATTCGTTTGAATTTTCTCTATGGAAATTGTGTATTTTTATTCCTATTTCATATTTTATCTATATATCTATTGCCTTTATCGTATTTCTATTTTTTTTTTATTGTATTTCCCTTTGCATATTTTGTTGCATCTCTCCCATCCCTACGTTTAAATGCGGGAACAATCCAAAACACATTTCTCTACATGTTGTGCCACGTATAATATGTATGTGACAAAAAAAAAGGTGAATTTTTTGAATTTGAAATATAGGGAAAGGGTGAAGAGACGCCGCAGAGATGCTCTTCCCGACGGCGTTTGCATAATTACAGCTTCCTCCAGGCGAAACTTCTAGACAAATACAGCTACGGAATTACGTTTGCTTTTATCACACACACGCAGACGCTCCCTGGGAAACGCGCCGGCCAATGAAGGTTAACAGCGAGAAACAACGCGCCGCGCTCCACAACATTCTGCCTGATTAAAGTCTTTGCAGAACGGCGTGGAAGGAAAAATGACTAAATCCAAAAGGCTTCAAACCGGGTTAGAGCTTCATGTAAACGTAGAGTAAACGTAACCTGGCAGGACGAGTCTTCCTGAAATTGGATATTTTCCCTTTTTTCTGCGTGTTGTGCTCGACTGTACTCAGATAATTGTTCTCGTGCTATTCATCTTTTTCAGAATGTGAGAATACTCAGAGGTTTTGCTTGAAATAATCAGTGGAGTAAAGGACTTTAGTAATTGGATTTTGCTACTTGAGTATTTTTGGCTACTTTGTGCTGAGCATCAAAAACTCATTACTTGACTACATTAGTGATTGAGTATCTGATCAGCTGAATCTCGTGAACATGATTTAGCGGCTGCACTTTTTTGCACAAATTTAGTTTGTCTTAGACTGACTTTTTGTTCTTTTTTATCTATTTTAAAAACATTGAGGCGTTAAATTTTATTTCTATATTAGGAAAAAAAACTAAAATAAAAGAGTTTCTTTTTCACATTTCCTGGTGGTTTTATAGCCGAAATTCAGTACACGTAAATTACTTGAGTTCTTAGCAGGTTGGATACAATTTTCACTCAAGTCTTCTTGGCAATGGTGACTGGTGAATATAGGGTAATTTTAACAAAAAGGATGGCGAAGAAGACGACGACAAAAACTAAGAAGAATTTAATTTTTATATAGATTTGTATCAAAATGTTTTATAATTTGTATAAAAATCTATATAGAATTTTTTTTGTCTTGAATAAAAAGTCTGTATTATATACACGACAATAATATATATATTTTTTTCATATTAGAGACAGAATTCATCAGGGTTCCTACAGTTTAAGCACTTTTCATACACTTTCACGGTCCGTGGTCAAGCTCCAGACAGTTCTGGTAAAATATCTACATATTTAAAGGTCTGACTAAATACAAACAAAATGAAAACCATTTTAATCACATTTAAAGAGATATTATGCAAAAACAAACAAAAACCAAGTTGTGCTTTGCAATAGCAATTGGATCCAAGCTATTACAAAGACAGTCGACTCTGTTTCATATTGAAATGATTTGTTCACTTTATTGTTCAAGAGTTAAAGATATGAGTCAAAATTATGTGTTTCTTAACTGTAATAAGAGGGAAAAAATGGATAATAAACTGATTTCTAAACTTTTACTTTAAAAGTGAGCACTGTGGTACTAATGTTTTTCCCCCCAATAAAGGTTAAACAACATGTTTTTTTCATAATATGATTAAATATTGTAATAACTGTAATAAAAAATAAACGTGTCTGAATGTAGGAGGTATTAGGGCGTTTAAATGCGTCCCAACTCTCTATTTTTGCCTTACAAAACTGCACAGAGGAATTTTGTAAGTATAATTTGTAAGTATAAACAAGTGTAAATACATTTTCAAGCCCTTCATTTAAAATCTAAGCATTTTTAAGGCCTTAAAAATACAAAATTGACATTTTCAAGCACCCGTGGGAACCCTTATTCACCTAATCTCGTAATCTAATTAAATCCAAAAAGTCCCAACCTGAGCGATATTTCCACTCCCAACTGCTCCACTGAGGACAAACTGCGGGTCTTCACGCTGTGGTCCACCACTAAAAAAAAAAAAAAAGACTTCCTGTCAAAATAAACTCTCATGCAGCACACAAGAAAAAAAATCACTTGTTTCCATTTCCTAAATAATCCTCATTGGCTGGCGTTTGGCATTCATCATTTAATTGACCAAACGTCCTTGGTGAGGCTGATATAATTACGGCCCCTTCCTCCATCCTCATTAATACAACAAAAATGAATCAGCGCGTGAGAATGACATAATGTTGATGGATGCAGACCTCATCACTGATCGTGACTGGCTGGCAAATCAACCAATGGATGAAGCCCGTTAATCCCGAGTGACAGGTTGTGTCACTTCCTGTCCGGGTCAGTCAGGGGTTGTGACAAGAACGGCGATGTGAGGTGATGCGCGACAACCATGATGCATTGCTACACGGTCCAGGAAGACGAGCAACTCTCCGGCAAACTCAACCAAAACAGAATGATTCATTGCTTAAAAGTTTCCCAGAATTCCCTGCGTAAAATGTGTAATCTTGTCAGATGCTTTTGTCCAAATAACATTAAGGAAAAAATATTTCCTGTATGTAACTGTATGTTTTGCTTCCTGTATGTACAAAATTTAACTATTTTTTAACTATTTAATATATGAATATATATATATATATATATATATATATATATATATATATATAATGCAATCAATTTTAATAAACAACTAAAATAATTTGCATTATATTTCAAATTAGTTTGACAATTCCTAAATTAACTAATCATTAAAAATATGATCTAAATACATTTTGAATTAATTTATGAATTATGGAAAAACTTGTGAATTTTCTTTATAAAAAAATATGAAAATCTTTCACATACAGAAAACAAGCAACAACTATTTTATTATATTAATTATAGTATATTAACACAAAAATATATTAATGCTTTTTTTATCATTAAAATAAAATTATTTTAACTTATCTGTATTTTATTTTCAAAATAAAATTACACACTAGTATAAATGTTTTATGGGTTTCCAGCATGTAAAATATTTAAATTATTTTACAGTATATTAATTAGTATATAATCTTATTGTTGTTTTCCTGTGTGTAAAAGATTGACTGTATTTCCTGTATGTAATTGTTTGTTTTGTTGCCTGTATGTAAAAACAGTTATTTTCAAATGAATTAGTCAATTGATAAATTAACTAATTAATTGATTTATTTATTAACTATATATTTTTTTTAATTAATCGATTACTTTAGTTTAAACCGTTTACATACTGGAAACAGATAAAAAAATATTTTAGCTTTTATATTTAATTAGTATGTACATTTTATCGTTTGTTTCCAGTATGGTAATGACTGTAATTCCTACATGAATCTATATAAGTCATTTCCAGCATTTTAACAATGTGTTGTATTTCCTGTATGTAACTGTATGTTTTGAACCCTGTTTGCAATTGAGATTAATTCAATTTCCTGTGCAGCTGGTGTTCGCAACATCAAGGTAGCGGGTTCAGGTCGGAGTGAAAGAATGCTGTTGTTTGAATGTGTGTGTGCCAATAAACATAAAAGCATCTACTAAACGGCAGGAAGTGATGTCAAGGTGAGGATTCCTGGCAGCACTTAGAGAAGCGTGACATCACAACCTCGCCAATCCTTGACGCTCTTTCTCTATTCTGGTTAAAGACGTCAGACGGATGAGAAACGAATCCCTTTATGAAAATTCTGCACAGGTGGAGAAGGTGACCTGCAATTTTCCAAAAGAAAACGTTTTCCTCTCAGAAATTCGACAGGACGGCAATATCAAGGACGCACAGCGGCTCCGCTCGCACAAATAAAAGTCTTCTCGTCTCAGAGCCGAGTGCTCTGCACTGACCTTTATATTCAGCGGGCGGGAAGAAGCAGTCTGAGGAAGAGGAGGAGAGATGAAGCACGACCCTCTCCAGAAGATCCGCCAGAACTGTCCCAGCGCCAGAAAGAGAAGACACAGATCAGTGATCACACACACACACACACACACACACACACACTACTGCTGCAGAGATGCTCAACCTACTTGTTCTGTTATACTTGTACTATATGATCTCTACTGATCAATAAAAAAAAATAATAATAAAAGATTGAATTTGGGGAAAAGCTAAATACCGTATTTTCCAGACTAGAAGGTGCACTCCAAATCTTAACAAATCTTTCTGGATGTATTCATTAAAAAAAAAAAAAAAAAATGTGTGTGCTCTATCTGTGAAAAAAGATTAGGGACTAGACGTTTATCAGTGGTGCACCTTAAAGTCCGGAAAATAGCGGACTTACATTTTGTGAAGGAAAATATTGCTACTCTTTTAAAAATGTGAATGAATTTGGGTGGAAATTATATTTTTTAATAATTACCAAAATGCTTTTAAATGTATAAATCTTTCTTTCATGTACAGTATTTTATGTATGCATTCAATTATGTTAATTATATTCTTTATTTAATTGAGATTTGGATCATTTGATGATGGTAAATGGTTTAGTGATGGTAAATGAATAATTAAGTAATAATTGAGTAATGAATTAATTTATGTTATTTTATATGCATTATATATATATATATATATATATATATATATATATATATATATATATATAATTAAGATTTGTTGCATTTAATCTTAGTAATGGTGAATCAATTTACTTTTTGGTCATAGAGTTAAAAATATTTTTTTTAAAAATTACCGCAATTCATTTCAATTTAGTTTTCTTTTTCCATTTATTGAATTATATATTTAATAATACTTTTTTAATAATTACTGTAATTTATTTTAATTTGTAACTCAAATAAGCTGAATGAATTAGTGGTCGAAACAGAACAAGTATTAAATGACATCACAATAAAACACAGGGAAAATAAAAAAAATCACCTGTTTTACACCTAAAATGGCCCTCTTATGCCTTTTTTCATTCTTTACTTGGGACTTGTATTTTTATTTAGTTTAGTTTTATCATTTTGCAGCACAGAACGTTCTGGAAAGTCGATATAAAGCGCAGCAAAGCTGAGATCGGCTCAACAATAACTGGCACTGAGTCGAGCCACAGTCGAGGACACGAAGCCCTTTGAGATAAAAACGCAGCGGTTAGTTTGTGGACGATTATG
>MU204386.1:3432176-3452055 GCA_017309775.1 Paedocypris sp. Pulau Singkep
GAGAGAGAGAGAGAGAGAGAGAGAGAGAGAGAGAGAGAGAGAGAGAGAGAGAGAGAGAGAGAGAGAGAGAGAGAGAGAGAGAGAGAGAGAGAGAGAGAGAGAGAGCAAGGAAGAGCATAAGCGAAGAGAGAGAGAGAGAGAATACCAGTAAATGTTAGAGAAAGAGAGCAAAAGAGAGAGAGAGAGAGAGAGAGAGAGAGAGTGGGGGAGACAGAGGGAGAGAAAGAGAAGTAGAGCTAATGATAGAGGGAGAGAGAGAGAGAGATGTTATATGTGACCCCCCCCCCCCACACACACACACACACACACACAATAGCTAATACAACACACACACACACACACCACATCATTAACAACACAGTGTGGACGTGTGAACTACACGATAAGCGACAAACACCCGGCGTGTGAAAAGAAACTGGCGTCCCCATCAGGAGCGCACCTTCTGCAGGCCGCGGGCAGGAAGTCTCCTCTCAGACGGGCCGCCCAGCGCTGAGATCCGCACCAGCACGTGGTTCCTTTCAACCGAGAGTCCGTCAGTGATGAAGACCCTGGAGCACAAGCCCAGCGTGACACACACACACACACACACGCACACACCTACCCGTCCCCCGAGGTGTTCTGCTGCTGGGCCTTCAGGAGAAGCTCCGACAGCTTGTACTGACCCTCCAGCAGGAGAAGAGAATCCAGACTGCAGCACAACACACTCAACAGCCTGGAAAACAGCATCACTCACACATCACATACCATCACATTACATACTGGGGTTTTTTTTTTTAAGCCGATCTGGGCTTTAATTTCAAACTTTTTCCACTTTTTCAAACGCTATTTTTTTTTTTATTTACCCTTTTTTAATCACCTGAATCTAATTTATTTTTATGTATGAACATTTTTATGTAACCAAGTGTACCTCAAACTACAGTTATCTACCTAAATGCAATTTATTTACTTTTTCTATTTATCTAATGTACCTAAACCTACATTTGTTTACCTAAATGTAATTTCATGTAATTGATTGACTTTTTTTAATGACCTAAATCTTCATTTATTTCCATAAATGCAATTAATTTAAATTGATTTACCTTTTTCCCCTCACCTAAATCAATTTTTTTTTCATTTATTGAAATGTACCTAAAACTACATTTATTTACCTACAAGAATTTTAGTGTAATTTATTTGCCTTTTTAATTTATATAAATGTACCTAACCCTAAATTTTTCACCTATATGTAATTTCATGTTATTGATGAATTTTTTTAATTACTTAAATTTAGCTAAAACCACATTTATTTCCCTAAATGCAATTATTTTAAATGTATTAACCTTTTTATATATCTAAATGTATCTAAAAGTAAATAAATGGATGACCGAAAGAATAGATTGATGGACAAACACATTGTGACAGAAAAAGGAAATGCTTGGATGGATGTGTGAATGAAAATTGAATGGACAGATAGACAGATATAAAGATAGAGGGATGGATGAATGGATGGATACATGAGTGGACGACTGAAAGAAACGACAGAGAAAGAGAAAATGCTTGGAGGAATGGATGGACGGAACCTTCGTGACCCCAAAATAGAAAATGCTTAGATGATAGATACATGTATGAACGTGTAGATGAAAGGATAGCGGGATGAATCAATGGATTGATGGATAAATGGCGCACACGCTTTTGGCATCAGGTCTTCAAAGAGGATAAAATCAAACAGATTAAAAAAAAAAACAGTGTTGACTTAAAAGTCAAAACTGACGCGTCAATATTGGCAGAAGGGATGAAGAAGGTAAAATGTCAGAGCGTGAAAAGAAACAAGAGAAGAAAACAAAAATGTATAGAAATGTTGAAACATGTCTCCATGGCTTTCCATTCGCTACTGGACAATCTAATCTCCCATCGCTGGAAACGGTCCGGAAGCTGATGGAGTTTAAACACACCTCTAAACACACATTTACAAGATAAATTGGAGATGTGTTTGCTCATTAGATTACACGGCTAGATGCCACCGTGACACACGCTGATCCTGAAACAGTCCAACAAATCCATGCAAGGTTACGGCAAACACACACACACACACACACATAATTCAATCAGTTTGTAGAGAGAATCAAGATTGGCTTGTGTCAAACTCGGCGGTGAAAAATGGACTTGAAAATCCCAGTCAAACTTAATGGGAATGGGAATTCTTTGTGGTTTTGTATCGATGGTCAATCTGGACTCGTTGGAATAAGATTCCGTATTTACGCAAATAAAAGTGCACTTTTTTCAAATTTGTAACGATCAAAAACTTGGGCTGTGCTTATAATCGCAGATTTCAAATATGCACGTAAATATATATTTTAATGCCAATATAATTGCTAAAAGTACCGTATATTACTACATTTCCTGTCAAAACATTTTTTTCAAATAAAACTGTCTAATATCTCCAAATCGATCACATTCGATTAAAATAGGCTTTATAAACGAAACATTCCAGCACAAATGACAAAGCGGTTTCGCGCCACCCACTAATAAAAACAAATTATTTTCACAATCTAATTGATACATTTGTTAATCTGGAATAGTCGAAAGCCACATTAGTGTTCAGGTTTTGTCCGTAAAACAAATTTATTCTGGAAATTGCTGCATCATTTTTACCATTTTCTTGGCTCTTGCTGTACGAAATGCTGAACGAAAACCTTTCCCATGTGTTTTTTTTTCCATTTCTGTGTCACAAGGAGATGAGAACCCAGCAATACTAGGCCAGAAGGCGGGACACTGATTTGGTGGCCGACCAATCACAGAGCAGGACACACACTTTCACTCTCACTCACTCCTACGGACAATTGTGAATATTTTTGCGACAATTGTATACATTCCAGTGACCTGGAGGAAACACACGCAAATTTAAAAAAAAAAAAAAAAACTTTGCAAAGTCCGACCTTGAATTTGACCTTTGAACCGTATTCTTAACCTTGTCCGCCTTGAAATCCTGGTTTCGAATTTCCGCCTAGTCGTCTTGCGAAATGTGCAGTGCAGCAGAATGTTAAGCTGGTGATAATCATATTGACATAATCCATTTTAATATAACTACTTCTGGCGGAGGAAATAATTGCTGCAGCACTGCGCATCTATGCAAATGTGAGCTCGGCCTATGAAAAGTGAATCTCGCCACTCAACCGAGGCTGTTTCTCTTGGCTGATTAAAAAAAAAAAAAAAAAACGACATTTCTTTTTTAAAAAATGCTAATTCCTTTGTCTTTCGGGGCAAAAAAGCGTGAGCAGTGTTCCCTTTTAATACCCGTGAGGATTACACCACTTCATTTTCCTACCTCCGAGAGTCTGAAAAACTCTTTCATATCCTGTTTTCACACCGCCCGACATTAATACCGGATAATCAGAACAGCGAGAACACAAAGAGCCGAATCAATCTCCCACTGATCCTCAAAAAGCACTCGGGCACAAAAGGCTAATAAGATAATAAACCTCTGTGAGAAGGCTTCTTGTGTTCTTCTCCGCGGCCTGAACTTTCGCTCTTACCTCAGACCGAACACGTGCGACTGCTCGTAGTTGAAAAGCGAGTGAATCTTGGCGTCGGAGTTGATGATGACGATCCGGTCCATCAGGTCCTGATGAGAGGAGAATGAGAAGAGACGTTATCAAAAAAAAAAGCAGATTTTGAAAAGACGCGGAGACAGATTTAGCTCTAATGAAGCAATGGAGCAAAACTAATTCCATTGTTTCACTCTGTGACACAATGACAATAAAAGCATTCAATTCTATTTTATTCTATTCGAAATATAGCTGCAAGCAGGAACGGCGGGCTGAAAGAAGAATATTTTTTCATTATTATTAATACTCTTTTAGACTCAAAGAGCAAGAATTCGTATCGCAGTATAAATATCGGAAAAATGATAAGACACTGTTAATAATTATTCAATAAATACAAATATTTATGTGAAAGTAAGTAATGATGTGCTTATGTTCGCCCAATAATGGAAGTTTTATTTTGTGCTTGAAAAATCAGGGAAGTGCTCATATTCACGGGGTGCTTATATTTGAGTAAATACGGCATTTGAAGGGTTATTGTTTTATAGCTCCAAAAGGATTCAATATCAAAGGGTTAATCGATACAATAAAGAAATTATCTGAGAAAAACAAATTCAGCGCTGGTAATTAACGTCATTACGCAAACTGCCAGTAACTAACACCAACACACACGAGATCCTATACTTATGTATGACATCAAGAAGCCTGCTCTGATTGGCTGACTAAATGAACAAATTGGATTGGCTGGTCCAATCGCTTTGAGGCTGAGACAGGATCGACACATTTTGGACATTTTAAGCGCAAAATCGACAATTAGATGTTCTCATGATGATGGAGACATGGATGTATCTAACATGGACAACAAAACTCACTAAAACTGAGGTGGCCATCTCCCGTAAACCGTACTGGGGTTTGTTGGGAACTGTCCGCTGGCCCAGCATCTCCCACACGGCGTGAGGAGAAGACAGAAGGTTCACCAGAGACAGGAAGGACTGAAACAGGAAACACACACACACACACACACACACTTCTCATAATCTTCATCTTAAACGCACATTCCAGAAGTGTAATAACCTGATCAGTTGAAATACAGTGGCACCCCGGTTTACCAATGTCTGAGACAACGAAAACACAGAGTAACAAAACGTGCCGTAGCAAAAATTTGTCCGAAAATTTTGCCAGACGTGTATAAACCAGTCATGTAATCTTCTTCGCAACGTCAAATGAACAAAAAAGCAACAAAAACACTAGTTGGTTACAGAGGTCTTACTTCCAAAATATAAAATACCATGTTTACGCGAATATAAGCACATTTTTTTTGTTTTTTACATTTCTGTTTCAATTATGTCAATATTCTCCTAAACATTTTTTCTATAATTAACAAACCTAACTTGGGACTCGCATCATTCGCATACCGTTTTATTTTAATAATAGATAGCAAATATTTGGTGGACATTCTAGTGGTCAGAACATAATTTTCCAAGAGTTTAGAACTGTTTAGCAGACCGAGCGTTTTGATTGTGTCTGTTCCTTGGATTTTTTACTTCTTGTCCGTGTTCTTCATTTCTTTCTGCGATGACACATTGAACCTGTTTGTTAGCGCTAAGCTGAGCAACACGGTCGGGGTTTGTAGTTTCTGTTTGTTGTAGAACTAATGATTGTATTTAGTTTAATCTTACTTCTTCCAGTGTTATTTTGTCTCTGTTAAGTGTCGCGGCGTGTCTAATGTTTCTTTATCTCTGTTATTGAGCAAATAAAAGCTTCTACTGTAGCACCTCTGCCTACGGATTATTTAAAGACGCATATTAAAGACGTTTATTTGTGATTGTTCCTGACATGAATATGGAAAACAGTTGGGCTTATATTTACGCACATATTTGACATTGGTGATTATAAGCACCGCTCAAGTGTTTGAGCATCAAGAAGTTGAAATACAGTAATACAGTAATACAGCGCAAATACAGTAAGCTTGTATTCTCTCAGAATGGCAACGTTTAATTTCTCTCCCGTAGAGCCGCCATGTTGAAATGACAATATGCAAATCTTTGGGATTTCTGACATTGCTTGGTCACCATTCTCATAGGATTACGGAAATTTCAGGGTCTTGTATGACGTCATTTCAAGATGGCGGTAACAGTTCCTGTGAGATTGTCCGTATATCATTATATACCTTTATAAACATCTGCCAAACGTCAAATTAAACAACTGCTACGTAACATGTTTTTGTTACATTTATTACCAATATTTTATCATTTATAAATAAAAAATTGTCGGAATTTTTGATGTCATGGCACAAATTTGATGGACTCCATGTGAAACGCAGCTCAGCTAACGACATTTTCACCGAACAAGATGGCTCTCCTGTCACGGATGAACTAGGCAAGTCTGGGCACCACTGCATCTTATATTTCAGGAGTAAAAGTGACCTTGATGCAGCTCCGGTCGATGGGGTCCATTGGTGTGGACATGGGGTGGACCACCCTCACATCCTCTCGCCCACATTCCAGTGCGGACCACAGCTCTACCACAATAGTCTGGACCAACCCTGCGGAACATCAGCAAACTGATCATCAACACTGGACCTTTTGCTTCTCTAGTGTTTTTACGTACGTATGTCTGAACGCGAGTGTGTTGGTATGACTGTTTTGTGTTTGTGAGACAGTGTGCATGTGTATGTGTGTGTGTGTGTGTGTGTGTAACTAAGTGCATTTTAAGCAACTATAGTGTGTTTTATGTGATTTTTTTGTGTTTTGAATTTTGTGTTGGTGAGAAAGTTTGTGTTTATGTGGGAGAGTGTCTGTGTTTTTAGAGTGTGCGTGTTAAAGAAGTGTGAGTGTGTGTGTGTGTGTGAGTGTGTGTGGTCTTAGAGTGTGTGTTAAAAAAGTGTAAAGTGTGTGTGGGATCCTTTTGTGTGTGTGTGTGTGTGTGTGTGTGTGTGTGTGTGTGTGTGGTAATGTTTTGAGAGTGTGTTAAAAAGTGTGTGCAGGTGTGATTCTTTTGTGTTTTGAATGTGTTTGTGAGACAGTGTGTAATTGTGTGTGTGGATTTGTGTGGGAGAGTGTTTTGAGTGTGTGTGTGATCCTTTTTGTGTATTTGTGACAGTGTGCGTGACTTTGCGTGCGTGTGTTTTTGTGTTTTGCGTGAGTGTGTGTTTGTGCGCATACACGTGCATGTGTTTGTGTGTGTGTGTGTGTGTGCGTGAAATGTCAATGAAAATCAAATTGAACAAATTAATAAATAAATACAACTGTAAAATAACCCATTCCAAGTTTTAAACGAGAAAAAGCATGTACTGGATCCACTTGTGTAGTGCATTAATGCAAAGAAAAAAAAACAAAGTCTACCGGAGCTTTGCAAGGCCACAATTCCAGCTGCTGTGGCCGCCACCTGGGTCACCATCACGCCATAGCCGAACTTCTCACACCTGCTGACCTGCAGAAACCACGGAGATGCGGAAAAAGCTCCAGAAGAAGAGCACGTCCTCCACCAGAGCCATACCTGCATCTTCTTACTGAACCTGGAGAACATGTAGGTGACGCACTCGCCGATGGCTCCGGTCTGCTGAAGCAGGAGAAGACCTTTGGGAGTGGCTGCGAAGTTCAGCAGGTTGTCCAGGAGCATCTCTTCCCACACCCTGAAACATCAGGACCACGCTTGTCATTAAAAAGCCACAGATCTCTGGTCCACAGCAGGAGGAGAAGCGAGTAAGGAGGTCTGGAGTTACTCACACGCTCTGAGGCTCCTGGGAAGATGGAGCTCCAGGAACCGGGGTAGGAACCCTCTCGGATACACTGCTGGCCTGCGGAGAACAGACGTCATCGTCGGATTGGATTCTGCATTTTATAAATTGTCGACACACGAGAGCTGGCACTTTCTCTAACCTTAAAACTGTATTTGCGCGAATATGAGCACCGCTTTTTTTGGAATTTCGATGCTCAAAAGCTTGAGAGGTGCTCACTGTATAATCGGCGATTTCAAATATGCACGTAAATATTTTCATTTCCATATATGCCCATATTACAAGTCAGGAATTTTTTATAATATTTCCATATTTCAAGTCAGGAACATTCACAAATAAACAAATAAACAAACAAACACGTCGTCTGTATGCAGTGGTGCGTGTGCGTGTCTTTAAATAATGGTTTTGGAGGCAGACGTGCATATGAGCTTTTATTGGCTCAAAAACAGAAATAAAGAAACATTAGACTAGATCTGCACAATTCTGGCTATAAATGAGAATCACGATTTATTTTGCTCAGAATAAATATCACAATTCTTTTTATATTTTATTATTTTAAATATTTACCCCTGAAAATCAGGTTGTCAAACAGCAATATAATAACACATAATACTGTTTGCTTTAAATTTAAATGTAATGAAAAATATTAATGTAATGTGAAAGTAATGAATGAATGAATGACTTTATGCCACTAATGGTAAATTTCTTAATGTTGTAAAAAATAAAAAATAAAAAAAAACACCACGATCACCTTTTTTTCCAAGTTACCACACAGAGCAAACACGTAAATAAATCTCATACAAAACTAATGAACCTAATAAAACTTAAACATAATTGTTTCCCCACATTGAATCAGGCTTTTCTATAGTTTTACTCATTGCTTTTACTCGTAGCCTTTAGTTCCGATTCACTCTCAGCCCTTCTCTCATTCACAAAAATGCCTTGATTAAAAAAAAAATTATAATAAAAAAATTATGTATGGCATAATAATTATAAATATTATAAATATTTATAATAATTATAAATAATTATAATTACAACAATACGGACAGTGTCATCGAATTTCCAGGAACAAGGGCGCAAATTAAAAAATATGTTTTTGTTTAATCTTGTCGCCTTTCGTAATGTGAAATAATTTCGTTAAAAGATGCAATATTTTATCAACAAAATCTTTCGTTATATGAAAAATCTGTTAGCAGAGTCAAGATTCGTTAAAAGAGGCACCACCGTGTTTATATTTATATATTACACATTTATTACATATATTTATTTATTAAACTATATTTTTTGAATCGGTTCTGTGATTCTCTTTGTCCTACTGAGTGTATCTTCATCATCGTGAAACGTTTCTTCTTAATAAGCAATCAGAACAATTCTCTGCACATTCAGTGTGTAATTGCGTGCGAACGACACAATCACATTTTATTCGATTAAAACTAACAAAATGTGAATAAACAGTGGTTGTAATTGGTTTCTGGATCACCTTTCTCCAGGCTTTGGCGAGGCACTGGTGCAGGTTGTAGGGCTGGAGAAGCTGCAGGCCCTCGCACGTGTTGTATATCTGACGGCAGACGAAGATGAAGGATCCGGTGACGGCGGCTGAAATCTCCACGCCGTCGAACACGGGCAAGTCCTTCGCCAAAAGCCTCTGCGTGAATTGCACAAGCACGTGTGCTGCGGCGATACTGCAAAGAAACAACAAAATACATACTATTATCTTCTCATTGTTATGCGACGTGATGAGTGGAGCAGTTTCACAAAGTGTGATTTTTCTCACTATAGATGTGTGAAAATCAACAAATTGCCTTTTCTCGTTTCAGACACACACACACACACAGACACACACACACACACACACACACACACACACACAAATACTGGCACAACTCATTCCCTTCCTAACCTTAACCAATACTATTCCATCATTTGATTGTAAATTCGCCCATAAAACCACAACTTGATCCTCACACAGGCTTTAAAATTGTGAGGACCAGAACCACGTTTACCGTATTTTCTGGACTATAAGCCGCTACTTTTTTCACAGGTTTTGAACCGTACGGCTTATACAAAGGTGCGGCTATTCTGCTGATTTCTTGCTCTAAACCGGAATTACAATCAAAACTAAGACTAAAAATAAATGCAAAGACGAATACGCTACTTCCTCCTTAGCAGATAGAAGTCGATCTGTCAAACTCTTGTCTTTTCAAATCCTCACCCCTTCATATAAAAATACGGTAGATACCGTTTATTTTCTCTTTTTTTCTGTCACATTTTAATCAGCAAAGTTGCTGCCGTGTTAAAATACAGGTTAGGAAAGTATCTATTTAGTTACATACATGTACATTTGCAATTCAAAATCTCTTCCTGTAGTAAATATCTAATCCAAAAACATACATATCTGTGGCTTGCAAAACTTTTTTTAATAGAGTGGATGCGGCTTGTTCACAGGTGCGGCTTATTTATCTTTTTTTATTTTTGTATTTAAATTAAAGCGGATGCGGCTTATATACAGGTGCGGCTTATAGTCCAGAAAATACGGTACTTGTATAAGAACCAGGTTTAAAAACCACGTTTATTTGTATAGTGCTTTTCCCAGTCACAGACCAACTCAAAGTCGCCGTGCGAATTCAAAAACAATTGAAATGAGATTATTTACAAGCCGTTTAGCACAGAGTTTCTCCCACCTGATGGAGGATGATTTTGGTAACAATTCTATTTTAATAGTCATAAGCAAAACAAAGGGAAAAGCATCTGAAAACGCAGCTTTGTACATTCTGAACAGCACGAGAGAGAAATGTCCGCCATTGTGCCGTCAAGCATCACTCCCGGACAATTTGTGATGGTGTTGTACACGCCGAGACTGATGTAATGATCGCAATTTAGATGGGCCAATCAGAACCAGTCTCTTGTCTGATAATCTCTCATTTAAATATTAATTGAAAGAGAATGACTCACAAAATGCTTCACATTTACGTTGGTTTGTTAATATTTGTTTGCAATTTTCAAGTTTTTGTTTGAACCCCCGCCCCCCCCTGACTTTTCCTTCTTTTTTTTTACATTTGGACTTCTGGCACTAGCTTCACTAATCTCCTCCACCACTTCTCACCAGTCAAACAAAAATATTTAACGTAAGATTGTAAGAAACGAACGAAAATGCTTCACATTTTCTTGTTATTTTCAGATTTTTTTTTTTGTTGTGTTCTGGCACTAGCTTCACGTGAGGGCAGCCCTTACTCTGATTGGCTGGTGAGAATGACTGCCAATCAGCTGCATGCACAGGAAGTGGGGGAGGAGATTAGCGAGCGCTTAGACACATTCAGAAAAGGAGCATTTTCATTGTCAGAGTATTTATCAGTTTGTAGTGACCACCTGGCCAATCACATTCTCACCAGAATAAGGACCGGAATAAGGAGTAAGGACCACTAATACTCAGATTAGTGGCAAAAATATCAAACATAAATTTCTGCTTTACATTTCCGTTAGTTTTTTTTATTTTGTGCTTGCAATCTTTACGTTGAAACTTTTTTTTGCCGCTTCAGATTTTTTCGTTCATTTATTTTTTTTCATTTGGACTTCTTGCAATTATGTTTGGTTTTTTATATTTTGCTTCTTTTTTTTTACTTTTTGCGTATTGAATTTAACTTTTTCGTTCAAAACATTTTTTTCCCTTCAGATTTTTTCGTTCATTTGATTATTTTATTTATTTGCACTTCTGACACTAGCTGAAGCTGAAGATTTTCTGAAAGCTTTTGAAAAAAAACTTTTCAAACGAAAACGTGAAGCCAGAAATAAAAAAAAAACGAACGTAAATATGAAGCATTTTCATTAGTCTCTTAGAAATGTACACTTGATATTCTTGGCTCTAATGCGATAACACGGAGAGTAAAATTGGATTTACTTACTTTTCCCCTTCAGCCGAGACGAGGTTGGTGTCATAAAGCAGCAGTGATAAACCTCGCTCGGTGCTGGCGATCCTGGCCAGGATGTCTGTGATGTGAGTCAGGCCACTTTCCAGGGAATTTAATTTGGGCTGCAACAAAAGACAAATGGGAAATGCTGGAGGTGAGCGGATGAACGCGGGAGGAAAGAGAAAGCGTTGAGATGGAGTCTGGGATTAGATGTTATAAAGAGTTTTATTAGGATCCGGCTTTTTGTGCAACTCAATTTAAAAAAAAAAAAAATTCACAGATATTCCAGAGTTTACATTATCGCGGCGTTGTATGAATGCATTTACAACGTCATGCACCACAAACCACAAAGTAGCATGGTTATTTAAAATGTTAAAATGTTACTTAATAACATACTAATAATAACTTTCTTTTGGTTACGCTGTTATATAATGTTAATACTGTAAACTCGATGTGCTGATATAAAAAGTAAAAATATGTTAACACACTTAAAAACCATGTTACAATTATGAAAAAATGTGTAATAGTGCAAAAAGTTGATGCTGTACAAAGATGTGCTAATAATAAAAAAAAAAAATTAAAATAAAAAATCTGTAAAGTATGTAAAAAATCTGTAATACAGTAAAAAGCATGTTATTACAATAGAAAAATGTTGATATGTATATTATTTGAATACCTATATTAGGTGTTGGTGGCATTAGGTTATTACATATGTATTACTGTATACTTACGTTATAACTGTAAAAATCATGTAATAATATGTATAAAATATCTTGACATAGTAATAATGCGTTAAGACTGGTAAAGACCAGGTTAATATTGTAAAAAGATATATGAAAAATTGTACAACAAAAAACGTGCTTACAGTTAAAGAAACCATTAAAATACTATACAAAATATGTCATTACTGTTTATAGTGCGTTAAGACGGTTAAGAATATGTTATTATTGTAAAAAGTCTTGTAAATTGTAAACAAAAAATTGTATTGTAAGCAAAACGCTAACAAAGTAAAAAAAAAAAAAACTGTAAAAACAAATGAACATGATGTAAAAAAAAAAAAAACATTTAATACAGTATAAAAAAAACAGCAATGTGACAATGCACACGCATTAATTGTGAACTTTAGACGAAACTCTTAATTGCGTCATAAATGATTGCCACGTGGAAGTTACGTAAAGCAAAGGAGACGCTTGTTTATGGTTGGGTCTAGACGCTCACGCACCAGTTTCCCCTTCAGCAGGGTGAGAACAGGAGCCAGCAGGGTCTCTATCACGGGCGTGTGGTAGAGGGTCTGGCCCGCACACTCGCCCTCGCTCAAGCCCCTCAGAACCTCCATCACCAGGCCGGAGGGCGACAGCGAGTCTGGAACACAACGCGCTGATCAGGAGTCATCGCCACTACAGATATCAAGCCTTTTCAAAGATGAAACAGGAAACGATTTATTGTTCCGCACAAGGATCAACTTAGAGATTAAAAATGGCTTTCGTTAGATAAAAAAAAGCATTAAGGTAAAATCTAAGATTGGAGGCAGGGTGGCGCAATGGGTCGTGGGAAATGACGTTTGAGACTCAAGATTGAGGTTTTTTGAGCTTGCCTGGGTTTCCTCCCACAGTCCAATCAGAATTGATATCTGGAAAATTGCCCACAGGTGGAGTGTGTGCGTCGTGATTGATTGGCCGCAAATCAGTGTGTGAGCCCCGCCTTCAGACCCAGAGATGCTGTGATTGGCTCCAGCTCCCCGTGACCCAGAAATAGAAAGGGAGTTCAGAAAATGGATGGCTATTGTTCTAAATAAGTTTGGAACATTGTAAAAATTCTTGATTGTTTTTGTGCACAAATGAAAAAATCATTTGTTTTTGTCGTAATTGTTTAATTTTTGTTTCGTTGGTTTAGTTGCCAAAGCTAAATTGTCTTATTAATAAAACGTCACTCCACATATCTAACTCCAAATTTGTGTTTCCAAATCCCCCCCCAAAAAAAACTCAACTTGATAAAGTCATTAATAAAACGATTTAGCGTCTAATTAGCTTTGCATCCTACGCTGACGGTCGACTTAAATTGTTGCTATTTCTCACTTTATCACTTAATTTTTATTTCTCGCTTACGTAATTCATGTTCTTAATCAAAGACTACAAAAAAAAACCCCCAACCAAACTAATTTCCTTTTTTAAACCAAAAATGCCATTTGAAAATGAGTCATCCATCCATTTTTGCAGCTTATTCTATTTCTGTGTGACGTGGAACAGGAGCCGATGCGGATTCCATCACAAAGCACAGGGATTCATTTCAGACTGCGTGTTGAGTCACGTGACGCTCTCTTATCAGCGGCGCCTTGGAGATAAGGAGCCAGCGCAGGTGTTTTCTGAGGACAAGGACGGGCGCGGTGGTCTCACAGCGTTATCGCTCACCTGTCTGCGGCGTCTGAGCCATCGGATGGTGATACATGATGTTGATCAGAATCACAACCAGGTCGGTCAGAGTTACCGGGTCTGAGGAAGAGGAAAGCTTCCATTCACACCGATTCTAATCACTGTCCAATGTGCAGAACGTTCTGTACTAACGCAATCGCTGCAGAAAAATGTCTGTGTTTGTATCTCACCTTCAGTGCAGTATTATTATATTACAATCTATTATTATTCTTAGTAGTAATGTGATTATTTGCTATACAAGTTCAGCTTTAGCCAATTTTGTGCACATTGCTGCTGCAAAATTAGCATTTCTAAGAAGAATAAAGCTTTTATCACTGTGTTGGACTATATACCTTTCTATCTGTTTGTATGCCGATTTATCTATATAGCTGTCTGTCTGAGTGTTTATCTACCTGTCTGTCTAATTGTTTGTTTGTTTGTCTGTCTGTCTGTCTGTCTGTCTGTCTGTCTGGAGTGTTGGTGTGTGTTCACTTCACTGTGTGTGTGCACGTTCACGGATGGGTTAAATGCAGAGCACAAATTCAGTATGGTCCCTAGTGGCCATATTGCCGTCACCTCACTTTCCTTTCCTTTCCTTTCCTTGATCTGTCTAATCTACCTGTCTGTCTGAGTGTTTGTCTGTCTATCTGTCTGTCTGAGTGTTTATCTATCTAAACTACCTGTCTGTCTGAGTGTTTGTCTGTCTATCTGTCTGTCTGTCTGAATGTTTGTTTGTTTGTCTGTCTGAATGTTTGTCTGTCTATCTGTCTGTCTGTCTGTCTGAATGTTTGTTTGTTTGTCTGTCTGAATGTTTGTTTGTCTACCTGTCTGTCTGAATGTTTGTCTGTCTACCTGCCTGTCTGAGTGGTTACGTATATGTCTACCTGTCTGTCTGATTGTTTACCGGTATCTATCTACCATTCCGTCTTGAGTGGTTATTCAATCTTACCTGTCTGTCTGAGTGTTTATCTATCTCATCTACCTGTCTGTCTGTCTGTCTGTCTGAATGTTTGTTTGTCTATCTGTCCGTCCGAGTGTTTGTCTGTCTGTCTGTCTGAAAGTTTGTCTGTCTGTCTGAGTGTTTGTTTGTCTGTCTGTCTGTCTGAGTGTTTGTCTGTCTGTCTGTCTGAGTGTTTGTCTGTCTGTCTGTCTGAGTGTTTGTCTGTCTGTCTGAGTGTTTGTCTGTCTGTCTACCTGGCTACCTGTCTGTCTGAGTGATTAGAGTGTTTGCCTGTACGACCGGTTTGTCATGTAACCTATCCTCTCTGTCTGTCTGTCACACTACACCTACCTCTTCTCTTCTTCACTTTTATGGGAAAGAACTTCCTTCCGTTGAAGAACATCACGAGCCTCCCGAGGACACACAGCGAGTGAACCAAGTAGACAAACTCCAGCTCTTTAGACGTGTACAGATTTCCGTGAGCGCTGTCTGATGAACACAACACGAGGGAAAAAAACGTAAGAAGCGGTTCGGAACCAACCAGTCATCCGCAATGTTATGGAATCAGATTTGTGCCAAAAATAACAAACGTTTGCTCAACGTATATCAATATCAAATGCTTCACAATTTGTGAGCAGTTTTTTTTGTGCGCTTCAGATTTTTTTGCTTTTGGACTTCTGGCACTAGTTTCACATGGAGGCGGCCCTTACTCTGATTGGCTGGTGAGAGTGTGATTGGCAGCAGCTGACTAGAAGCGAGGGAGGGTTTTTATTAAAGTTGAAGCGGAAAAAAAACGTCGATTTGAATGTTCCATGCTTGAAGTAGGTTTCCTCCGAGTCTCCAGTTTCCTCCCACAATCCAAAAACATGCTGGAAATTTAAAATCAGGACAATTGCTCACAGGTGTGAGTGAGAGCAGTGCGGCTCTGTGATTGGTTGGCCACCAACCCTGTCTGTGATTGGCTCCAGCTCCTCATGACTCAGAAATCAAAAGCGGAGCGGATGAGCAAAAATTGTAACACACGTTTGAATCCAAGCGGTAAAATAAAGCCGTGATTGTGACTAACGTGACTTAGCAGTCATAAAACACTTATGAGCATTTAGCGACATAACGAAGTGTGATCGCGGAGCCTAGATAAACAGATTTAAATGCCGACGATACGCACATGACGCTTTTACAACCGGGGTTCAAAAGTCTGGCTTGTGTGCGGAGCGAGATAAAGTCGGTCAACAGAGTGCAGGTGTCGCGGGGATTCTGGGAATGTTCTTTGCTCGAGACCCAGAAGCCCTTGGGATTATCTGCGCTGATGATAGTGCAGCGTGTTGACCATGAGAGGAAGCAGCACGTGGAACAACAGGAGCTGGTGGCCCGTACCGATCGGCTGGTGTTCCAGGACCAGATCCAAACTGTCCCCTGGCGCTGAATCGCAGGTGTCGGCGTAATAGATGCACTGCTGAAGAGCGTTCACGATCTGGGGAAGAGAGTTTGGAGTTAATGACGGCGTGTGGAAGGGAAACGTGCACGTACGGAAACAATACGTGGATGATGCCAAGAACGTCGCTTCTTGTGATGTCCTGATCTGATGTTCAGTGTCGGATCGGCGCCGTGTAGCCTATTTTAGCGGATCGAAATCTGTCGTAAATTCTAAAACCTCTTACGGTGTAAATGGCGACTCATTACAAGTCTCCAATTCCAAGAAGACTTGAGTAAAAGTCGTAAAGTATCTCATTTTAAAAGAACTTGAGAATTTAACTCTTAGCAGAATTGAGGCTCAAAAATGTTTTTGAACAACTAGAAAATCTTTATTTGTGAGATTTTTGTTCCTAATATAGAATTTGTGCAATTTTATGCATTTTAACGTCTCAATGTTTCAAAATGGCAGAAAAAACTGATTAAAAAAAAAGAACAAAAAGTCAGTCTCAGTCAAACTCAAATATGCAAAAAAAAGCTGATTTTTGTTATTTAGCTGATAAACAGCATCCAGTACCTTCAGCATCCTGCAGATGGCGATATCACCAGTACGCCCAAGAAATTAACCACAGTAGAAAAAAAATGTCGACTTGTCACACGCAATCACAATGTAACAAGTAACGCAAGCACCCATTCAAATGTAGTGGAGTAAAAATTACAGATACTGAATCACAAATGTAGTTGCTGACTTTCCTTTGGTCTGGAACGAAGAAAAAGCGCTATATAAACAAACATAAACTTAATCAAGTTGAGAGTTAAAGCTGCTTGAGTTTTTTAGCCACCTTGTACTGAGTATCAAACATATAAGTACAGTAAAGAAGTTAATTTACTCAAGAACTTTACACCACTGATAAAGACAACATAATAGTCGTGGAAAAAAAACAGAAATTAATTGTACGTTTGTGTAAAATTTGGTATTGGAATCTGTATGAGATTTGTCTCACGTATTTTTTCCTCATGTAACAAGTTTGTGTCAATTTAAATGTAGCAGAGTGAAGACTACAGATACTCAATTACAAATGTAGTCAAGTAGAGAGCAAAAGTTGCTTACATTTTTAATATAAAGTATAAAGTATAAAGTACAAAGTAGAAGGGAAAAAAACTTAGGTTTACGTTTGAGTGAAATGTTGGTATTGAAATCTGCATGAGATCAGACTGAATATTAAAAAATTCGTATTGGATCAAAAACCAAAAAAACATGTCTGATAGTGGAATCGCTAATTCTCACCACTTGTTGCGCAAAACTCACCAAAGACTTATATTTCCTTTCCAGAAGCCGCAAGACAACAGTCCTGCTGTAGTAGCCGTGCTGGAAACACAACAGATTTATTAATGACACATTTAAAACCGATAATTAAAGAGTAAATTGTGCTTAAAAATGCACGTATGTGCATTTTTAAGCACAATTTACTCTTTAATTATCGGTTTTAGATGACAGAGATTGTTAAAAATATTGAAATGTACCATCCACTTCTTGAACCAGGAGGCCTTGATATCCAGCAGAGAGATTAAGTGGACGGGTTCTATGGATTTGTCGGAGCCTTGAACGCTCATGGCGTGTTCGGAATGCAGAGCGAGGAGCGAGAGGGTGCTCTCCACGATTTCCTCCATGTACCTACAACGATTAAACACGCTCAGATAGGCACCCACCATCTCCCCAGATGCCCGTCCGCTCACTTCTCAGGGTGCCGGATCCAGAAAGTCGTCACTTCCTTTTGAAAGTCGTTCATGAGTCGCATCTGGAACGCGGCAAGAAAAACGACGAGCTCGGATGAATTTAGAACTATGGTGATTCACGCACCTGCTTGAGGAGACGAGCCACATCCGGCCTGTTGGCGTCGAGGCTGGAAGATCCGCTGGGGAAACTCAACTTGTGGTACAGAAAATGCGCCTCCAGGCTTTTGGCTGGATAAATTACGTGGAAATTAATAAAAAAAAAAGCAAAGAGTGATAGAATTAAGTTGAGGTTTTACCGATGCTGGTGTAAATGTCCTTGGTCACGTTCAGCGGAGATGATGAAAGCGTCTTTGCGAAAAACTGCAGAACTTTCTCCTGTGAATGCAGAACGACAACCACAACGTTACCGTAATTACGCAAATATAAGCACACCGTAAATATAAGACAAAATTGAAAAAAATAAAAAATAAAAATACAAATTTAGGCTGAACACTTATTCAGCCTAAAAAAAATACACCTTCACTCTTAAAAATACACCTTTTACTTCTTTTGACAAACCAAACTTTTAGACGTGGTTTATTTTTAAATCAGGTTCTGACAGTTTCTTAAAAGTCAAATTCAAGCACTTTTCAAGCACTTTCACAGTCCACAGCTTTTCCAGCACCAGACAGTTGTGGTAAAATATATATTTAAATGTCTGCCTAAATTAAACTTTGCCAATTAAATTACATTTAAAGAGACACTATGTGAAAACAAACAAAAACTAAGTTGTGTTTAGTAATGGCAATTGGACAAGAGTCGCTCTGTCTAATTGACTGTCAATATTAATTAAAGTACAGTCGATATAAAGCAAATGAACAAAATGCAAATGAACAAAAATGCATGACTTTGGAAATGATTTGTTAATTTTATTGTTCAAGAGTTAAAGATTTGAGTCAAAATGATGATGAAAGTGTCTTTGCATAAACCGTAGAACTTTTCTCCAACCACAGTTTACGTATTTACGCAAATATAAGCACACCATAAATATACGGTGTGTCACCAGCTGATATTTCAGGCATAAAATTGAAAAAAAAAAATGTAAAAATGTTGGACATAGCGAGTTCCAATGAGTAGTTTGTTGATTTTTATTTCAAAGACTGTTATTTAGCCACTGCCAAGCGTTGCATTGTTGCTAATATTTAATTACTTCTGTTAATCAGTCAATAAAAGCATTAATGCCTGTCCGGAACTATTATTTGAAGGAAGAAAAGAGGACAGCGCAAGATGACATTTCTATTTATAGAAATATGGAAAAACGGGCAAATAATTTATATATAATTTTAGAAATATTCCAATAATCGCATAAATATGGCAGTTCACCATCCTCAAGTCCTATTTTATGAAGGACGAGTGATATAATAAATTTAAAGTAAAAACTGGTATTACATTGTGTCTGCATGTTAATTTAATCAAAAATAATGCCACTTTCCCGGGCAGAAACTGTGATTTATGCGGGACTGAGCTTACGCTGAGCTCCGGGTCCGAGTCAGTGAGAGCAGCCGAGAGGTTTCTACGCAGAACGCTCCAGTTTTCACAGCTCAGGACGTCAGAGGGCGGAGCATAGCAGAGAGACTGCAAGGCGTCCCAACGAACCTGCCAATCAAAAGCAAGATCAACTTTATTAATAAAGCGCAAAGCACATATACAAATTAAACTGAACGATTTGTTTAATTCACCATTAGTTGAATCCAGTCTCAAACTCTACAGTTATATTAGCCAGCGAGACCCTTTATTATGGAGCTGTTATTATTATTAGTAATAAAGGCCTGGCCATATTAATAGTGCAGATAACACACAAACTACAGATCCCATAATGCAGTGCTTTACCTGCCTTGAATTATAATTGTGTCATTTGTAACATCTACTCATGCTTTTCCTATATTGAAGCATGTTCAGATTTCTAACTTGAAAAATTGTGATAAGATAAATCAAATTAGATCATTTTGAATTATTTAGATTTTATTATTATATTGGAATAATCTTCAATTATCTGGAATAATAATCCTCCTGTCTGGTTTTATCCACAATAATGTTTAAAAGATGTTTAGTTTTAGGGTGTTTATACTGTTTGGCCCCCGACTTGAGGTGTGTTTTGAGTTTGACCCCTGAACTTTCACCAGTGATCAAGCAGAAAGGCCACAGTGGCTAGGAATACAAAGCTCAAAATAAAACCT